>CM018696.1:64198485-64533382 GCA_009363875.1 Mikania micrantha | reverse complement strand
ATAATAATAATAAAAATCATAATAATAGTAATAATAATAATAATAATAATATTAATAAATAATAATAAATAAATCTTACTTGCAGAATAATTTTTGAATAGATTAAGCAGAAACGCTATCCAAATTTATATCAAGAAGTTTAAGCTGTCACTCCGTCGATCAAAAATTCAGGTGAATACATCTAACTTGTTTTTTAAATTTATAAATTAATTTTTATGAGCATGTGTGTTTAACTTGACGCATAAAGGGATACTATTAGACAGCATTTAGGCCATTAGTATACGTATGATTTGCAAATGTATCCGCTATGGGTGAAATTTCCATACGTGGCTGTTAACGTGGGCTGGAAGGTTATACGTAAGACGCACTCCGCAGGCAACCTAACCAGTGACGGGCTGTGGGCTGGAGGGAACAATTGTAAGACGCACTCCGCTGTTGTTCCTAACCAGTGACAGTACAAGCCAGGGTATGCAGTGGTTGTATCGATCAGTGAAATAACCTGCTAAATGTGTAGTATGGCCATTATTAATTATGGTTAAAGTACCGAATATGCTATGCTTACATATTGAGTCTGTTATGTGTATTCACCAACATTATGTTGACGTTTTATTTTTAAAAACTTTTCAGGTGATAATGAAATGTAAAAGAGAGGCAAGATTAGAGATTCTTGGCCTATGATGCCTTGAATAGGATCTTGTAGTAAGACCATTGAGCTATTGGAGCTATGCCTCCAAGTCTTGTATAAACCAGATATTATAAAATGATGTATAATATGTTTGTGAAAAGCTGGTTTATTATAATATGAAATGATGATATTCATACTTATACGTATGAAATTTTGTGAAAATCCTGAAAAGTTATTTATGAAAAGTTATTTTATAAAATTGTGACAGTAAGGTTATTCATACCCATGCGTGTGAATTATTTATAAATCATGAAAAAACGGTTTTTCACATCCATGCATGTGAATTATTTAATTATGAAATTTATGAAACGCTTCCGCTTAAAACGTATGGAGAAAAAAATAATAATAAACTCTGACCGAGACTGTATTATCCATGAAACCAATTCGGGTCGCAGCGCCCGGGCTGTCGAGAGCCCGGGGTGGACAGGTGGTATCAGAGCCAGGTTTTAGCGAAATAGGTACTATTGATAGTATCTAAGCTTTAACCGAATTGAGATAAGTGCTTATCAAAGGAATAGATAGAATAATATTCTTGAAATATTAAGAAGAATTGAAATAACAGTGTGAATTTTGATGATAGCCTATGAGATAATTATGATGAATTATTTTTAAGGCTTTGTCAAATCTCATGTTTGGTAGACAATGTTTAGAAATTTAAATAATAGCGAATCTTCTAAAAAATACATGTGGGCGAAAGAGAACGCACATGGATATTGATTAAACCGTGACTCAGAATACTATTGTATAATGAGTAAAAGATGCGATTCTGTCAATAATCGCTAAAAATAAAAAAAATTTCGAATTCTAAGAAAATGATAACAAAATGAAACGATGCATCTGAATTGAACAATGAATATTCAAAAACTTGTAGTTCAAAACGATTCAAAATTGAGGGATGTTCATATAAAACATTCCATTTGTGCAAACACCTGAGTTTTGCAAGAACGGAAGAAGCTGTTATAGCATTAAGATGACTCAAAAGTGTTGAAACGGTACTTGCTATTAGCAAATGTGCCGAAAGTAGTTTTGTACGCTTTGAATTAATTTAAAAACGAATCTTTAGAATGGTGAAGTTCCATTATTCAAAACAAATGAAGAATCAACGCGTATGTTATGACTTGGGAAAGTTATTGAGACTAGGTTACTCGAAAGTTTTGCCTAATGAATGAAAACAAGAGATTGAGTTGAAATTCCTAAGCTATCGCATGGTCGGTGCTAGGCATCAGGAATACACTTCTAGATATTTTAAATATGCTCGATTGAGGTCACATCTTGTGACACCATAATCAAAACTTATCATCTTTATATCTGGGAATTAGTATGTGAAATTAGTGACATGGTAAAGGTTGTTATGCCTCGGACCATTGACTCAGCCGTAGAGTTGGCAGGATCATAAATTGAATAAAGCAAGTGGAATTAACGGGATTGGTGGTTCAGGAGGAAAAAAAAACAGATTCAAATGAGAAGAAGATGACTCGATCTTTTGGTTCTTAATGCTAAGAAAGCTGCAAACATGCCAGATATCATTACCACCGGTTTATGCTAAGGTTTTGTTTGATTCAGGAGTCAATCAAAGCTTTATTGATTATGAATTCTGTAAGCTTCTAAATGAAACACTAGTGAAACTAGATAAATCTCATCTGGTAGAAACTGCTAATGGTGATCTAGTTAAGATAAATGAGGTTCAAGTAAACTTTAAGATCACACTCTTTAAGCACAATATACCTGTGAAACTCTTACCAATGACGTTAGTCGGTTTTGATACGGTAATCGGATTGGATTGGTTAGCTACAAACCAAGCTTGTATCTTATGCGATACCAAATCAATTGAAGTTAATGTTCCAATGGTTGGAAAATTAATCATCAAGAGTGATAAGCCAACAAGACATATTGTAATCATTTATATGATCAAAGCTACTAAGTGTCTGAACAAATGTTGTTTACCTTTACTAACCACAGTTATTACTGATGATCTAGAAAAGGAAACTTGAAGACGTGCCTATTGTAGCTGATTTTCTTGATGTATTTTCAGATGAGTTTCCTTGTTTACGAGAAGAACGAAAAGTAGAATTCAATATCAATTTGGTACCGGGTAAAACTTCATTTGCTAAATCTCATTATTCGACCTAGGTGATCCTTGGGAAGCTCCAATCTTATTCGTTAAGAATAAATATGGGTCGATGCAGATGTGTAGTGACTATAGGAGGCTAAATAAGGTGACTATTAAGAACAAGTAACCACTTCGACGAATTGATGTTTATTTGATTAAATTAAAGGAGCTTGTCATTTTTCAAAAATTGATCCTCGATCATGATATCATCAACAGAAAGTTGAGGAAGAAGTTATTTCTAAAACTGCATTCTGTACAAGGTATGGGCATTATGAGTTCACTATTATGCCTTTTGGACTTATTAATGCTCCAGCCGTCCTTATGGACATGATAAACCATATATGCAAACCTTATCTAGACAATTCATCATCATTGTGTTCATTGATGATATTCTTATTTATTCAAAAACACTCAAGGATCATGCTAAACATCTTAAAACCCTACTTGAATTATTAAGACATGAGAAATTATATGCTAAATTCTCTAAATGTGAGTTCTAGCTCACTGAAGTACAATTCTGGGGTATTTATTAATGCTCAAAGTATTTAAGTCGATCCATCTAAAATAGAGGTTATACCCAAATGGGAGAACCCCATGTTATTTACGAAAGTACGAAGTTATTTAGGCTTAATCGATTATTATCATCGATTTCTTTAAAATTTCTCCCGAATAGCCGTTCCTCTCACCTTATTGACTCGAAAATCTGACAAAATTTGAATGGGTCCCAAACAAAGTGAAACTATCAAAATCCTTAAAGATAAGTTGATTCAATAAAACAAAGTGATTGGCTATGCATCACGTCAACTAAAAACTCGTGAAAATAATTAGGCAACTCATGGTTTGGAATTAGACACCAAGATCTTCACACTTAAATTATGTATACATTATTTGTACGGAGTTCATTTTAAACTTATATACTAATCATAAGAGTATAAAATATATCTTTAACCAGAAGAATGTTACAGACTTGTAATAACCTGGTAGGTTAAAGCTTGCCACTCCAAATGTCATATGAATACTGAAACTAATCCATTTTCCTGCAAATGTTAAACGTGCCAAAGTTTACAGTTTTTACTAAATGAACTTCTTCAATCTACTTGATTGAGATTAATTAAACCAAACATCTTGTAAACTAGAACTTTGATAAGACAAAGTTCTCAGTATATGAAGTTCTAAATTAACTCATTTGTGTGCCACATTCAAGAAATAGGGTAATCATGCAAGGTAAATTACCGTTGCGGGTGCACACGAAACGATAATTTGCAGTACATGTGAATCCTGCTGTACGGGACAACAGACACAAACGAAACAAACTTTAAATACAAATCTTAAAAGAATTAAATATGTGACAACAAAGTAGGATGGAGATATGAAACGACTATGAATGTGAAATTCTCTATCACAAAAGAAATACGAATGTGGTAGTAGATGCCTTAAGCTGAAAGGAGGCAAAGAAACCAAAAAGAGTATGTGCCTAAGGCTTGAACTACAACTTGATTTAATAAATCAGATTAAAGAAGCAGAGAAACAAACCCAAAAAGATGAAAACAAGGATTAAAGAATGAAGGGCATGACTAAGCAATTAGTCAAAGGAGATGATAAAATTCTCCGAATAAACACAATAATCTGGGTACCCGTCACTAGCGGATTAAGAACAAGGATATTAGAATAAGCTCATAAATTCAAATATATACATCAGGAGGTGATAAAATGTATAAAAAAAAACTATTAGTGGATTAACATGAAGAAAAAAAATATATACATGTATATGTTGCAAAATGTTTAATTTGTTCCCAAGTTAAAATGGAACACGAAAACCTTCTCGTATGATGCAACAAATATAATTACCTATCTGGAAATTTGAAACGATAACTATGGATTTTATAATCAAAATTCCTCGAACCAGTTGTGAGAATGACACGATTTGGGTTATCGTTGACAAACTGACTAAGTCTGCTTAATTCCTACTAATAAAAGAAACATATACTATAGATAAATTAGCACAACTAAACGTTAGTAAGATTGTATCTCTACAAAATGTTGAGAAAAACGAAAAAAAAATAATTAAAATTCATCGAATAAACAATTCAAATCAAAGACCGTCGAGAAAAGTGACTCAAACGTAAAAAGTTATTGTTGATTAAAGTTAAGTGGAACTCTAGACATGGTCCGGAATATACTTGGGAACTATAGTCAGAGATAAGAAAGAAATACCCACACCTATTTCAATAATCTCGAGGACGAGATAAAAACAAAGGTGGGGAGGATGTAACACATGCATAATTATTTTTATAAAATATAATGTTCAATATTATAATTAAAAATATCTCATTATTATATACATATATGTGACACTTAATACGAGTAAGAAACTAGTAAAATGATTATTAAAATTTTTTGACATACTTATTCGGTCAATTAATGTTATAGGAGACCGCTCAAAATTAATAAAATATATTATAATTAAACTTTCTCCGTTTTTAACGAAACTTTAGTCGAAATGTAGAGAAAAATGAGCTGATCCCAGCAGTATTTTTAAAATTTTATAAAACATTATATTTTAAAAGTTATACGAGAAAAACAAAATTTAAGCTAAATTAATTATAATAATAAAAAAATTAAATAATAAAATATTAAAAATCTGTACATTCAATTTTGAGCTTGAAAGATGTGTACGTACTTGGCATCATTTACATTTGAAATGAAGTTTTAGATCTTCAATTAAAGACACGTATAAAACCAAGTCTTGGCCATCACGATTGAACTACTATAAATACTTACAAATTTACTGCAATTTGAAATCACAAAAACACATACATAATATACAAACGCAGACACCTTTAAAAGGGAGCTAGAAGCCCTGGATGCTAGGAGGTGCTGATCAAAATACAAAATCAATATTAAGAAGTTGGTTCGTTTAGGTATATTATCTAATTTTTAGTTAAACTCATAAATTTAAAGTTTTATTAAAATATTAACTTATAGGGTTAGGGTTAAGATCCGACCCTATGTATATATTAAAAATTTTAGTTTACTTAAAAATAATAATATAATAATAATAATAAATAATAATAATAATAATATTATTATTATTATTATTATTATCGTAGTAATGAAAAATAATAATAATAATAAAAATCATAATAATAGTAATAATAATAATAATAATAATAATAATAATAATAATAATAATAATAATAAATAAATAAATCTTACTTGCAGAATAATTTTAAGAATAGATTAAGCAGAAACGCTATCCAAATTTATATCAAGAAGTTTAAACTGTCACTCAGTCGATCAAAATTCAGGTGAATACATCTAACTTGTTTTTTTAAATTTATAAATTAATTTTTATGAGCATGTGTGTTTAACTTTGACGCATAAAGGGATACTATTAGACCAGCATTTAGGCGATTAGTATACGTATGATTTGCAAATTGTATCCGCTATGGGTGAAATTCCCATACGTGGCTGGTAACGTGGGCTGGAAGGTTATACGTAAGACGCACTCTGCAGGCAACCTAACCAGTGACGGGCTGTGGGCTGGAGGGAACAATTGTAAGACGCACTCCGCTGTTGTTCCTAACCAGTGACAGTACAAGCCAGGGTATGCAGTGGTTGTATCGATCAGTGAAATAACCTGCTAAATGTGTAGTATGGCCATTATTAATTATGGTTAAAGTACCGAATATGCTATGCTTACATATTGAGTCTGTTATGTGTATTCACCAACATTATGTTGACGTTTTATTTTTAAAAACTTTTCAGGTGATAATGAAATGTAAAAGAGAGGCAAGATTAGAGATTCTTGGCCTATGATGCCTTGAATAGGATCTTGTAGTAAGACCATTGAGCTATTGGAGCTATGCCTCCAAGTCTTGTATAAACCAGATATTATAAAATGATGTATAATACGTGTTTGTGAAAAGCTGGTTTATTATAATATGAAATGATGATATTCATACTTATACGTATGAAATTTTGTGAAAATCCTGAAAAGTTATTTATGAAAAGTTATTTTATAAAAATTGTGACAGTAAGGTTATTCATACCCATGCGTGTGAATTATTTATAAATCATGAAAAAACGGTTTTCACATCCATGCATGTGAATTATTTAATTATGAAATTTATGAAACGCTTCCGCTTAAAACGTATGGAGAAAAAAATAATAATAAACTCTGACCGAGACTGTATTATCCATGAAACCAATTCGGGTCGCAGCGCCCGGGCCGTCGAGAGCCCGGGGTGTGACATAACCGGTCATTGGTTTTATTATTTTTCAAATATTTGGTTAGTCGGTTTCAAAAATTTGAAACCGTAGTGAACGGTTTACTTTATGATTTTCCTTAAAAATCGGTTGGAAAAAATGACATGTGCATGTATAAATAAATAAATAAATAAATAAATAAATAAATAAGTACATACACACACATAATCAAGCCCGAAATTGGATGAAACACACATTGAATTTGATACTACACTTGCAGAATTTTCCAAAGAATTTGTTGTTCTACACATCATTCATCGACTCATACATGCGTGCATTTGAATGTTTATTTAACCATAATTTTGATGTAACTTATTTAATTTACACAATTTAACATAACTAGAAATAGACCCTCGACTTTACACACACATACATACATATACACACTATTGATGAAGTTACCTAGACATCATTCACAAGATAGTCACAAACTTAAATTATTAACTGATCAATATACATTTGTAGTGATGAATAATTATGTTTACCTCACGATAGTTTTAGCTCGACATTGTCAAGCCATACTATCTACCAAAAAATTAAGAATTTATGTTAAGGATATGTATAGTAAAGACTGGTTCGGTTTATAAAAGCACACATATCAAGATTTTGGGTACGATTGGACAAAAATTGCACAACTCAATCAACTTAAAGGTACTTCAATTTAGAAAATACCTAATTGATAATGGTTTTATGCTTTATATAAAGTTTTTTTTCGTAGTGTCAAAGACAACACATCCATGATTTGTGAGTCATGTGAAGATTTATTGTTTACTAGAAGCAGGGAGTTATCTCATGTAAGGGAATGTGGTGGCACTACTGAGCTTTTAGGTAGTCAACTGATGGTCAATGGGTCCATGATGCCTTTTTAAATGAGGTAAATTTCTTCTCTTTTTGTCTTCAAATCTCACATGTTTGCCATTTTTTACAAAACAGGACACTTGCTCAACCGCTCCACTAAAGATGCCCTAGTAACTAAGGAAATTTTTTTAGGAATTGTCATACACTTTTATGCGAAAAATGAATTTAACATAATTCCTAAATTACACTGCTATATGCTTCTTAGGTTTAAGTTTGATTACCAATACAGTTAAATAACCTTTTCAGTTTTTAATTCTTGTTTTTATTGTGGTGAAAGTATTGAAAAATGCATTGCATGCAATATTTTTAGAGGGCCGTGGGAGCCTACTTATGTGGTAAATCCCAGGGTCCCTCACAATATATGACTAACTAGAAGGAACAGATAAAACGCGACTATAACCAATATGGAAAGCATGGGTTTTCCTGAAGGTTAAAAGTCATGGGTTTTGTTTATGTGAACATATTGTTAGAAATCCATTAAATGGCTTTTAACCATTTGACAAATATAGTCCTTAAAGTTAAGATATATAATTTGATGGAAGTTTATATCTTGAGGGACTTATATGTAAATTTGGTGGTTAATGATTTAATGAGTCAGTTTTGCCCTAATTCCATATACATACGTATTCTCCTCTCAATGTTCTATACGTAATTCCTCCAGAAGAACATTATCATAACAACAAAAGGAGAATTCAATAATCCATCAAGATAAAGGGCAAAACAAGACTCTTAATCAGGAAATCATCATGGCTTCATCTTCATCTACACTCAAGAACGAATCATCTTCTTCAAGTAAGTGTTCATGCCCTTTAATATAATGTGGTAGATTGATTTGGGACTTGTATGATGTTCATATGTGGATGATTGATTCCACATGTGGCATCAGAGCCATGTTGTTGAAATCTATTCATCCAACAAAATCGATTTGTTCCATCTTGCTTATGTCCGATTTGTTTTCTGGAAAATCAATTTTGCAGAATGGTTTTCTCGAAATTTGGTGTAATTTTGGGTTTTGGATAATTAACATCACCACTGGATTCACGAAATCAACTTTGATTTAAAGTCAATATATGAATGGATAATCTTTCATTTATTTGTAGTACGCATATAATGATGCCATCTGTATTTCAAATGATGTCTTGGATTATATATTGCCATATGGATTTCCATTATATAATGATTGAGAAAATTGAAAGATGTAATCATTCATCGAAGTCACTGGAAATCCTCATTTAATTTTAAAAATGTTTTCAATGTTAATAAAAATTTCCTTCTGCAAATAGATTTCATCATGGAAAATTTTACATCCATTTGCAGCCAAGTTACTATAGGATAATTGAATCTAGGATACTAATATATTGAACTTTGTTTTATCTCAAAACATTCTTGTACTGTTAGTTCATATAATAGTTGCTATGATTCTATGATCTAGTTGATTGGTGAATTCATGAGATAGTTTTCATAATCCTCATTTACTTATACTATCTCACAATTTAATAATGGTTTGAATTTTGTTCTTAAAATTCAAACTTTACTACAATATAAAATATAGTGTTAACATCTTAATGACTTTGCTTTTCTGATTTGAATATCCAAACCAACGAGAGGTTGTTCGAGTCAATACAAGCATAATTACTAAGTCACTTTATGTGCATTATTTAAATTATTGATTCATGAACCCAACGAGAATTGTTTTAATAATTTAGATGATGGAAATAAATATATTTATTACATCTTATCCAACGATATTTTGCAATAAGTATGTTTAATAAATTATTTAATATAACATTTTAAGTTCAATTGTTAACCGAACCAACGGGATGTTGACAGTTGATCTTGATGTGTATTCTTACCTATTATTTGGTGTTAGTAATAGGTTTTATTTTATATCTGACATGCTTTATATATGTATCCAAATTATATTTCTGTATAGTCATAACTGAGCATAAATTTTCCTCTTCAAATGCATCAGCATCTACCTTAAGAGCAGGTTCCGGTTACTTGCACGGAATCGAACCTTTAAATGGGAATAACTTTAGTACTTGGTTGGAACAAGTTAAGTTAACCTTGGGATTTATGGATCTTGATTATTCACTAAGACATGATGCTCCACCCCCTCTTGACACTGATTTTACGGTTGAACAAAAGAAAATTCATGATCAGTGGGAGCGTTCTAATAGAATGTCACTTATGGTGATAAAGAATTCAATCTCTCCTACCATTAGGGGATCCATCCCAACATCTGAAAATGCAAAGGTTTACTTAGACTTGGTTGAGGAACAATTCAAAGGTACTTCAAAAACCAATGCTGGTATCTTAATCCTCAGAATGCTTACAACAAAGTACAGTGGGACTGGTGGTGTGCGTGAGCACATCATGATGATGAATGACATGGCTAATCAACTAAAAACATTAGACATGGAAATCAGCGAAGGATTTCTGGTTCACTTCATAATGACATCTCTTCCTTCTCAGTTTGATCTTTTCAAGATCAACTATAACACTCAAAAGGAGAAATGGAAGATGAGCGAGCTGATTGCCATGTGCGTTCAGGAAGAAGAACGCTTAAAACTTGAAAAGCCTAATGTCGCTCATTTAACCACTTCTAATCTCAACAAGAAAAAGGGCTCATTTAAAAACAAGGGTCAGCAGGGAGATAAGTCAAAACCCAATAAGTTCTCTACTCTTGGAGCAAGTACTAGCACATTCAAAGGCACCCCTAAATGTCGTTTCTGCCATAAAAAGGGGCACATTCAAAGGGACTGCCCGAAGTTTAAAGAATGGCTTGCGAAGAATCATTTAATGTTAATGTTCCTTCTAATACATGGTGGTTTGATTCTGGTTCCACTGTGCACATTTCTAATTCCTTACAGGGATTCCGTACAATAAGGAAGCTGGCAAGAAACCAGCAAACGGTTAAAGTGGGAAATGGATCAGAAGCTGAAGTTGAAGCAATAGGGACTCTTTCATTAGTTCTAGAAGGAGGCTTCATTCTAAATTTATCTGAAACATTATATGTACCAACTATTACTAGAAACTTAATTTCTTGTCCAAAACTTGATCGTGATGGATATGTTGTTACATTTGGTAATGGTAAATGTATTATTAGTTTCGATTCTCGTACCGTTGGTTATGGCCTATTGGATGGTGATCTTTATAAGTTAAGTTTAGATCATGTATTTTCGGAATCCTTATTGTCTTATAATGTAGAAGACAACTTAGTTAAAAATAAAAGGAAAAGAAATATGGAGAATTCATCAAAATTATGGCATAAAAGACTAGGTCATATTTCACAAGAAAGAATGAATAGACTTGTGAAAGATGGAGTACTCCCAAAACTTGATTTTTCTGATTTTGAAAAATGTGTTCAATGTATAAAAGGAAAAATGATCAAAACAAATAAGAAAGGTTCCACTCGAAGTATGTGATTACTTGAACTAATCCATACTGACATATGTGGTCCTTTTTCAGCAGGTATTGGAGGGCAAAAGTCGTTTATTACCTTTATAGACGATTATTCGCGTTATATGTACTTATATTTAATCCATGAGAAATCCGAATCTCTAGAAACTTTTAAGAACTTTAAGGCTGAAGTTGAGAATCAACTAGACCGAAAAATTAAGGTCGTGAGATCGGATAGGGGTGGAGAATACTACGGTCGACACACCGATGTAGGACAAAGTCCGGGCTCGTTTTATGAATTTTGTAAAAGTCATGGTATAGTAAATCAATATACCATGCCCGGAACTCCTCAACAAAACGGTGTAGCTGAAAGGCGTAATCGTACCCTTATGGACATGGTATGTAGTATGTTGGCTAATTGTAATCTTCGTGACTTTCTTTGGACTGAGGCATTAAAAACAGCCGTCCACATCCTCAATCGAGTTCCTTCAAAATCTGTTCCAAAAACTCCTTTTGAAATATGGACAGGAAGGAAACCTAATCTAAATTATCTCAAAGTATGGGGATGTCCGGCTGAAGCTAAACTGTATAATCCACAGTCCAAGAAATTAGATATGAAAACCGTAAGTTGTTTTTTCATCGGGTATCCTGAGCGTTCTAAGGGATACCGATTTTATTGCCCTTCACATACTACAAGAATTGTTGAGACTAGACATGCTGAATTTCTTGAGATGACTGATTTGAGTGGGAGTGTTGATGGTAGGCGAATAGATTTTCAAGAGGGTACTAAAGAGGCACCTATTACTTATGTGCCTATACCCATTAATCAACCATTTGAATCATCGCTTGATTCGCCAATTCCTCATAATGTAACTAATACCGAGGAACCATCTACTACAAATCCCGTCACATCTCAAGAACTTAATGAGCAACAACCTCAAGAACTTCCACCACCATTAAGAAGGTCTTCTCGACCTAGGCGGCCCATAACTTATGATGACTTCGTGACTTACCTTCATGAGACTGAATTTGATTTGGGTAAAGTTGACGACCCTACTACATTCAAAGATGCTATGAATTGTGACCAATCAACTCAATGGTTAGATGCCATGAAAGATGAGTTGAAATCAATGAAAACAAATAATGTTTGGACACTTACTGAATTACCAACAGGTGCCAAACCTGTTGGTTGTAAGTGGGTCTATAAAACTAAATTAGACCCAAATGGAAACATTGAACGTTACAAGGCACGTTTGGTTGCAAAAGGGTATACCCAAAGGGAGGGAATTGATTATCAGGAGACATTTTCTCCTGTATCAAGAAAAGATTCCCTAAGAATAGTCATGGCCTTAGTTGCACATTTTGACTTAGAGTTACATCAAATGGACGTTAAAACCGCGTTCCTAAATGGCGATTTGCATGAAGATGTGTTCATGAAACAACCTGAAGGTTTTGAGCCTAAAGGTAAAGAACACATGGTTTGCAAATTAAATAAGTCAATATATGGGTTGAAACAAGCATCCCGACAATGGTACATTAAATTTGATGAAGTGATGAAAAAACACAACTTCATTAAAAATCAGGTAGATCAATGCATTTATCTTAAAATAAGTGGGAGTAAATTTGTCATACTTGTGTTATATGTCGATGACATCTTACTAGCAAGTAATAACTTAGACATGTTGTATGAATCCAAAAGATTATTATCTGCTAACTTTGATATGAAAGATCTCGGTGAAGCCTCTTATGTTATTGGCATAGAAATACACCGTAATCGAAGCATTGGGACATTAGGTTTGTCTCAAAAGGCATATATTGAGCGGATACTTAAAAGATTTAACATGCAACAATGCTCCCCATCTGTAGCTCCCGTAGTTAAGGGTGACAATTTTGGGTCTTATCAGTGTCCTAAATCAGAGGCAGAAATTGATCAAATGAGACTCATACCGTATGCTTCTGTTGTTGGAAGCTTAATGTATGCTCAAGTTTGTACTCGTCCTGATATTGCTTATATAACTGGCATGCTAGGCAGGTATCAATCAAACCCTGGCCTAGATCATTGGAAAGCTGCCAAAAAGGTATTGCGATATTTACAAGGGACAAAAGAGTATAAGTTAACTTATAGGAGATCAGATGATCTTGAAGTTATCGGCTATACATATTCTGATTTTGCGAAGTGCAAAGACGATAAAAAGTCTACTTCAGGATACATTTTCATGTTGTCAGGAGGGCCAATTTCATGGAAGAGTCATAAACAACAGTTGACTACAACATCGACTATGATGGCTGAAGATGTTGCTTGTTATAATGCCACATGCCACGCGATGCTCCTAAGAAATCTGATTAAGGGACTCAAAGTAGTAAATTCCATACATAGGCCAATGAAGATTTATTGTGATAACAGTGCAGCGGTGAGCTTTTCAAACAATAATAGCTCAAGTGGTGCTGGTCTGTATCTCGACACAAAGTTTTTGTTTGTGCGCGAATGAGTGGAGGATCAAAGTGTTAATGTTGAGTATATCAGCACACATGACATGTTAGCGGATCCACTTACTAAAGGTCTACCACCCAAAGTATTCAATGATCATGTAATTAATATGGGTTTTAAACGAGACCTTATATAAATGTTATGTAAACACTTTTAAGTTATTATTTACCTACTTCACTCAAATATAAAGTTTGTCTATACTTATGTATTTATGTGCACTATTATGTTTACCTTAGACAAACATATTATTTACCACCTAACCTATAAATTTAAGATGATATCATTGTCATAATTGATAGGGGTCTTGTATTGATTATAATGCTATCGACTATATCAGTTTGTTTTGATGTTATCATAAGAAGGTTTAATGAATATGATTTAATTTGATCACTTGGCCAATTAACGTGATGTTATATACATATATGAATGTGTAATCAAATGGTCTAGCAGCCAAGTGGGAGAATGTTAGAAATCCATTAAATGGCTTTTAACCATTTGACAAATATAGTCCTTAAAGTTAAGATATATAATTTGATGGAAGTTTATATCTTGAGGGACTTATATGTAAATTTGGTGGTTAATGATTTAATGAGTCAGTTTTGCCCTAATTCCATATACATACGTATTCTCCTCTCAATGTTCTATACGTAATTCCTCCAGAAGAACATTATCATAACAACAAAAGGAGAATTCAATAATCCATCAAGATAAAGGGCAAAACAAGACTCTTAATCAGGAAATCATCATGGCTTCATCTTCATCTACACTCAAGAACGAATCATCTTCTTCAAGTAAGTGTTCATGCCCTTTAATATAATGTGGTAGATTGATTTGGGACTTGTATGATGTTCATATGTGGATGATTGATTCCACACATATATGAAAAGCATTTAGTAAGAAGTATCTTATAATATTTCAACAACAAGCATACCTAGTAAAAATCTCACTTAGAGTAGGGTATGGAAGGAAGGATAGAGACAAATCTTACCCTATCCCAATTGGGATAGAGAGGCTGCTCCGTAGTAGTCCCCAGATCAAAGTTATCGTTTGAGGTTAATCGTCCCAACGCTTTTAACGATTATTTTCACAAAATAAGTAAAATAACGTTAAAATTAGTGCAATTTTAATTTTGCCCCTTGAGGACCCACACATATATGTATTATATACGTGCACCGCAAATGGAGCGTTATCATATAATATTTCACAATATATGTATAATCGATTAAATAATCGTGCCTTTGGCAAAGTGTTTCATGAAATGTGGATGAATATATTATGTTGAATTATGTTTTAGATTGAATAAGTAGCATTAGCCATATCTACTGCCAATGGTGAAATGTATTTACTTAGGTAGGAAGTAGGCGTGGAAAAATAGGCGGGTTATGTCAGGTTGAGTAATAGGTCAAAAGACTCAAAACGGGTTCGGGTCAAAACGAGTTTTAAGCAAAATCAGTTTGAGTATAAATAGATTGTTCTTATAAAACATCAATTTGATTTGAGTTAAAATGTGTTATAATTGAACAAATAGTCCATTAGGATAATTTTTAACGATTTTCTAAACAATTATGCTATTAATCATTCTAAATCTTTTGAATCCACTCCATTCACATACTCTTTAGGTTACCAATCTAACCCATATTGTGTTAAAGTGTTACCCTTCTAAACTCATTTCATATTATGATACAAACCATTTCAACCCGTTATGCAACAATTATTTAACCGAACCAATGCATTTCCTTTTGATTGGGTGAAAATTGCCACCTCAAAAGTAAGTATTAATTGTCAGGTAACTTGAGATGTAGAAATTTTCACTTTTCATGACCAAAATGAGAATTTGTCATAAATTACCGCCAGAGGTCTGGTGGTGGGAACCATCACCGACCACCCCAAAAATATGTGGTGGTGTTCTCGTTCCACCCACGATGGCTTTTCGATCACTCACAACACTTGGTTGCTTGAAGCGGCTTTTTACTTTTCTTCTAGTTAGTCGGGTACTGAGGAGACCCGTGGTTTTACTAGGTAAGTCGGTTTTTATGATCATAAAAAAAGGATACCCTCATTGATTTAATCCTAACTCATAAAACAATATGTTATAACCGAAATAACTTCGGTTAGAATTCATTTTTATCAAAACTAAAATAATATCTTTTATAAAGTAATTATACTTTTTGTCCTTTATATTTTTACCATTTTTATAAATGTCCTTAAGCTTTAAAAATATTAGGAAGCATACTTTATATTTAAAAAACCTCACATGACATGTCCTTACTCCATGTGAGGGTAAAATAGTCTTTTACCCTCCTCTCATCTTCACCATTAACCTAATTTTAAATTGTTACAAATAATTCGTATCTCAAACATGTAATTTATAGAAATGTGTTGGACCATATATAATTTGACTAATAGCACTAGTCATAACTAGTTAACGTAATTAAATATTTAAGTGAAAAGTTAAATTGGTTGTATATTTAATAGTTAATATATATAAAAAGTATTAATCATCCTTATTCAAGTTAACCCGAAACTCGATTAATTTTTAAAAATATACTGAAAACCTGACCCTATAACATTTTTGACCCGAATAACCTGGTCATATTAAGTTTATTCGGGTTTAGGTGCGGATCAAGTTAGTCAGGTTTGGACATTTTTGACACCCTAATTGCATGTTATTTTACCCGGCCCAAGCCAGCCCATATGATAAATACAGGCTTTGTGATGACTGATGGATGTGGCTTTTTTAACCCATTTAACATGTTATGTAATCTCCAATTTGGCTTCTTGTGTATGTCATCCATTCGAATCATTAACGACGAAGTATAACACGAAGCGTATAACATACACGTGTTGAATGTAGTAGACTATAAAACTTTCTATACGCATCTATAAACTAAAAGACTGAATCCATTATAACTCTATAATCACATGGGTTCCTTTCCACTAAACTCATATTCTAAATTAAAAAAAAAAAGCATCAGAGTAAATTACCAAGGTGGTCCTTATGATTTGTTGGTATTTTACTATTCATCTCTATGTTTCATAAATTACTAATATGATTCCAACATTTAGATATTTGTAAGATTGTAACATATATTGTTCTTAAGTTACAAGAAATCTAGAGACAAAATAAAATCTTGGGACAACACGTGCTTCAAATATTTAAAAATTTGCGTTATATGAGTAATTTATGAAACATATGAACCAAGAATGAATTTAAGGACTGTATGTATTATAAATATTTAAATACTTTATAGGTAACGGTTAACCGTAAAACCGAAATTTGCCCCGCAATCGTAAATTCAACAAAATTTGGGCATTGGTTGTTAAGTAAACAAACTTTCTCTTGTGCATATTATAAAAAATACAGAAAGCAATCAAATATTTTGGAAATTTGTAACTACCTTAATCAAGTTCTGCCGGATCTAATTTAATGCCTATTTTCTCGATAATTAACTTCTTTGAAACATGAGAATCAAGAAAAGGATTAATTTGCATGTTTTTTAAAATTTCCTTGCAACAATAAATACATATCCACGGAAACAAAAACTTTTTCATTTTTTTTGAACGGCAAAGATATTTTATAAAAACAAAAAACCCCCCCAAACTAGCAAGACACTAGAATGAGAAGGGCCACAGTTACAAAACACACCCATAGCTCCCCAAAACTACACACCGAAATTTACATTAAAACATTTCCACCTATTCCAATCAAGACTATGTAACTTGGCTCGATTCTTGATCCAAAGAAATCCCATCCTCTTGACTTCCTCCACAATTCCCCCTATAGATGGGGAAGTACCTTTAAACACTATTTCATTTATTGTCTTCCAAATGCACCATAAGCCACATATTATTACCGCATGGATTAAATCCTTTTTTGATCTATCCTCATTGAGAGAGTTAGACAATTGAAGAAGATCCTTAATTTCAAAAGCATAAATAGGAGGAATTTTACACCATTGAGATAGACTTTGCCATACTTCGTTTGCGAACGGGCAACCAATTATTAAATGTTCGGCTGTTTCCTCACCTTCATTGCACATTGGGCAGGCCGTGGAGTCAACAGCAACACCCCTTCTTCTAAGCGCCAAGCGGGTTGGTAACCTATTCATTTTAGCCCTCCAAGCGACTATATTAGCTTTAGCCGTCACCCATTTACACCATTTAAGAACAAAGCTCCCATTGGTCTCGTTAGTTAGCCTCCGTTTGAGTGATTTAACCGAGAATACCATGTCATTAGATCCCAACCACACCCACCGATCTTTATTAGTGGAAAGTTTTAGATCACTTAACAAGGCCTCTAGGGCTTCCAATTCCTCCTTCTGTTGCTCTTCATTTGGCATTCTGCTCCATTCCCATTTTAGTTCCTGTCCAGAAGATGCAACAAACATTCTTTCGTGGATGCTACATAACTTATTTCTTTCCAGCTTAAACAATTCCTTGAATTTGAAACATAAAGGTATTTCACCAATCCATAGGTCCGACCAGAACTTCAAGGCTCTCCCATTGCCCACCACGCCTTTAAACATCATTTTCAAATTCAGACCCCTTCGATGTAAGAGACCATCAATCTTTACGATATTGTTCCAAACGCCAGAGATAATCGGCTTACTTGGAATTTGGTCCCCAGGTATAGTTACATGATGAATGGATGCTATAACCTGACCCCATAAACTATTGTATTCCACCTTGAATCTCCACCACCATTTAGCGAGAAGGCATAAATTTATATCACTTAAAGAGCCTAAACCAAGACCTCCATTTTCCTTCGGTTGAATCACTTTCTCCCATGCAACCCAGTGAATCTTATTATGCCTTTCGGAACCTCCCCACAAGAAGTTTCTTCTAATCTTGTCCAACTTTTGAATTATAGACATAGGAGCTCTATAAAGAGCGAAGAAATAAGAGGGCAAGCTGTTAAGAACCGATTTAATTAGCACAATCCTTCCACCCATGGATAAATGTTTAGCTTTCCAAAGAGATAGCCTACTCTCAAAGACTTCAATAACCGGCTGGCAGTTGCGTATGAGGTTCATGTTTGCACCCACTGTTAAGCCCAAATACGTAAAGGGTAGTGAACCGACTTTGCAATTTAGAATTCCAGCCATATTTAGCACTATTTCCTCCATGACATTTATCCCTAGAATGTTGCATTTTTGCATATTCATTCTCAGCCCTGGCACCATAAAGAAGCTTCTCATTAATCTCCTGAGATTTGCCAAATTCGAATCATACCAATCCCCCAAAATTATGGCATCATCAGCAAAGAACAAATGCGAAAGGCTCAGGACATCATTCTTAAGTTTTATACCGCACAACATCCCCATGAAGCAGGCCCTGTTAATGTAGCAGCTTAGGGACTCCATAATGATGATAAAAAGAAATGGTGAGAGAGGGTCGCCTTGTCTAAGACCACGTTGACATTGAAACTCATTTGTTGGCGCTCCATTGACCAATACTGAAGCTTTAGAAGACATTAAAATGCCTCGAATCCACAACCTCCATCAATCCGGGAAGTGCATTTGGCCCATCAATGAGTCAAGATAATCCCATGAAATCGTGTCAAATGCCTTATCAAAGTCAATTTTAAACAAGAAAGCTTTTGACTTCGATTTTTTGAGCCACGATAAAGTCTCATTAATAATCAACGCACCATCAATAATGTTCCTATTACCAAGAAATGATGTTTGTGATTCAGATATTATGGAGTCCATCACCATTTTGATCCGGTTGGCCATCACCTTAGAAATCACCTTGCTAATGCACCCAATAAGACTAATCGGCCTGTAATCTTTAAGTGATGATGGATCAACCTTCTTTGGGATTAAAATGATAAAAGACGAATTGCAGCCCTTTGAAATATTCCCAGTGTTAAAGAAAACATCCATGATGTCTTTGAAATCATTATGTAAATGATCCCAAAATTTTTTAATGAATGCAAAGTTAAAACCATCTGGTCCAGGCGTGCGATTGCTACCACACTCCCAAACCGCACCCTTTATTTCCTCCATCGTGAAAGGCATAGTCAACAAGTTTCCTTCTTCCTGAGAGAGAACTTTTGAGATGGGGCATGTAAAGGATGGCCTAGCCTTAACATAATTTCACGTAATATAATCGGCATGATAATTGAATAATCTTCAAGAGTTTTGTTTTCCATCAATTTTTCATTGCCAATCATGATAATGTATGCTAGTAAAGGAAAGAAATTCTAAACGATGACATCTAATGGCAAATTATAGAGCATAATCAAAATTATATGATATTACAGCCAAAATATCGCCAATCATATAAAATTGTAAATATGCTGCAATTATCAAATATATTGGCAAATTTCCTTTCGATTAAAAAAATGGAAAATTGACTTTCATTATTGTGAAACATATACTCGCTCGATTATCAGAACATGATGGATAAAATTGACATATTAATAAAACTCATTAGTTTTTTGGGAAGCGGTATTGAAGATCGAATTGATATAATTTGAAATTATTAGTTTTTTTTTTTTTAAATGATCGACCCAGTTTGCGGTACACACATATAATGCATACATGTGAGGAACAAAAGTGAAATCACGCACACTAATTTTAACATTATTTACTTAATTCTCTGAAAATAACGTTGAAAGCGTTGGGTTAGTCAGTTAATCTGTCGGATGTCTCACTGGAAGCAACATCTTTATTCATACAAAGTAGATAAAAGACTATGTACATCTTACCCCTCTTATACTCTACCTTATTATATATGTAAATCACATTTCCATTAATTAATCACAAAGCACGAATCATAGAACATTATTGGCGCTACCATTTTATTTTTTCATCTAACCAAGTAGACCTACAACACAACCTTTTTCATCATCGTTTCGATGCCATCATTGGATTGATTGCCTCTGTCAGCAATTACTATACCTTTTCTATTACCAGTTGATACCAACTTAGCCGAGACACTGAGAATACCATTGGCATCTATTGTAAAGCAAACTTTTACCTTTTGTTCACCTTTAGGGGCTGGTGGAACACCTTGAAGTTGAAACTGATCAAGAAACATGTTGTCTTTTGTTTTGTTGCTCTCACCCTGATACACCTTGATTGTGAAACTTATTTGGTTGTCAACAAATGTTCCAAAAATATATTCCTTCATAGCGGGTATTGGTGTGTTTCTTGGAATTACAACGCCCATTTCATCTTCATTGATCTCGATTCCAAGCGAGAGAGGGGCCACGTCTACAAGTGTCAAACCCTTCACAGCTTTATAGCCATTGTCACTTAAGTTTGCAGCCAACACTGCTGCACCGTAAGCAACTACTTCATCTGGTTTAATGCTCTTGCAAAGCGGTTTCCCGTCAAATAATTCCCTTAGCATTTGTTGTATCTTGGGGATACGAGTCGACCCGCCCATAAGAACAATATCATCAACATCATGCTTTTGTGTACCCCCATCTCTCAAGCATATCTCAACATGGTGAATACACTTTGTAAAGAAACCAGCATTTAGCTCTTCGAACTTTTCACGGGTAAACTTCATTGAAAAATCGATTCCCTCATAAAGGACATCAAGTTCAATAAGCGTTTGAGTCGTGGATGACAGAATCGTCTTTGCTTTCTCACAAGCAACTTTCAATCTCCCTATTGCCTTTGCATTTTTACTGATATCCTTCTTTTGTCTTCTCAGGAATTCTTGAACACAATGATCAACCATGGCCTTGTCAAAATCCTCACCACCCAAATGACTATCACCACCCACAGCTTTAACACATATGGATCCATCCTTGTAGATAGTTAGAAGTGACACATCCAATACCCCCCCACCCAGATCAAAGACCAGGACGTTTTTTCGTGGTGAGATATCTCTGCCAGCAAGCTTGTCTAGACCATAGGCGATTGCAGCTGCTGTGGGCTCATTTATCAATCTCAAGACATTGAGGCCAGCGAGGGTGCCGGCATCTTTTGTCGCCTGCCTCTGCTTGTCACTAAAATATGCAGGGACTGTAATCACTGCATCTGTAACTGTTGTTTCAAGGTATCTTTCAGCAGCCTCTTTCAAGTTCTTCAAAATCATGGAAGATATTTCTTCTGGTGAAAATTTCCTTTCTATGCCTTTATGCTCAAGTACAATCACTGGCTTATCATCGGACCCTTCGATTACTTTAAAAGGCAACGACTCTATGACATGCTGCAATCGGGTATCACTGAATCTGCTTCCCATTAGACGTTTAACACCTGGATGTTAGCAATAAGTACATTCAGCAGCCTGTTTCTTAATTAGTAGTAATTTTACTATTTCTTGTATAATAATTTTACGGATCGAAACCATTGCAAGGTATGGGACTTGTCTCACATCGTTTGTATGGACAATTGATTTGGGGTTTATAAGTTAAATGAACTCTCTTACCAAATAAAGTAGTCTTTTGGGTTGAGTTCCTATGTTTGGCTTGTATCTTTGGTATCCGAGCTAACTCAAAGTGGTGCCGTATGAGACTTGTCTCATATCAGTTGTATGGGGAATTGATGTGGACTTTATAGCTCAAATGAGCTCTCTCACTTATCAAACTAGTTTTTTGGGTTGAGTTCTACTGTTTGACATATAACAGATTAATATCTAAGTTCAAATTAACATACCGAAAACGGTGTTCTGAGGGTTCAGAGGCATTTGATTCTTGGCAGCCTCACCAACTAACAATTCTGTGCTGTTACAAGCGACACATGATGGGGTGACATTGTTACCATGTTCATTAGGAAGGATCTCAACACGGTTGTGCTGATCAAACCAAACTGCTACACATGAATAAGTTGTTCCCAGATTAATACCAATTGCTATTGTTTTAACTTTGCTAGACATATTGAAAAACCTTGCATTAGACAAAGAATTACCAGGTAAAGATGATGAGATTGTAATGAAAACGAATGAATATCATAAACTATATAAAGAACAAGTTGAATATATAAAAGTTGTACCTAAATACATGCATCTCAACTCTAGATTTATTAATCTTGATATCTTAATGTCGCTGAAAAAAAAATATATATTTAATAAGTCAACTTGTGTTTACTTGATCAAGTCCATGTAATGCTTTATTGCAAGGGGCCGATGTGAAATTAGTCTAGTTAATAGACGTTTTGCCTATCAGTGAGAAGTCATATATTCTAACTCTAGGGCCGGCTCAACCAATTTGAGGGCCTTAGGTGGTATTAAAATATGGCTCTTCTTTCTTTCGAAAACTTACATTTTTTTCCTATGTCCCTTTGATTCATCCACTCCCTTGCAAACTTAGACGACCCTTTATTAGGGGTGCTTATGGTCCGTTTTTTTAGGTGAAACCGTAAATAATTATTTATGAATAACTAAAACCAAAACCGAACATTTAAAAATAAAACCAAACCAAACCTTTATTAGCGATTTGGTTTCGGTTTGGTTTTACGGTTTGAACTTTTTGAGTTTTTGCTTTCCGGTTTTGGGCATCGGAGCCTGTCAAAAACTAAAACCAAATCAAACCTAACTATTTTACGGTTCAAGACGAGCTAATAACATTGCAATCCCAAGCAATTTTTTTTAATTGAATAACACTTAAATCATCAACCCTATACGCACATATATACATAATACATACATAGTTACATATGTATGAATGTCTGCATAAGCAACATAACACATGCATGGTCTGTCCTGGTTTTTAGTGTAAACCGTACCAAAGTATTCACTATAATTTCAAACTTTTGAAACCGATCGACCAAATGTTTGGAAAAAAAAAACCAACGATAAAACCCAACCATATGTGGTCCCAAAAAATACGAGGCCCTAGACGATTGTCTAATTTCTAAAAAACAGGAGCCGGCTCTGTCTAACCCAACAAAAAAGTAATTTAGTTTAAGCTAGTTTAGGAGTAAAAATATGGTTGTTATCAAAAAAAATATTACTAGGACCTTGTGTTTATAAATATTATTCAATCGGACAAGGTTTTCTCGTTAACCTATGCGCGTTTGTTCTCTTTCTATTAATGCTTGACTTATCTCTCTTATATATTTTTTTAAACGGCTTCAGGCTGAACAACTGATTTAAGCACAAACAGACACACATTCAAGGGCAGGCCTAGTCGTCACCCCTTCACCCACCATAAATCTAAATCTCTAAAAACACATTCAAATATCCATACTAGTCTAAGTAGAAAGATCACGGCTGGAAGTAAACAAACGGCTTAAATTTAAATTCTAACGTGAAAAGTGAAACAAATGGATCTGGGAATTAAATTTAAAATTTTGAGTATTGGGTATTGGCCTATTTAGATATTGGGTCTTTTGAAAGTAGTTTAAATATAAAAAAATTATATTAGTTATACATTAATAAAATATTATATATATATATATATAATTCAGTTATATTTTAGCAAACAAATCAATCGAGCGAGCCAAACGAGCGACTATCCGAGCGAGCTTACCTTGACTTGTGCTCGGCTCGTTAATAAACCGAACCGAGCATGCTCGGCTCGTTTAAAACTGAGCGAAATTCGAACAATCTTTTTCCGAGCGAGCAATGAACGAGCAGCGAACGAACAACCCTAATTCATATAAAATATTATAATTTTATTAAAGTTCCCTCATTGAAAATTTATCCCTTCCACCCTTTCTCATCTCAATTTTTTTTTTGAACGGCTTGGTACAACGACACCCAAGACGGGATTTCAATCGTCCCCTCGGATTTGACGCCCTGTGGCGTATACCCGAGCCCACCTCAGGAGGAACCCCACAACTGGGTAAACCCCCTGACCTTGTTTCAGCAAATATACCTCAGCCCGGATTCGAACCCAAGACCTCCCATAAAAAAGTCAAGAGGTAACCATTATGCTAAAGCCCTTGGTTGAAAGAAGAGGATAACATTCAGCTATTGAAAGAAGAAGACAACAGCCCACAACGTTCTACTCGATTTCTGCTTCACGAGTTCTCAAGGTTTCAACTATACAGGTGATTGATCGCGATTTTCCGAGTGACCTAAAGCCCTAGGTAATTAATTTCTGCCCCAATTTATTAATACAAATGGTGTTTTGATTTTGTATTGTAATGGTGACGACAACAGACCCTCCACGATTTATACTTCACGAGTTATCACGGTTTCAACATAACTGGTGATTGATCGTGATTGTCTTAGTGAGTTAAAGCCCTAGGTAATTAATTTCTGCCCCATTGTTCAATTCGTTATTACAAATGGTTTGTTGATTTTGTATTGTTTTGATGAATTGAAGTTATATTGAGTTATTGGAAAGCAAAGTGCTTGATTGAATAGAAATAGCAGCAAATATTTATTGTACTTTAAAAAAAGATTATACAACCACAAGTAAATCATATATATTCCATTAATTAAGAGTTTTTAGCAGAAAATAGACATTGGAAATACCTTTGACGTAGACAATCATGTTATCATCATACCTTTGATTTTACAACTCGACCTTTTTAAGCATCTTTTCAATTTCATCCTTTGACAGATTGCCGCTTTCAGCAATTATTATACTTTTTTTATTACCAGTTGATACCAACTCAGCCGAGACATTGAGAATACCATTGACATCTATTGTAAAGCAAACTTTAACCTTTTGTTCACCTTTAGGGGCTGGTGGAACACCCTGAAGTTGGAACTGATCAAGAAAGATGTTGTCCCTTGTTTTGTTGCTCTCACCCTGATACACCTGGATTGTGAAACCTATTTGGTTGTCAACAAATGTTTCAAAAATATCTTCCTTTGTCGCGGGTATTGGTGTGTTTCTTGGGATTAGAACGCCCATTTCATCTAGGTTGATCTCGATTCCGAGGGAGAGAGGGGTCACGTCTAAAAGTATCAAATCCTTCACAGTCTTATCGCCGTTATCACTTAAGTTTGCAGCCAACACTGCTGCACCATATGCAATTGCTTCATCTGCATTAATGCTCTTGCAAAGCGATCTCCAGTCGAATAATTCCCTTAGCATTTGTTGAATCTTGGGGATCCGAGTCGACCCACCAACAAGAACAATATCATCAACATCATGCTTTTGCATATCCCCATCTCTCAAACATTTGTCAACATGCTCAATACACTTGGTAAAGAAGCCACTGTTTAGCTCCTCGAATTTTGCCCGTGTGAACCTCATTGAGAAATCAATTCCATCGTATAGAGAATCAATGTCAATCGTTGTTTGAATCGTGGAGGATAGATCCCTCTTTGCTTTCTCACAAGCAACTTTCAATCTCCCTATTGCCTTTGCATTTTTACTGATATCCCTCTTTTGTCTTCTCAGGAATTCTTGGACACAATGATCTACCATGACCTTGTCAAAATCCTCTCCACCCAAATGAGTGTCACCACCCACCGCTTTAACAGTTATGGTTCCATCCTTGCTGATTGTTAGAAGTGACACATCAAATGTCCCCCCACCCAAATCGAAGATCAAAACATTTTTCACTGGCGGGTGATTCCGGTCAGCAAGCTTGTCTAGACCATAGGCAATTGCAGCTGCTGTGGGCTCATTAATCAAGCGCAAGACATTGAGGCCAGCCAGTGTACCAGCATCCTTCGTTGCTTGTCGTTGCTTGTCACTGAAATATGCAGGGACCGTAATCACTGCATCTTTAATTGTTGTCCCAAGGTATGCTTCTGCAGCCTCTTTCAAGTTCTTCAGAATCATGGAAGATACTTCTTCAGGTGAAAATTCCCTTTCTGCATCGTTATGTTCAAGCACAATGATTGGCTTATCAACAGACCCTTCGATCACCTTAAAAGGCCATGATTTTATATCCTTCTGCAATCTGCTATCACTAAATCTGTTTCCCATTAAACGCTTAACATCTGAATGTTAGAGAAAAGTTCACTAATCAGCATGTTGTATATTAATAAGATAATCAGGAACTCTACTTTATGAAAATTAATGAAGTTCATGATGAAATCAACATACCAAAAACTGTGTTATCAGGATTCCTGGTGATTTGGTTCTTGGCAGCCTCACCTACTAAAACTTCCGTTTCGTTACAAGCCACACATGAGGGGGTAATGTTGTTACCCTGTTCATTGGGAATGATCTCGACACGATTGTGTTGATCAAACCACGCGGCAACACATGAGTAAGTGGTTCCGAGATCAATGCCTATTGCAGTTGTTTTACCTCTTCTTGACATATTTCAGAACTTTGCTGTAGACAAAAAAAAAGGGGTATAGATGTTCTCAACTCATCAATGGTTTGAAATGATAATCAAGAAATATCACTAGCTATAAACCAAGTTGAAGATCATATTTAATTATTATCATTATATCAATCTATTAATATTTTAACATTGTTGAAAAGTAATTAGTCAACTTGTATTACTAGGTCAAGTTGACATATTAGTTTATTACAAAAATACCCATCAGAGGAGGTTTCCTGGCTTATCTATGATTGTTTCCTCTCTGTTTCCCCTCTGTTTCCTCTTACATATATTTAATTGTATAATTTATGTAGTTATCAAAAATATTCAGATTTTTTTCAATAATATTCAGATTTTTTTAATCAAATCTATTTAATATTCCACCTACAAAGACAGTTGATAATCTGGCTCAATTTAGGCTTTAACTAAATTAAATATTTAATTGTACAATTTACAAAGTTCAATATTCAATTTTCCTCTTGCGTATTTTTAATTTAAAAGCATTTTCACAAAAACATAAATTTAAAAAACCCTTGTGTTTTTGTGAAAATGTTAAAATTTATTATATTTGACTCGTAGTTTGTCACGTGTGGAGTGGATTGGTTTTAAATTAAATTTATATGTACCCGTTTTTAATAATAAGCATGTCATGAGGGTATACTAAAAATATTAATGTTATTGTGAAAAATAAAAATAAAAATATACTGCATTTTACTATAAACTAGTAATTTTATTTGTCGTGTGTTGCGGCGGCGTCGAAATGTATAATAATTTAAATTTACACCATTAAATAAAAACGTAATATATTTGACTTAACTTGTCTCCTAACAAATTTATGTCAAAACATATATTAACTGAATACTTACGTAAAATACGTATGAAAACAACAAAATTGATGTCGAAACATAGATTAACTGAAAACATACATAAAATACGCACGAAAACATATATTATATTTTACTTGACTCGTTTCCAGGAAAAAGTTACATTTTCACGTGGATTAACTCAATTTTATATGGAAACGTAAATCAAACTAAGAATGCAACAAATTTGTTTTTTAGGTTAAGGAATGAACGGGTTAAATTCGAAACTTTAGAAACCGGAACTAACGTTAGTTAGAATCCATTTTTATCTGAATCAAATTAATATATTTATAATGGCTTCTTTTGACTTGAACTTATATGACCTAAATCGGGTATGCCCTGTTATCTTACCCGACCCAGATGATAAATGAGAATTTTGTGTACGTTGAATGCAATTTTTCAGCCACATGAGAAAGATGTCGTGCTTTGATCGTTAGATGACCAAGTTGCATCAGTAGATGGAAAGACAATTGTAGAATAATAGAGGGGCCACAATGTTTGGATCATATAGACCGATCCATAAATACCTGTAAATACATTTTTGCTAACTTTCAACTTGGTTGACTTCTTTAACGTTTTAAATGGCTTCCAAATTTCAATGCAGCTTGTAGTGTATGCCATTGTCATCCATTCGAGTCACTAATGAGTAATGATGAAGCACAATTAGGGGTGTTAAAAAATTCTGTATCCTGAGTCAAAAATATCCGAAAATCCGATCCAGAAATAGCCGGAAATTTGGTTATCCGAACTATCCAAAATAGTTATTTTTTCGGATATTTGAATAATTTGTCGAATATTTCGGATATTCAGATAATTTTTTGGATAATTTTTGGATATTTCGAGTAATTTTTTGATATTCGGATATCTAAAGTATACTTTTTTAATATTTTAATTATTTTTTTCTGATTTCGAAATTTGGTATACAAGTTGAGATGTTGAAAAATGAAAATCACTACATAAGTCATAAGTGTACAACAGTACTACACGTCTAACCATAAAGCAAA
The DNA here is from genome assembly GCA_009363875.1 of Mikania micrantha. Lineage (NCBI taxonomy): Eukaryota > Viridiplantae > Streptophyta > Magnoliopsida > Asterales > Asteraceae > Mikania > Mikania micrantha. The sequence continues at coordinate 64,504,564 of CM018696.1, read as the reverse complement.
GATGCAATTGGCCCAGATCAACAAATTCTTAAATTTTTCCTTAATTATCACTATCAGCCTTGTTATTGCTTTTGTTAGGCCCATTAAAACAAAAGTTACGTATTTATTTAATTCTGTCAGAATGGTCTATCTTGTTGCTCTAAGTTGGACAGATTACTATATATTTTAAGTTTGGTATAACCCTAAAATTTATTAAATTAATAACGAGCGAGAACAATTTAAGGTAAAAGTTTAACCACACTTAATTTGAGATATTATTAGAACTTTAACTGTCTACATTTAACAATTTAAGTGTAAGTGTGAATCAAAGGCCCAATTTTTTTAGAATGTTTTAAGGCCTCTTTTTCTTTGCTCTTTCCTCAAAGTTGTTAGCCTTTGCTTTTCCATTGCCTTTACAATTTCTCTTGTTCTTCCTTATGGATTGAGCACATTCCAAGATATTTACTCTCACCTCAGCTTCCAAATAGCTGTCCCTTTTGGACTTTCTTGTTGTCCTCTTCATACAAAGAAGAACCCAAGTTCTCTAACGATCATCGCGTTTCGCTTGTGCTTGAAGTTTTTGAACTCAACCCAGCTACGAGGCAACTACTCAATCATGGTTGTACTTGAAAACACTCACTAATTATAATACCCTCATCATGGATATCTTGAAGTATTACTTGCAATTCTTAAACTTGATTGATCACAGTCATAGAATCAACCATCATGGATATGTTGTGTTTAGTTGTTGAGCTTGAATTTCACATATTGAGCTCGAGCCAGTTCACGAGCTTAAATGAGACTTTTATTTATTTAATTTTTATTTAATCAAGTAGGTGTATTCTTATAATATAAAATTATGATATTTATATATGAAAAGTATGATTATAAATATATAAAATTAATAATGAAAATAAATAAAATAATTATATAATGAACGAGGTGGCCCCGCTGAACTCATGCTTGAGAATCTTCTTACTAGCAAAACATGAGCCTTATAAATAAATTTATAAACGAGCCGAACTTAAGTAAAAACTTGCTAAGGTAGAACACGAGCCTTATAAATAAAAATATAAATGAGCCGAACTTAAGTAAAAATGAGCTAAGGTCAAATCTTAGCAAGTTTGAACTTAGCTTGGCTCGTGTTGTTCGCACCCTGCTCTCATCAAATCGAACACACAAGGGGGGAAGTGGTCTTCTTAGAGAAGAAATTTAAAGCTAATATTTATTGTGCTTGAACAAAAAAAGATACATACAACCACAAGTAAATTACATTGAAGTAGAATATCATTTTATCATTATATGCTGCTATGATAGACCTACAAAACAACGTTTTTGATCATCTTTTCGATGTCATCCTTGGATAGATTGCTGCTGTCAGCAATTACTATGTTTTTTCTTTCGCCCGTGGATTCCGATTCAGCCGAGACATTAAGAATACCATTGGCATCTATGGTGAAGCAAACTGTCATTCTTTGTTCACCTTTAGGAGCTGGTGGAATATCCTGAAGTTCAAACTGATCAAGAAAGATGTTGTCCTTTGTTTTCTTGCTCTCACCCTGATACACCTTGATTGTGAAACCTATTTGATTGTCAAGAAATGTTTCAAAAATACCTTCCTGCATCGTGGGTATTGGCGTGTTTCTTGGGATTAAAACACCCATTTCATCTCCGTTCATCTCGATTCCAAGCGAGAGAGGGGTCACGTCTAAAAGCATCAAATCTTTCACAGTCTTATTGCCGCTATCACTTAAGTTTGCAGCCAACACTGCTGCACCATAAGCAACCGCTTCGTCTGCATTAATGCTCTTGCAAAGTGGTTTCCAGTCGAATAATTCCTTTAGCATTTGTTGTATCTTCGGGATCCGAGTTGATCCACCAACAAGAACAATATCATCAACATCTTGCTTTTGCATATCCCCATCTCTCAAACATTTCTCAACATGCTCAATGCATTTTGTAAAGAAGCCACCATTCAGCTCCTCGAATTTTGCCCGTGTGAACCTCATTGAGAAATCGATTCCATCGTATAGAGAATCAATGTCAATCGTTGTTTGAGTCGTGGAGGATAGATCCCTCTTTGCTTTCTCACAGGCAACTTTCAGTCTCCCTATTGCCTTTGCATTTTTACTGATATCTTGATTTTGTCTTCTCAGGAATTCTTGCACACAATGATCAACCATGGTCTTGTCAAAATCCTCTCCACCCAAATGAGTGTCACCACCAACCGCTTTAACCGATATGGTTCCATCCTTGCTGATAATTAGAAGTGACACATCAAATGTTCCCCCACCCAAATCAAAGATTAGGACATTTTTATGTGGTGGGTGATTTTTATCTGCAAGATTGTCTAGACCATAGGCAATTGCAGCAGCTGTGGGCTCATTAATCAAGCGCAAGACATTGAGGCCAGCTAGTGTACCAGCATCCTTCGTTGCTTGTCGTTGCTTGTCACTGAAATATGCAGGGACCGTAATCACTGCATCTTTAATTGTTGTCCCAAGGTATGCTTCAGCAGCTTCTTTCAAGTTCTTTAGAATCATGGAAGATGCTTCTTCCGGTGAAAATTCCATTTGTACATCGTTATGTTCAAGTACAATGATTGGCTTATCGGCAGACCCTTCGATCACCTTAAAAGGCCAGGATTTTATATCCTTCTGTAATCTGCTATCACTGAATCTGTTTCCCATTAAACGCTTAACATCTGAATGTTAGAGATAAGTTCACTAATTAGCAGGATGTAATTAATTAAATAATCAGGAACTCTACTATATGAAAATTATTAAAGTTCATGATGTAATTAACTAACATACCAAAAACTGTGTTATTAGGATTCCTGTTGCTTTGGTTCTTTGCAGCCTCACCTACTAAAATTTCTGTGTCGAAATAAGCCACACATGAAGGGGTAATGTTGTTACCCTGTTCATTGGGAATGATCTCGACACGATTGTGTTGATCAAACCATGCGGCAACACATGAGTAAGTGGTTCCGAGATCAATGCCTATTGCAGTTGCTCTAACTCTTCCTGACATATTGAAGAGCGTTGCTGTAGACAACAAATGGGGTATAGATGGTCTCAATACAGATAATTGTTAGAAATGATAATCAAGGAAAATCACTAGCTATAAGTAAAAAATAAAAAAAAAAGATAAAAAAACAAGTTGAAGATCAAATTCAATTATCATTATATCAATCTATTAATATTTTAGTATTGTTGAAAAAGTAATTAGCCAAATTGTATATATACTTGGTCAAGTTGGCATGTTAGTTTGATTCTAAAACTACCCCTATCAACCTCCAAGGAAGTGGTGTTACGGTTAGAGTGGAGGAGAAATAACATAAATGTCTCAAGTTAAATTCCCACTTGGAGCAATTTTCCTTGGAGGCCACCAACCCGGTTGTTTGCGGTTGTGTTTTACATGTTCCACTCGGTTAGTCAGGTATTGAGGAGACCCAGGGGGTATACCACGAAGGTAGGTTCACACGGTTTTTTTTAAAAAAAAAAAAAAACTACCCCGTCAAAGATGGTTTCCTGGCTTACTAAAGACAGTTTCCACTCTTGCATATATTTAATTATACAATTTATGTAGTTATCAAAACTATTCAGAATTTTTTTAATCAAATCTATTCAATATTCCACTTGCAATGACAGTTGACATTCAGGCTCAATTTGAGCTTTAACTAAATTACAATTAGACTCGATGAAAGCAAGGAGATCGAGGCCCGAAACACTCATGGTTAATTATTGTTCAAAAAAATAAATTACAATTGTAGTTTATGAGATATTTTTTAAGCATATATATTTCATATTGAGTGTCATCATTGGGTCGTATAGTTTGTTTCTGATAGTTTAATTGTACCCGCATTAAAACAAGTGTAAGACGGAACGTCAAAATCTTTATGAAGTTTTAAAGCAAAATTAGAATTTAAGGTATTTATTGAATTTCATAGTGAATAAGACATGAAGTCATGAACCAATAAACATAAATTTTTTTTTTTGAACAGCTAAACGAGTCCTCGGACCCAACAACCAACGCGCTGCGACCACAGAGCGCTACCAACCCCTTATGATGACTGTGTCAAAGCGCTATACATATTATTAATGAGCCATAAATTCTATATGCCTTTGGACTGCCCTTAGTTGAACTGTCAATTTCCGGTAGGACTGGTTGAACCGACAAACCAAACGATGGTCAAGATATACAAAGAGATATTTCTTTGTAATCTTTATTGCCTTATATCTGATCTTTAACCTTTAATCATTCTTGGCTTCTTGCATCATGTCTCCCTTTTTGATTTCCATGTTGCCGTTTGCACCATGATTCACTAAACTCCAAGTCTACTCCACAAATTTACACTTGATTAACAAGTGATCTTCGAATTCTAGAGCCTCTCTACATGTGCACATGTCGCTGAGAATACGTGGGCATTCCATTCGGCCAATGTCGTTTTGGATGGATTTCTATCTAGACTTGCTATGAAGTTTGTTTTTTTTTTTGGATCCATTTTACCCGGTTAAACAACGTACAAATTGTCATGAGAAACATTTCTTTTTCAATTAGAGCCTTGATGGAGTATACCAAGAGAACGCTAATGTTATCTAAATTCTAGGGATGATCAAAGGTCTTTTCCATGTCTAACTTCCAAAAGATTGCTTTTCGTTTGGTCGCCTTTAACTACACATTCATTTCATTGAGGGAGCCATACAAAATGCATCTACCCAAGACGTTGGCGGGTTGCTCATTATGATCACCAAGCCTATCACTTTCTTTAACTTATACGACAAGATCTTTGCTATTGTCTTATAAATACAACCTATTATAAATTTGTGGGGTAAAATGTCATTTTAGTGCCTGTGGTTTGGCAACTTTTGTCATCTTAGTCCAATAGTTTGAATTTTGTCATTTTGGTCACTATGGTTTCATTTTATTGCCATTTTGGTCATTATGGTTTCCATTTTATTGTCATTTTTGTCCAATTAAATTTAAAATTTTTGACTAAAATGACAAAATTTACCAAACCATAGGGATGAAAATGGCAATAAAATAAACTATAATGACCAAAATTGCAAAATTTAAATTAAATTATTGGACTAAAATGGCAAAAGTTATCAACCACAAGTACTAAAATGACATTTTACTCCATGACAAAATATGTGGATTGGGTAACACGTTAGAAAGGGTTGGAGTGATGATTTATCCGAGTTAAGACGAGTTTTAAGTAAAATCAATTTGAACAAGTGACATACTTTTGAAGGTATTCCTCGATTTTTTTTTATTTAGGTGGTTTCAACTTTCATGCATAGATTTTAGGTGGTTTGGAGAATAGTTTCCGGAAATAGGTGATCCGCTACTCTAAGTAGCGGATGTGGATGACATGGCCAACATTAATTACGAATTTAACCCACTTCCGCGACTCCAAGTAGTGGAACCTGCACATGTGGCAATTCCCCAAGCTTCCACCATGCCTGTTGTTGTCCATGTCAGCCATTTCCGCTACTCCAAGTAGCGGAACCCCTAGAAACGAAACCAATTTTCGAAAGCACCCATTTTCCATGCACACACGTCTAAATCACCTTGAACAAAAAAATTCGTATTCCTCCTTGGTTCTAGTTTTCAATGATTCCTTTTTAAACTAAATTAATATAATTATCGATTTTGATGCTTTATATACTCGTGATCTGCTTTCAGGAAACTTGAAAATAGTATGCAGATATCTAATGCCAGCCATCCCCATAGTCTTGTGCTGGAACAAGCCAGCTTCCCTTATTACTGTTGGGGATGTGATCAATTAGGTTTCGGATTGACTTACATATGCAGCAAGGGCTGCAACTTCTTTCTTCACAAAGAGTGTGGCGAACGAAAACCCAAAATCGAATACCTATTTTCCGAAAAATGTGTTCTTACGTTTCGAGATGGAGGATCTGGGGTAGATTCGCTATGTGATGCATGTGGAAAGAAAATAAAAAGACTTCACTACAGATGTTTGTGCACATTTCAGAAACGTAATCTGCACCAATCTTGTCTTGGCTATGAAAAAACCTTAGAAGCTATACCTGGCCTTACATTAAACTTTGAGAAGGCAGCTGCATCAAAGTGTTTCAAGTGTGACAAAAAAGATGTTTCGTCTAAGGTTCGTGGGTGGGCTTATGTTTCTTCATGTGGGTCTTACTCTTATCATCTTTCATGTGCCAAAGAAATCATTATCAAGAACTGGAGGCGTGGGTTTTTCACCGGCAAAAGTGATCCTTTTTGGTCGGTTAAAGAACAATTTCCAGAAGATTTGAACAGGAGGCAGCAGCTGGTTGTGGCATCGAAGAAGAAACCGACAAGGAAGCACGCGGAAGCCGCTCTTAGCACCATATTTAATTTGTTAACTGGAAATTTTTTTGGTCTTGTTGGTACTGCTCAGTCATATTTCAATGGTTAATTCAACCTGATCAGTGCGTGTGTGCTCTCACTGTGTCCAAAGTTGTGGATATTAAGGCTGCCACTGGCCATATGTTTGTTTTTTTTTTTGTTGCAAGTTTGTTTAGTTGTTCAGCTCTTCGTTAAGGACGAAAGTTGTTTGATCGACTTATGCCTCTCTGTTATGTTTGTGTAATATATGGATAAAAAATGTTATAAATTATAATCATATCAGAATCTGGATTTAAATTTACATGTCTCAAAATATTACAGTTCAACTCTCAGACAAAATATTATGAGTAAATTACATACATGATATAAAAAATTTATGTATGTAATATTTTTTTTTAAAACGACGGTTGATGCAACGGTAATACCGTTGCCTCTGAGTGCAGTGATTGAGTATCAAAACCTCATGCTTACACTCATGCTACAATTGTAGCGGTGCATTTTCAGTGGCATTAGAGAGGCTCCCCATGCTGCGATTACAGCGGAGGCTTCACCCAACCCTCCTGACAGGCCAAGTTGGTTGGAGTCGAAGACTCGTCAACCAATCGTTCTAGGGAAAAACCGGGCAGGAAGCTTAAACCTTGCCGTGCAAAACCCTTTTGGCTTGGACACAAAGCCGGGTGATAGCCCGGGTCGCGCGTCATTACCATATCTCACAAAATTTTGACAATAAGGCCATGTGTTATGCTACGTGACCCAGGTGTGATGGGGCTTGGTCACGCCCCGCCCCCATTACAGAAGGACATGAGGGTGGCGTGAAGGGCAGAGGCGTGAGCCTCCTCACGAGGTGATGACCGTTGGGGAGGAGGAAAAAAACAAAAGAACGGTCATATTTCCGTTTAAACCAAAAAAATAAATAAATTAAACCTTATATAAACTCATTCAACCCACTCAAAAAATCTTCAAAAAAACATTCAAATCTCTCAAAAAATCTTTCAAATATTCATAAACTTCTACACTACCATGGATCCAAACAACCCATACTTTAACCCGTTTATGAATTGTTACCGACCTCAAGTCGATCCAAACAACCCGAACCAATTTCTAACTTTCTCAAATTGGTTTCCACAACAACCTTTTTTCAACCAAAATTCACCCGTCTTTGACATTTTGAGAATCAACCGGAACACGATGTTGATGTGGTTTTGGAAACACAACCCGACCCTCAATCGGCTTCATCACGTCGCAGGCACCGACGAAAGGAAGTGCCAGAAAAAACAACAAAACCGAGCATCAGTCGATGGTCGGAATCTGAGGAGGTGACACTAGCTCGTGCCTACATTGACGTTTCCGAAAATCCGTTCATTGGTAACAACCAAACGAGCACGGAATTTTGGAGACGCGTGAGAGCCCAGTTTTTTTTGGCAATGGGTCCTACCGGACGAATGACATGATTTTCGGCAAATGACGCTACTTAGAACGTAAAGTCGCGAACTTTAATAGCGTATGGGTTTAACACCACAACAATCGTAAAAGTGGTGAGAACGACGAATCGGTCATGAACGAGGCGTTAATGACCTATGCTCGAGAAAATGGTCCATTTTCTCATATCGCGGCGTGACAAATTATGAGAAAATCAACCAAATGGCATCAAGTCCCGAAGTTGCAAACTTTGAAACGGACGAAGACATCATCGTCCGGAAAGTACCGAACACTCACTCTGACTCAAAAGGTCGATGTTTTGTTAACTTAAACGAGTCGGATGAGGAAGTGGAAATGGACATGCCCCCCCTACCCTCTCCTCAGCGTCAGCCCGGTCGAAACAACAACCACAAGCCTCGTCTTCAACCGATTACAAATGAACGTTGGAAACCATCTCCATGTCATTACAAAAATTTGTCAACTTATAGGAACAAAAACAATACAACAATGATATGAAATTGTTGTAGACTCCAACCGATCACTTAACCGGTCGTGCTCGTGAATGGCCGACAAGACGAAGAAGCGGATTTTGAAACGATACAATATGGATTAATTTTTTTATTGTATTTTTTATTATGTAGTTTAATTTTTTTTACCATGTAATTTTTTTTCATTTTAGTTTGTAATATTAATTTTTTTAATAATATTATGTGTTTTTTTCAATGGTTAACTCAACCTGACCAGTGCGTGTGTGCTCTCACTGTGTTCAAAGTTGTGAGATATTAAGACCAATGTTTTTAAAGACCGGACCGGACCGGACCGGCCGGTCCAACCGGTCCAACCGGAAACCGGAAGGCAAAGCGGTTTAATTTTGACTTGAAAACCGGTAAACAAAGAACCAGCCGGTTTTAAGAAAAACCGGGTCCAACCGAAAACCGTAAAAGAAAGGGAACCGGAGTGGAGGAGAGTATGCTAGCAAGGAGTTGAATGGTTTATATAGAGGAGTGAGGCATTGTTTTTTTTGTATATTCATCGATGTGGGACAACCTGGAAACCAAGATGGACCAGCTCTTCACATTCCCTAATTCTCCATCAAAGCAGCAAAGGCAACATGCAGCCTACGCGGCTTCCTTTTTCTATATTTGCTTCCCTTCCATCTCCTTCTTTCTCACCGGAATTTCAACAATGCATCGAAAAACAACAGCCAATTGGCATACTTCACCAACTCCAACTAGATCAAAAAACCGTTCAGCCACTTATAATATTATATATATATATTATGTTTTCCGGTTCTTGAATCCGGTCCGACCGGTCCAACCGGTCCGACCAGTAACCAGTAAGGCATCCGGTTCGACGTCCGGTCCGGTTATGAAAACATTGATTAAGACTGCCAACATGTTTGTTTGTATTTTTTTATTTGCAAGTTTGTTTAGTTGTTCAGCTCATCCTTAAGGATGAAAGTTCTTTGATAAACGTATGCCTCTCTATTATCTTTGTGTAATACATGGATCAAAAATGTTATAACCATATCAGAATCTTAATTTAAATTTACATGTCTCGAAATATTACAATTTAACTCTCGGAACAAAATATTATGAGAAAATTACACAAAATGTTTTTTATGCATATAATAATTAACTTTCTGATTTTATTCTTAAACTTTAATAATTACATCATACGTATATTATATTCATGTAGTTGTAATAATTAGATAGTTTTTATTATGAATAGCATAAATATATACAGGCCCAAGTATCTGACCCAACTCAAATGCAAGCATCAATTGGTTGAATTAAAATAAAAAACGTAAATATCTATGTAAACATTAATTTTCCATGAGAACAAACAAATTACTGTTGCATTCTCCAAACACCACCGAAACTCTAGAAAAAATCACGTTCTTTTCACTATATATATATATATATATATATAATATTTTTCTATTCATTATAATATATATATATATATATATCCTAACTGTTACAATATAATATATGTATTCACTATAACAATATAATATATATTTATTTACTATTTATTTACTTGCCTTTTAATATATATATATATATATTAATAGGGGTTGGATCTATTAAGAAGAGACTTTTGCCTAATAAGAGTAAGAACCAATAGAAATTTGACATGTGACATTCTACAAATATAAAAAATAAAAATTCAGTACAAAAAACATAATCCAGTATATAAATATTAGCTGTAAAAATATATTGTATATATTTAGATATCGCAAATCAAGCCAATGATTTGGTAATTAGCTAGTAAAATTTCATGGTAATCAGATCATAAACGATCCACAAATCATGTTCATTTTTTTCTTTGTATTTTTTCAAATCCATCGATCACGATCAATGGGTGACAACGCTCCTCCATCAGCCGCTGCCAAGCCCCTACATCCGGTGTACACCGTCATCGATATCACCCGAAAAGTTAAAGTTCTTGACGACACAACTATCACCTATTCGGCTTGGGTTAAACTGTTTACACTCCACGCTCAAGGCTATGACGTTTCCTCGCATATCGACGGGACTCCACCACCTGCTGCGACCGATGCAAACCATGACGAATGGATGAAGATCAACGCTATTGTTCTACAATGGATCTACGGATCCATATCCAATGAAATACTGGTGCGTATTCTCGAAGCGAAATCCATTGCCTATGAGGCATGGACTCGACTACAAAACCTGTACTTGAACAACAAAGGTGCTAGGACGGCTGCACTTGTGTGACACCTCGCAAATTCCAGGTCAGCACTAACTTTATATTAATAATAATGTGTATTATTATTTCATACGTGGCACTAGAATTGTTAATATTTAGTGTGACACATGGCACAACAGTTCAAACACACAGATAATTCGAGGAAATTATCGTGAAACGCACACACGTGTCTTGAATAACGAACGTTGGTGAATTACACAAACCACAGACCAATTACACTACACTTAGGTTCTAGGGGACCTAAAATATGGGAAATGATGTCCATATGCCTCGAAACGATGTCCGTAGTCGAGAAATACGTGAAGAACGAACCAAATCGTGGAAATGGGCCAATTGGGCTCACCCGGCGGGCTAGGCGGTACGCCTAGGCCCAGCCCTTCCCCCTTGGCGGTACGCGCGAGGCAAGAAACGCCTCAGATGCCCGCTTTCTCGCGCAGTACGCCTGGAGTTCGGGTTGCCTGCCAGGCGGTACGCCTCGCAGCATAAAATCGCAGAAAATCTTTTTGAGAACCCCAAAACCATCATTAACATACTCACATCATTGTTGCTTGCAGTCAGACGCCATCTACTCGTTTTAAACCCCCAAAGACCTTCTGCTATCACCTCTACAAACCATACTACACCCATTTGAAGCCATTAGAAGCCATAGTTGAAGTTTGGAAGCTTGGAAGCCATACGAGGAACAAAGAGAAGTCTTGGGAAGTTAATTCTACCACTTCATCTTCCTGTTGTTGCTTTCCAGGAACATTGAAGGCTTATTCATCCTCATCTTGGTGCATTTTGGAGCCATAGAAGGTAGATCTCGAGTCTATGTGGCAGAAAACACACATGCAACACACACAAACCAACATGCAAGGCTCAAAGCTTGCATGCACACACTAGATCTTCACATGCACGAATTTCTCTTAGTTTGAATATGGGTTTGATGATGTTTTCATGATTTTTGATGAACTATGATAGTATTTTGATGTTTTATGACGATCCATGATGATGGCTATATTCATGATGTTTGATTTGGTCATGAATGGGTGAAATACCTACATGCATGTATGATCTAATGTGATTTAGATGATTTTGGCTGAAAACATATGATTATGGGTGATAATGACGATGATTCATATGATTAAGGATGGTAGATTTAGTCAAAAGATGGTTGATTGCAATTATTTCCATTTTTAGTAACTTTATTATTGCAAAATATGACTAGATGATGAAATGGTAACATGCATGTGTTTGAATCTAAGATTTATGTTTAAAATGATGATTAGAATCTATTAAGATGAATTTTGGATGCATTTGATTGGTTAAAATTGCTAGAAAATATGATTTACATGTTTATTTCTATAAATAGTAACTTTTTAATTTCAAATGGCTAATGAATGATGAAATAGATGTTGTAATATGTTTAACATGCTTATTTGGTGATAACATGATGATATTGAACGAGTAGAGTTATTAGAATCATTGATAAATGGTTAATTGTCACAAGTTTATATAAATAGAATCTTTGGTTATGAGATTTGCTCATAAACCTTGAAACTTGTTAAGTTGAGTTACCATGATAATATCAAGAGTTCTAGGATTATGTTAGAACGAAGTATTGATGACTAGTACAATGCGTTATGTGAACTTTCTATATTTAGTAACTTTTGAACGCAAGACATGCTAAACCGGCTAAGTGTAACTATGTGCTATGTGATAACATGATCACTTAGGATAACTATACATGATAGAATAATCGGAAAGTGATTTCTTTCATGACTTGCCTAATTTGGGAACTTTCCTAAAATAGGAACTTACTAATGTGACTTTGGTATCCGCACACATCACGCGACACTAAACTGTACGTTACACGATCACTTAAACTAAAACCGTCACCAACGGGTCGTTAGGTCAAACACGGTCAACACCGTCAACACGACCCACACAAAAAACCTAGAGTTGTTGAGACACAAACACGGTCATGTGAGACCCACATGTATGTGAACACAAACTTATAGTACCTATGTGATATAGGTAACTGCTAGCCGGTGAGCTACACTATTCTTGTACGAATACTCTGCTAAACTCAGGTGAGTTTACAGCCTCACTTTTACTCTTTAACTATTTTCTAAACTTTTGGGGTGAGAATACTATGCAACTGTTTTAGATATATGACCGGTATGTTGTAGAACCATTTTCTCTCATTAAGCCCTAACTTATCCTTACCGTTAGTTGTGTAACAAACGAGTAGTTATTACGTAGTACTACTGGGTTTGACTAGCCTCACTCGGCACCAATGTTGACTGGAGGTCATAACGAGTGTAATATCGATGTTGATGTCAGGTTCAGCGATGACCCGAGGAGGCAAACGGAAACAGTCGAGTTTCGGTAAGATGAACGGACACACTCACGGATCGTAGATCCAACAACTAAACTTAACATACCCAGTATATGTCTGTTTACTATTTTTGTCTGTCTAAACCTGTGAACTCACCAACTTTTTAGTTAACACTTTTCGCATGTATTCTCAAGTAACTGATGGATTGCAAGCTAGGATGCGCACAAGGAAGTACTAAGGATTCTGGCTTGCATATAGACTCTAGTCCTAGGCTTGCGTTGTTGCTTTTGATTTATGCCATTTTAAAACAATACTGATTATGTAGTGTCTAACATGTTTTACATTTCCGATGTGTATTTAAACATTTTCCGCTACGTAATGTCAAAACCTGTGTTATTTTACAAACCTGTATGATTGTGAACTCATATAGAGTCATTCTATATGACAATGAGCTGTGATCCTGGCCACGTCACACCCACGCGGTCTGACTCCACACGTGGGAATTTGGAGGTGTGACAACTTGAACTTCAGTTTCATAATTTATCTCTTACATCCATGAGTTCTCTTGAAGCTTACTGTCAAAAACTGAAGGCTCTAGCAGATCAACTCAACGATGTGGACTCTCCTGTTAATGAAAAACGGTTGGTCTTGCAATTGGTTCGTGGTCTACCGGTGGAGTTTGACCCGATCGGGACGTACATCAACCAAACCCTCCCCTCCTGGGAGACGTCGTGTAGCATGCTCCAACTGGAGGTACGACGCCAATCGGCACGAAAAACACTTTCTGCACCGACTGCGTTAGCGGCCACTCGACCGGAAAAACCCTCGCATCCGTCTGATCCACGCTGATCATCACAATCACGCGGAGTGGGTCGTCCTACCCATGGTCGAAAACTCTCCAATAACTCTAAAAGCCGAGGTCAGCAAATCGGCTATCTACCGCCTCCTCCAGCCACTCCATGGCAGTCGTATGGTATGGGACATCAGCAGTCATTTTGGCCGGGATACTGGACACCACCACCGTGCCCCTACCCAACACAAAATTGGGCCTCATTCCCAAGTTGGGCTCCACCCACCTCACCTTGGATGCGTCCATCACAACAATCAAACACAAAGCAGTGGGCTCCCTTTTCATCCAGTGGACAACGCACACCTCATGCCAAAGAAGACCAACAAGCCAATTTTGCAACTTTTGATGCACGGGAGCCGACACAACTTGGAGAAGCCTTTCAAGCAATGACAATGAACCCTGATGCTTAGTCAAGTGACAATCAATGGTTCATGGATTCGGGGGCATTCGATCATCTAACCGGCAATCAAGGTATGATACAAAACCCATTGTTATCTAATTCTTATGGGTTTATATTTGTTGGAATGGACATCGCATACCGGTTCTGGGTTCGGGAAATCACACTCTTAAACACCCCAATCACCTATTCCACCTTAAAAATGTCCTTTACACACCACAAATTATCAAAAACCTTATTTCCGTTCGCAAATTTACTATTGATAACAATGTATCAGTTGACTTTGATCCTTATGGTTTTTCTGTGAAGGATTACCCGAGTGGGATGATGCTAACCCGCCACAATAGTTCAAGTCATCTATATCCATTCTCCTATCCAGTCTCAAGTTCGGCGTTTGTTGCTTCTTCCAATAAAGACGTTTGGCATGAACGTCTCGGCCACCCCGGTCTACCTACTATGCATTATTTAAATTCCAAGCAATTTATTTCTTGTAATCGTATTAAACAACATGTTTGTGGTTCTTGTCAACTTTCAAATAATAAATGTTTGCCATTTGATAATTCCACATCGTTTACTATTTTGCCTTTTGACATAGTTCATTGTGACCTATGGACCTTTCCGATCCTCAGCAAAACAGGTTACAAATATTACATGGTGCTTATTGACGATTACACAAATTATACTTGGACATTTCCTCTGAAATATAAATCTGAAACGTTCGACAAATTCACTCAATTTCATCGTTACATTCAAACTCAATTTCATTTAACAATAAAATCGTTTCAATGTGACTTAGGGGTGAATTTGACAATAACAATTTCAAAAATTTTGCCCACAAAACGGGCTCCAATTCCGATTCTCATGCACCCACACCTCCCAACAAAACGGGAAATCCGAACGAATGATTCGAAGCCTAAACGAGATCATGCTCGTACTTCTCATTCATGCCTTTCTTCCATCAAATTTTTGGGTAGAAGCCTTGCACACTGCCTGTTATCTTCATAACATCCTCCCCACCAAAACGCTCCACCAACACACACCCGCTTCCTTCTTATATCTTCGCCAATCAATATATGATCATCTTCGTATATTTGGTTGCGCTTGCTATCCCAATCTCAATGTCAGTCGTACACATAAACTCAACCCTCGGTCCACCCTTTGCGTTTTCTTGGGGTACCCATCTAATTACCGAGGGTACTGGTGTCTAGATCTATCCACAGGTAAAGTTTTACTTTCCCGTCATGTAATTTTTGATGAAAATTACTTCCCATTCAAACAACTAAACACCACACCCACTGATTACTCCTTTCTTCACTCACCAGACCCCTCCCCATTATTTTTTCACCCACCTACGCACTTGTCCGTTCCATCTAACTCTACCCCTTCAAACCCAATAACATCCTCAACTGATGCATCATCTCACTCCTCCACTTCACAGACCGGCCCAACCCTCTCCACCGGCCCACCATCCATCGCCAACCCAACAATCCCTCATGCAACTCACTCTAGCCAAAACACACAAACCGGCCCACCCACCTTAAACCAAAATCATGAACCACCCTCACCAATCAATACACCAATCGCACCTACTGCCCCCACCCAACCACCACAGCCGCCACCAACTAACCAACATCCCATGATTACCCGGGCCAAAGATGGCATTTTCAAACCACATGACCATCTAAATTTGCACACCGGCTCTATCTCCTCTATTCCAAAATCCCACCTCCAGGCCTTAAATGAACCCAACTGGTATGCTGCCATGACTGATGAATATAAGGCCCTAATGGATAATAACACATGGGAACTTGTACCACGTCCACACAATGTTAACATTATCCAATGCATGTGGCTTTTTCATCACAAATTTACTTCCAATGGGACACTACAACGATATAAGGCCCGATTAGTTGTTAATGGTAAAAGTCAACAAGTTGGTATCGATTGCGACGAAACGTTTAGTCCGGTGGTTAAGCCGGCAACTATCCGAACCGTTTTAAGTCTTGCAGTTTCCAGGTCATGGCCAATACATCAACTTGATGTCAAAAATGCGTTCCTACATTGTGAATTACAAGAAACTGTTTATATGTTCCAACCACCCGGTTTTGAAGACAATAAAAAACCAAACCATGTTTGTAAGCTTCGTAAGTCTCTCTATGGTTTCAAACAAGCCCCTCGCGCATGGTACCAATGCTTTGCCACATTCATTCAAAAATGTGGATTTAAAAGTGCAGTAACCGACACATCTCTATTTATTTACCAAAATGGGGACCACATGGCATATCTCCTCCTCTAAGTCGATGATATCATTTTAACCGCCTCTAGCAACGAACTACTACAACAAATCATTAAGTCATTATCGTGTGAGTTCGCAATGACTGATCTCGAAAACCTTCATCACTTCTTGGGCATTTCGGTTCAACATTTGTGACACTCGGCAATTTCAGGTAACTTGTGACTCTTACATTCTTTACATTTCACAGTCATACTTGTTGCATTTCATTTAATTATGTTTAATTAGATGAGTTGAACACAAACAACTACGAAACGATAGTTCGAGGAACTATCGAATCGTACATTGCATATTGGTTTTGGAAACCAAGTGTGGCAAACACAACACTAACGCAAAACAATAATTCGGGGAATTATTGAATTGTGCATCACACGTTGATTAGGATTAATCAAGCGTGCAAACACTTCGTTAAACACAAACACAAACTATCGAAGATAATTCGAGGAATTATCGAAACACACACACGAGTCTCACGAATGTTGGTGATCAATCAAACTTATGTGCTATTTTATGTTTATGTGCCAAAGATGCATTAGATGTTTAGGATAAACGTTAGGAATCGAGCACGAGCGAAATCGAATCGTTGAAATCGAAAAACAAGAAAATGGACCCGTCGCGGTACGCGAAGGTCCCTTGGCTAAAAGCTTCGCGGCACGCGAAGAAAACCAGGAGTCGAGACTCCCGAATCCCATCGCGGTACGCGATAAGAAATTTTGATCGGGGCCATGCAGATCGAAAATTTCTTAAAAACCCAACCCAGTTCATTTGTTCGATTTCTTTCACTCACCATCGACTCTTTTCTCTCAAATCCGATCAAGAACCACTGAAAACAAGCTTTCAAACCTTCTGGAACCACTGGTGGAGCTATTCCTTGCATTGGTGGACCATTTGGAGCTCTTGGGAACTTGGAGAGGAAGCTAAGGAGCTTAGAACGACCATCGACTGCTAGACCTTCATCATCAGCCACTGCTTTCACTGGATTTTGCACTCTAAGGTAGTTTCTTATGTTTATCTATAGTTAGATCGCACATGCAATGGGTAAAAACCCACATGCAACTCCATGTGACCATCGAGCACAAATTTGTTGATGATTTGGTGTGATATTGTTGTAGATTTACTGATTTTAGTGTTTAGAAATGTTAGATTTGAGTTTTGGTTAAGTTAGGATTGATTTGGTGATGATTTGGTACACTTGCCATAAAAGGAAACTTTTATGTGCAAGTCTTGGATTTGTGATGATCTAGACATGTTAGACATGTCTAGATGTTGTCAAATACATATTGGAGTGTTTAGAAACACATTTGGATGTTTGATTTTGTCAAAATCATTGTTTTGTATAAACTTGCTAAATATGGAAACTTTTAAAAATCAAAAGAGGGTTTTCGATGTTTTAAGATGTTTTGATGAACTTTGAGTGTTGGAATATGCTTAAAAATGATTTCTAAGCATATTGGAAACTTTGATTTGTGAAAACGAGTTTTTAAACGGATACTTTCCAAATAAGGAAACTTTATTTGGGCAAAATGGTATAAATGGTGATTTATGCGTAAACGACATGTTTTAAGGGTTTAAACGTGTTTTATAAACATATTAGAAGTATTAACTTTATGAAATGGGATTTCATAACCACACTTTCCTAAAACGGAAACTTTCTAAAAATGGTAACTTGTGCGATTAGGGTCATAGGATGTATTTTGGTGTCTTATTGCATTGACACATAAACACAACAATCGTGTCACCAATGATTCGTCGAGTCTCACTAGTCAACACACACACACACACACTCGGTTGAGCACACCGACACTTGGAGTTGTATGGATTACAACACACCACAAAACACATACTCACACCTATATGGTTATAGGTGCATACTAGCAAGTGCTAGCTTTTGCAGACGCGAACACACTCATAACCGGAACTGCTCTATCAGGTGAGTTCACGGCCCCTTTTTACATTTTCTACCTTTGGGGGAGAAAACATTGCATACTATTGTTTTTGAACAATATACACACTTTTGGTTACTTTTGTACATGCTAATATCGTATATGCATATGTGTGGCATTCATCCACAAAACTGATAAGTCCTCATTAAACACACCTCGAACCGTTAATAGCGCGTTGCGCTTAGCGTGGTAATTCTGAATAGTACTATTTGGGCCTGACAAGCCCCACTGTTGCGAGCCGTATGGCCACCCCGACTGGAGGTCGGAACAGTGCATAATTGACCAAATAACATTGCCATATCTTGGATGGATATGGCGGGAGGCAGCATGTTAGCTTCGGTTGCGAACCCGCATATGGTATAACTCATATTGACTAGCTATCAATGGATATAGCATTGTATTGAAAAATAGACCTGCAAAATATTTACTTTAAACATTTTGATGTTTACTGCTGATTACAAACCTGTGCTCTCACCAACCTTTGTGTTGACCCTTTTACTCGCATGTTTTCTCAGGTAACAAAGGCACGCGGACAAGGAATATGATGCTATGCTGGAGTCGCATGCATCTGCTTAAGTGTCTTAGTCTATTAAACATTTGTTATCATTTGGTCGTGTTCTTATGTATTGTTAAACATCTTAAATCGCTTCCGCACTTTTACTAGAATGTTGGTTTTGAAAACTGTTTTATTTAACGCTTCCGCAACTTATGAATATTATCTATGTTGATATCTTTAAACTTCCGCAACTCTGATTTTACAAAATTGTTTTATCCAAGTTATTGGATGTACGTATGCAACCAGACATGTAGGTCTCGCAAGTTGTGTGACCGGAGACTGCGATCCTGCAAGATCAGCCAGCCGTCGCGCCCCCGTCCGGGACGGGAGGGCCGGGGTGCGACAACATTCCTCAAAAGGCTTATTTTTGTCTCAACGCGCATATGCTTCTGATATTTTACATCGTGCAAACATGAGTTCTTGCAAACCATCCACGACTCCCGTTGACACGTCGTCCAAGCTAAGTGCCACTGCCGGAAAACTACTAGATGATGGCACACATTACCGCAGCCTAGCCGGTGCTCTACAATACTTGACGTTCACTCGACCGAACATTACCTACGCGGCTCAGCAAATATGCCTCTTCATGCACGCGCCACGTGAATCTCATTTCAACATCATGAAGCGCGTTCTTCATTACATCAAGGGAACACTCACGCATGGCATACACATCACCCCGTCAAAATCTTCGCAATTAACCGCATACTCTGACGCGGATTGGGGTGGATGTCCTGACACACGGCGATCAACATCTGGCTATTGCGTATTTCTCGGTGATAATCTAATCTCTTGGTCCTCAAAACGTCAAGCAACAATATCCAGATCAAGCACAAAAGCCGAGTATAGGGGCGTTGCAAACGCCGTTGCAGAAACGAGCTAGTTATGAAACCTCTTACTTGAACTCTCACTCCCAACTCGAAAGGCAACGATTGTATATTGTGACAACATAACGGCTGTCTACCTGTCTGATAATCCCGTCCAGCATCAACGCACGAAGCATGTAGAGCTCGACATACACTTTGTTAGAGAAAAGGTTCAGGTCGGTACTGTCCGCGTTCTCCATGTTCCTGCTGATTATCAATACGCCGATATATTTACGAAGGGGTTACCACGTGCACTATTTACCCGCTTTAAGGACAGTCTTCGCATCCGTCCTCCTCCCGCTCTGACTGAGGGGGTGTATTAGATGTAAAAATATATTGTATATATTTAGATATCGCAAATCAAGCCAATGATTTGGCAATTAGCTAGACTTTCCTAATAATGAGGATCCCATCTTGTATATGTATTCGTGAATATTTGTGTATAGAATTCAATGGAGTATTCTAATATGCTTTCAATAAAAACCATAAAATCCAGTACAAAAAATAAAAATCTAGTACAAAAAAACAAGAATCTAGTACAAAAAAAATCCAGTACAAAGAAAAATCTAGCACAAAAAAAAGCAGTACAAAAAAAAACACTGTGAAAAAACACAAGAATCCAGTGCAAAAAAAATCCAGTACAAAGAAAAATTGAGCACAAAAAAATAAAAATTAAGTACAAAAAATGAAAATGTAGTACAAAAAAAATAAAAATGTAGTACAAAAAAACAAAAAATATATTAGAAAAATTCAGTACAAGAAAAATGAAGAACAAAAAAAATAATTTAGTATAAAAAAATAAAAATCTGGCACAAAAAAATGAGGTTATACCTAAATTATCATTTCAAATGTTAAACCGTTATTAATTCTTACTTTTCTTAGAAAAAAATTCTATTTTTATTTAATCTTTCCCCTATATTAATAAGAGCAAAATATTAACTTGTCCCTATTAGCATTAGTGCTAATTTGCACCGGCTTGTTTGGAAAGGCAAGATGCTTGTGACCGTGGATTTCACAGTAGTAGTATCTCTAGCTCTACGTTACCTCTAGCTCTACATTAGGAGCATGGGCCCCTATCACAAGCCCCTAACATAGTATGGTACGGTGCAGCTCAAAAAATAAATATATAGGCTATCATGGCACACTTTGCTTTTTAATATACACACTATATAAATGACATATAATATTCAAAAAGGAGTCCAAATTTAGAGATTATTCAAAATTTATCTCTATTATATAAAATTCACAGAGTATATAGTTTTAAAAAAGAAGGCATGTAGATACAAACATATATAAAAACCAACCTTTATTTATATCACAAGTTATTGACTCCAACATTAAGATTCAAAAATTTCATTAGACTTCGTTTATTTTTATATGTTTTTTAACAATCATGTCATTTCAAATAACTAAAGTTAATTTTTGTTGGTTTTTAAAAAATGTGTTATTTACCCTTATTAATAAAGGAACAAAACATATAACCATGTATGTAGTTAAAGGAAATTGGACATATGATGTAATCTAATCTATTTAGATACTTTTATTCTTTATATTTTTTTCCCTCTTATTTTCAAACACTTTTATTTTATAAATTTTTATCTTTGCCTAATGACAAACTCATAAAATTTTATATTTTTTTATCATAAAAATTTGAATATTAAGTTTAATTTATTATTTGTTGATTTATTGACTCTATCTAATGGCGGACCAATTACCTTTTTTTTTGTTGAGTCATTTTTTCCGGTACTGTCATTTCGACTTGCCTAATGTTATAATTTCTGAATCGTCTTTGGGTCACCACGTCGAGTCAAGTATGGTCAGCTAAAACAATAACATAAGATGCTATGGTTGAAATACATTGTTATTTAAAAGTAATTAATAAAAACACAATATTATTGGAAATTAAAAAAATCATGTATTTAAACATGGTCATAGTTTAGAATATAAAAAATATTATTTGAATTTGAACCATAAACCTATTTTAAAAGAAACACTATTGTTCTTTCAACAAAGATTCATTGTAAAAACAATTGCGGAATAGAACCTACCCAATTTGTGAAGATTAAGCAAAACATGAACACAAAGTCTTGAAGATGGGTAAAGATGGTGAAAAACATAAATAAGAATATGAGATGTAATGTAAACTAATGAACAAATAAATGATTTATAGCAATAATAGCTTAATCATTCAACAAGATTACATTACATACTTCTCTCATACTCTCAAACTCTATGGATAAAGAATCCATGGAGTTTATGAGGGAGAACTCTTTCTAAAGATTACATTTGAACACACCCTCACAACTCTCTTGTATGGTGTCCCGTCTCTACAAATGAGAATAATCTCTATTTATAAATAGTTTTATACCCGTCCGGTGGACAGGTAATTTGTTATAATCTCGTCATTTACTAAAATTCGTTCTAATAAAAAAACAACAATTTTTTAATTAATTAACATACAAATCATAAGGTAGTGAAAAATTTAATTTTATTTTATTTTAAGAAAACCTTATAGCAAATAAAACCAGTAACATTCAAAAAAACATAACACAACATACTGGTAATAAATTCAGTTTAAAATTTCAAATAAAAATCAATAACACTTGTAACTTGAACGCAAAAGTATCAAGTATATGGCAACTACATCTAAACATAATAAGAATTTGTGATTTTTAAAATAGATAGACATGCTATGCATTATATATATATATATATATTATTAAAATATAGTTATTATATATTTATTTTGTATTCTAGATAGTTCTTTATTTATTGTTCTCTTGTATTTATATAGGGGTATCTCTTTATTTGTAAATCATCCTTTTGAGTGATATCTCACATGGTATCAGAGCATTGATCCTCCCCACCCTCCCTTTCCCTTAACCGTTGTCTTTCTCTTCTCATTTATTTCTCCACCTATTATTCTATTCTTTCTCTCACCTATCTCTTAACCTACCCATCTTTTCCCATACTCCTTTCTCTGTTCATCTTCCATCCTTTTTTTCCTCCATGGCTAGCACATCAAATTCCAATGATAGCAACCCCCTAAATATGAATCAAATCTTTCACTTAATTCAAATCAAGCTCAACTCCACCAACTTTCTCCTTTGGAAAAATCAAATGACTCCTATCCTCACCTTTCACAAACTCATGTCTCATGTTGATGGCTCATCCCCTACCCCTCCTGCTGAGATTCTTCAAGGAGAAAAACTGATCCCTAACCCACTTTACTCTCAATGGCATCTTGATGATCAAAAAGCCATTCTCATTCTTCATGCTTCTCTCTCTGAAGAAGCGAGTGCCGAGGTTCTTGGTCTCTCCTCCTCTCGGCTCATCTGGGAAACACTTGAAACCATTTACTGCAATACTTCTGTTGATCGCATTCACCACCTTAAAGATCAACTACGATCCATTTCTCGCGGTTCTCTCTCTGTCATGGAATTTGGCCGGAAATTCAAAGCACTGTGTGACCAACTTTCTGCTGTTGCACAACCGGTTGATGAATTGGAAAAATCCCACGCCTTTGTTCGTGGACTTGGACCCACTTTTGAAGGTTTTGCCACAGCCGTTCGCACCATGCGGCCACCACCGCTGTTTCGAGACCTTCTCATAATGGCTGAATCTCATGAACTATATCTTCAATCTATTCATGGCAGTACCTTCCCACCTGTTGCCTTTACATCCCAACAGCAATCACCTACTGGCCATCCTAATCGTCAACCTAGCAACCGTGGGCGTGGCTCTCCAACTTGCGGAAGTTATCGGGGTCGGGGTAGAGGCCGCCATTCACCCCACTGCCAACTCTGTCGTGACTCTGGTCACTATGCCTCGGCATGTGTCCTTCTTTCACATTTACTGCCCGATCCCAGCCACTGCCCCTGCTACATCCTCTACTGACTCGGACTTGGCTCGTGCCTTTCATGCTTCGTGTCACGTCGGTTCCGGCGAACCTGACTGGTATGTTGACTCTGGTGCATCTGATCATATGAGTTCTGCTTCCTCTCAACTCCATACCACTGTCTCTAATCTAGGAACCTCGAGTGTAGTTTTCGGTAATGGTAAAACTCTACCCATTTCACATATTGGTCACTCCAAACTTTCTGAAAAAATAAAACTGAACAATGTCCTTGTTGTTCCTAGTATTACTCATAATCTCTTATCAGTTAGTAGCTTAACTAGAGATAAAATGTGGATGTTGTGTTTTCATATCCTTTCTTTTTCATTCAGGATCGGACCACGAAACAGGTTCTCGCTCAAGGTCGGTGTAAAGAAGGCCTCTATGTTCTTCACACCACTCCAACATCCTTGGTTGCTGCATCTTCTACTGTTCCGTTGGCTTCTTTTGAACTTTGGCACCGCCGTTTGGGCCATGTGTCATTTGACACAATTTTGACTATGAATAAACTTAAACACTTGGCTGTTTCTTCTATTTTACCTACACCAATTTTATGTTCATCATGTGAAATGTCTAAAGGCCATCGCCTACCATTTATCTCAAATGAAAAACGTGCTTCTCGACCACTTGAATTAGTTCATTGTGATCTTTGGGGCCCATCCCCGGTCACAAGTTACATGAATTTTAAATATTATGTTATATTTGTTGATGATTATTCGCGTTTTACTTGGTATTACCCGCTTAGATTAAAGTCCGAATTCATTACGGTTCTCTCAAATTTTCTACCTTTTGTGCAAAATCAATTTTCTACCAAACTTCAAACATTTCAAAGCGACGGTGGAACCGAGTTCACCAACCACAAAGTTAAACAATTATTTCAATCCAATGGCACCTTACATCGGTTTTCGTGCCCTTATATACCCCAACAAAATGGCAGGGCTGAACGGAAACATCGTCATATTACGGAAATCGGACTTGCCATGATATTTAATAGCAAACTTCCGCCCACTTTTTGGAATGATGCCTTTGCAACTGCAACATACATTATCAATCGGCTCTCTACAAAGCTCCTTGGTAACCGCTCTCCATATGAGCTCTTATATAATCATTTACCGGTTTACAACAATTTTCGAACATTTGGATGTCTCGTGTATCCTTACTTACGAGATTATTCACCACACAAGTTAGCTCCTCACAGTTTACCTTGTGTTTTCTTGGGTTATTCGGCTCAACACAAAGGTTATAAGTGCCTTGAGCCAAGTTCCAATCGGGTATTTATTACTCGCCATGCTCGGTTCGATGAGAACCACTTCCCATTCGCATCCACAACCACCCAAACTCCTCCTTCTTCTCTTCTTCTACATTCCTTTCTTGGCCATTCCACAACACCTTCTGCCTCCCAAACTTCCTATCCAAAGCCTTCTGTCTCCACTTCCAAATGTCCGGTTCTTCCATGCTGTGATGACCCACCTTCTATGTCAGTGGCCCGAAGTTGCCCTCTTGCAAGTTCTACACAACACCCTCCATCACAGCCTATCCCTTTGGATTCCTCGACCACCGATGATCCACCCATTATGCCTCATGTAGACTCTTTGGCCCAACCACCTCCTCCCATCGAAACCCAAGTCCAATCTACTGGACCGGACACTACCACTATCGCCAATCCATCCTCCCTTGGTCCACCTCCACCACCCCAATCCCATCCAATGGTTACTCGGGCTAATGCTGGGATATTTAAACCCAAACACAAAGCTAATATTTCTCACACTAACCTTCAGAGGGCCTTGTTTGCTACTACTGAACCTAAGGGCTTCAAATCTGCTTCAAAACACCCACACTGGCTTCAAGCTATGTCAACTGAACTTGATGCCCTTCACAAAAATCACACGTGGACCCTTGTTCCACGTCCATCTTCTCACAATATAGTTGGATCCAAATGGCTTTTCCGCACCAAATATAAAGCTGATGGATCCATTGATCGTTACAAAGCTCGACTTGTGGCTCAGGGTTTTAGTCAGGTTCCTGGCCTTGACGACTCTTATACCTTCAATCCTGTAGTAAAAGCCACCACTATTCGTGTTGTCCTTGGTCTTGCTGTCATTTATGATTGGCCGCTACACCAACTGGACGTAAATAATGCCTTCCTTCATGGCCATCTCACTGAAACTGTTTTTATGGAACAACCTCCTGGGTTTGAGGACCCTCGGTTTCCAAATCATGTTTGCCGGCTCAACAAATCCCTTTACGGCCTCAAACAAGCTCCTCGAGCTTGGTTTCATCGCCTCAGTTCCTTTCTTCTCCAAAACAACTTCTCTTGCAGTAAAGCTGATTCCTCCTTGTTTGTATTCAAGAGAGATTCATGCATCTTATACCTTTTGGTCTATGTTGATGACCTTCTCCTAACCGGAAACAATTCTACTCTCATCTCCTCTTTCATCCAACGTTTAAACTCTGAGTTTGCCATCAAAGATTTGGGTCACCTGAACTACTTTCTTGGCCTCGAAGTAAATCGCTCCTCTCACGGTCTCTTTCTCAGTCAAACCAAATATGCACATGATATTCTAGACCGTGCCAGCTTACTTGATTCTAAACCCGTTCACACTCCCTTAGCCCCAAATGAATCCTTCGTTGCTACCGGGGAATCTTACTCTAATCCTACTCTTTATCGGTCTCTTGTCGGTGCTCTTCAATATCTCACCATCACTCGTCTAGATATATCATATGCTGTGAATCAAGTTAGATATATATATATATATATATATATATATATATTCAACGGCTATTTTTTATTATTGACAGATCAATGGAGTATCATTTTGCCACGAGCAATAACACCCAATCATATCACTGTTAGGTTATTTCATTCTGTACAAAATTGACATGAAATCAAAAGTTACTTACTATAGTAGCTGGTGCATTCATAACAACCCATCGTACAAAATAGTTTAAAACACATATAGTTAAAGACTTACAAATATAAAACCAGTAAATGGAAAGGAAGTAATTATGGCATAATACATTGAGCAGGTTATTCAAAGTTTGTTTTCATTTACCATTGTTGACAATATTGGTAAAGATTTTTGAAAGATTACTGATTAAGGTTACTGCCTCACTGGTTCAATTTTTTAGTTGACAAGGAATATTTTGTTAATAGAGGAAACAATCAACCACTCCTTGATGTAAATAAATAAGATTAGCTTCTTAAATACTTAAACTATGATATGAGTGTCAAAGCGTTCTCATACCTTAGAAAAATTGATAGTGAAATGATGTAGTATCCCTGCTTATACAACAAAATTAAACATAACTATCTTTAGAAATGAAAGAAAACCTTAAAAATTAGATCAATAGACAATTGGTACAGACTACAGACCAATATACACATAAATACGACTATACGAGATGCATAAGGGTTATTCTATTAAATCAAAATAGCAAACACATATGAGTTAATTAAAATTAATAAAATAACAGCCAAAAAAATAATTTGTATATTTGTATGAAAAATTGAAAACAAAAGGAAAAAATTTTAGATACCATGTATCTTATGAGTTCTTCACAAGTACTAATGACTCTATTATCCAATCCCATTCGGTGTCAATGTTGCAAACCCTGATATTGAATTTGCACGGCCTACCACCGTTTGTAGAGCAATCTGAGCAAATAATCACATGTTAAGGAGGAAGCAATTTCCAAATTCAACAAAGTTTCATCTTTTAAAACCAATGTGATTATTAATTACTTTTACGTATAATTTTTAATAGTGAGGTTGAAGAATTCAAAAAACGAAAACCAGTCAAAGAAAGGTTACCTTTCTTTATCATAGAAGCTTCTAGCTTTCGAGAGGTAAAATCATCTTTTCATCCAAAATCTTGAAAGTACCAATGTTTCCATAACCGGATTGGACGTCGAACAAGTCTCCTTACTGGTTAGAGGTCTGACCGGTCGAACCGGATTTAAGAACCAAATGATTTTATATACATTTTATAAATATATATATATATATATAAAATAAAAAAACGGTTCAACCACCGATCTGACCACCGGTTCGCCGGTTCCCCCAAAAACGGCCCAGAACCCCTAACCGGACCGGTCCGACCACCGGTTTCCGGTTCGACTGGTCCGACCGGCTGGTCCGGTCCGGTTTTCAAAACATTGCTTGAAACCCGACCAACCTATCTCTTGCAATTCCATTTTAACGGATTATAATCGAATTTTAGGCCCTAAAGGAAAATGAATAAAAACACAAAATTAATTTTATTTTCATAAATCTGACCTAAAAAAAAGTCATTCATGGCTAACTCCTCTCATAATCTGTTGATTAAAAATGCCATTTCTGTGTCTGTTGCTTCTCATACAAACGAATATCAGCCGCAAATATGAGAAAGTTTTGTGCAAGGGAATGCTCCTGCTGGTTTCAACCGGCAATAACCATCTGTACAGAAATCGTGGCGATGCAACGTATGAAGTGTGCATCAATTTTCTGGTGGTCGATTGAACAATCGATCAAGTAGTTTTGAAGCCACATAAATTGGCCGATTTTCTAGTAACCACCGATAGAGTAGCTTTGATGGTCGATTGGGCGACGGTTATGATCGATTGAGCGGCGGTCAAGGTTGCTTAAATGGCAACGATGGTCAGCTGAGCAACGGGGATGGCCACGTCATGAAATCGAACTTCAAGCATTGCTCTTAGGAGAAGTGAGGGAGAAAGGGTATTGAGAAGTAAATGAAGACGCACAATAACTGTTCGGAGACGACGTACGTGGGGAGAAATCCGAGGAAAGAAAACCGTCTAGTGCAACCAATTACAGATAGCAGGTAACCACGTGTAACCGCTTTTAAACTGCCGTAAAAAAAGGATTTTACATGGTCAGGATTAAATCTCAGCCATTTGATAGGGTCAAGATTACTCCTCAAGAAAGTTAGAAACACCGTTGTCTATATATTAATAATGTCACATGACCTAAAACCCTAAAAACAACAAATACAGAAAAATGATAATAAATAATAAATAGCAAATTAAGTCCTATCATATGTTGTGCTATTCGGTTCTTTTGGTCATCAAATGTCTTCGTAATCTTGTGTCTTGAGTGGCTCGTGTGGTGACTCGTTGCACCCTACATAATACTTCTTCTTTACATTCCATCTATCAAAATTAATCGTTGCTCTTGATTTTCCTAGACCCGGCCAACATTCATCAACTTCACTTTTAATGTTTTAAATCATGTTCAACTATATTTATAGAGCCGTTACAATGAATTAATATGACGTCTAAAGAAATCCCACGATATACGTTATCTTAACGAGTTGAGATTCAATGAGTCTTGTAACCTAGACCAATTAACATGGGTTCGCCCCACTCTACACTCACCAATTCTTCCTAGGGGTGTTCATCGGTTCGGTTAATGGTTTATTCGGTTTCCAAAAAATTTTCCTCCTAACCGTTAACCGAACCGAACCGAACCGAATTCGGAATATGATTATATGAACCGAACAAACCGAATTCAACTGAACAAACCGATTAAAAACCAAATAAACCAGTTAAAAACCGAATAAACCGGACCGAATAAACTGAATTCAACCGAATAAACCGAATTCGGTTTAATCGGTTAACCGAATAAATTAATCAAGGTTAAATTCTTAAATGCTTGATAAGGACGTAAGAATGATCGAGTTATGTTATAAATACAATAAGTTTTAATCAAGGTTGATAGATAGTATTTGACTATTTGTATTTGCATTTAATTTATCTTATTTAGACCAAGTCCTATATTATTTTATTATTGAAAGATGAGTTTTCTAATAATACAACTTGATAAGTTATTAATTATATATTGAACTTGACTAGTAATTGTTTCTCCATTCTCCAAAATTCTGATATTCAACTTCTATTATTTTAGATCCAAAATTAGTAACTTGAGATGTCGAAAAAAGTTGAAGCAATTGCGATTGGAATTGATCTAGGAACAACTTACTCTTGTGTTGCTGCATGGTTTAACAGACACAATCGTATTGAAATTATTACAAATGAACAGGGTAAAAATATCACCCCTTCATGTGTGGCAACTAACGACACAGAAGTTTTAGTAGGTGAAGCTGCCAAAAATCAAATCACCAGGAACCCCCGTAACACTGTTTTTGGTATGTTTATTTAATCAACAAACTAACATATTTCATGCAAGAATTGAATCCTAGCTAGTTTTGCCAATCACTTACCAAATCTGTTAACTGATACAACTTTTGGTGCATTTCTTTTCGCTAATGCCAGGTGTTAAGCGTTTAATGGGAAGCAGATTTAGTGATAGCGGATTGCAGCAGGACATAGAGTCATGGCCTTTAAAGGTAATTCAAGGGTCTGCCCATCAACCAAAGATTGTACTTGAACATAAGTCCTTGGAAAAAGAATTTTCACCTGAAGAAATATCTTCCATGATTCTGAAGAATTTGAAAGTGGCTGCTGAAGCATACCTTGGAACAACAGTTAAAGATGCAGTGATCACGGTCCCTGCATATTTCAATGACAAGCAACGAAAGGCAACAAAGGATGCTGGCACGCTGGCTGGCCTCAATGTCTTACAATTGATTAACGAACCAACGGCTGCTGCAATTGCCTATGGTTTGGAAAATCTTGTAGACACAAGCCACCAGCTACATAAAAATGTCTTCATTTATGATTTGGGAGGGGGGGACATTCGACGTGTCTCTTCTCACCATCAGCAAGGAGGGCAGAATTGATGTTAAAGCGGTGGGAGGTGACACTCATTTGGGTGGAGAGGATTTTGACAAGGCTATGGTTAACCATTGTGTAAGAGAATTCAAGAAGAAGCAAAAGAAAGATATTAGTGGAAATGCAAAAGCTATGGGAAGATTGAAAGTCGCTTGTGAGAACGCGAAACGAGATCTCTCATCAACAATCGAAACTTCTATTGAAATCGATTCCCTGCATGAGGGTGTCGATTTTTCAATGAGATTTACACGAGCAAAATTTGAGGAGCTAAATTCTCATTTCTTTCTCAAGTGTATGGAGCATGTTGAAAGCTGCTTAAGAGACGGAAATGTGCATAAAAATAATATCGATGATATAGTCCTTGTCGGTGGATCAACCCGCATTCCAAAGGTTCAATCCATGCTAAAGGAATTTTTCGACTGGAAACCACTTTGCAAGAGCATTAACGCTGATGAAGCTGTTGCTTATGGTGCAGCGGTGTTGGCTGCAAAGCTAAGCGGTAATGGGAATAAAGCTGTGAAGGATTTGGTACTTTTAGATGTGACACCTTTGTCCCTTGGTACATGCATCAAGGAAAGAACTATGAGTGTTATAATCCCAAGAAACACACCTATACCCACAACTAGAGAGAAGATTTATGAAACATGTTATGACAACCAAAAATCTATGTTGGTTGATGTGTATCAAGGTGAGTGCAACGATGTCAACGACAACATCTTTCTTGATGAATTCTTTCTATATGGCTTTCCACCGAGGCGTGCAGGCGAAGAGAAAATGAAGGTCTGCTTTAATATGGATGTCAATGGCATGCTTCATGTCTTGGCTGAGTCAGTAACAACGGGTAATAAGAAAAGTATAGTTATCACTAACAGTGGAAATTTGTCCAAAGAAGACATCGAGAAGATGCTGGAAAAGGTTGCATTGTAAATTAATCCCTATATAGAGGATTAAAAAACGTGACCATCGTTAATGTTTCTATTTAATTACAACATGTTAATTTGTAATATATCTTATCATGTGCACCGCTGTTTCTTGTAATCTCTTTCAAATACTGTTGAAGTGTTGATCGAAAACATTATGACATATATGATTTTCAGATTTTTTTTTTTTTTTTGCATTTTATGGTTTCTTCTCCGTGTTCATGGTCACTTTACTATGCTAAATAACCAAACATCAGATTTTTTGTTTTTTTGACAGCAGGTTTTCTGGCTGGGAAGACGGATCCATTTCACATCATGAAGGTGTATGATTAATAGCTACTATGTTTGATTAAAGTGCCCATTTGATAAGTGAATTGATCAAATTTGAATTTTTTTTATAAGTGGTTCCATTAAGGTGCCTCTTTATATTTGATTAAACATGCTACTTGAAATTTTATTAAACTTCATGTTGTTGTATTTTGATTAAACTCCCACGGTTATGTCAATTTTAGATTGTTGCAATTTGGGTTTTGTGAATATGTGAGTTGTTACATGCTCTCTAGTTTGCAAATTAAAGACAATTTTATATAGATTGTGGATTCTCATTTGGATTCTCCTTTTGGCTACTGGTGCAAAAGAGAAAAGGGGAGTGCTTCAATGGGTTCTTTCCTATTGGCTACTGGCATCATTTGGAAATATCTATCCCAGTCACTACTACACAAATGGGCAAAAGCGACCAAAAATTGCGACTGTCAAAAAAGGTCGTAAAGTTAGCGACCGTATTTGTGTCGGAATTTTAAATGGTTGCAACTTTAGCGACCAATACAAAATTGGTCGCAAAATTAATGACCAAAAATTTTTGGTTGAAAAATGGTTGCGAATTTAGCAACCAAAACAAAACTGGTCGCAAAATTAGTGACAAAAAAAATTTGGTTGCAAAATAGTCGCAGCTTTAGCAATTGCAACAAATGCGGTCGCAAAATTAGTGACAACTTAAGTTTGGTCGTTAATTTTGCTTGTTTTTTGTTTTAAGACCTTCAAGTTCATCAAAATCAATGTGTGGAGGCACTATTTGCATCATCTTTTACTGTAGTTCTTATTATCATAAGTTCAAAACATAATTGTAACACGTTCTCATAATATATTAGAATAACTTTTGGTATTAAGATTGTCAGAAATATGGTTGTTAAGTGTGTTAGTTCGCAAACACTCTCGTTTTGGTTTTCATGAGCCTATTAGACTTAATTAAGATATACTTAAGTGTGTAAACTTACAAATACTCGATAGAATCGACCAAAAATCAAGTCAAAAAATTGAATTTTGCAAGTAAAAAATTCGACATTATCAACGGGTGTTTCATTCCAAAATTACATCATTCCGGTCTATCTAAAAGTAAAAACTAAAATTACACCAACATTCTCAAAATATAAGAAAATTCAAGAGACTAATCCACCACCCGTCTATGTGGTGCCAACGGGCTGCTAACAGGAAACCTTTTGTCACTAGTTGACTCGTTTTTTTCCTCAGTCAATTTATCGAAGTTACCAAATTCTTTGGTTTATTCAAAGCTTGACAATGGGAACAATAGTAAGTAATGAAAGGAAATTCCTCCTTTCTTGCTAAGACCTGTATTTTAAAAGATAAATCAAATATATTGATTGATAATTTAGATGCACATGAAAGTCAACTAACCCAATTTCCACATCTTGTGTGGGCTCCTCTCCTACAAGCAATGCACAATTCTAGCAATACAACCACCTAAAGCTGCAGGATCATGATGATCAACAAATTGTTCATGTGGTGATTTCCAGAAACCTCGGTTCCACCAAATTGAGATGTTTGCTTATCAAATTGATGACCCTCAATGAATCTCACGTTTTCTTGCTCCAACCGGATCCAAGAACAAGTTCGACCCGTTTATTATCTTTAGCCGTCATTATGGATAAATCCTATCAAGTTTTACGCTCAGTTCCCGAGTTTATTATACGAGAGAAAAGATAGGAAAAGAAAGGAAAAGAAATTGAGAGGAAATGAAAAGAAAAGAAGAGAATTTTTTCCTTCCATTTCCTTCCAAATCGGATAGAAAGAAAAACTAAAAATTTTGGCCTAGTTTTCCTTCCATTTCCTTCCTTAAATGAAACTCGGGAACACAACATTTGTTATTTTTCTTTCCCTTCCTTCATTAAATAAAACTCGGGAACACAACATTTGTTATTTTCCTTTCCTTCCAATTCTCTTCTTTTCTCTCCTTAAGTGAACTCGGGAACAGAGCGTTAAAGTTTATCATGAGCAAAACACGAAATCTAAGCAGATAACAAACAATTTTAAACCCAATCGGTCCTGTAAAACGCAAAGGATAAACTCGAATTCAAACCTGACCTTAACAACTATAAAAATCGAATTAAATTTATCTAATCGTGCATCTAACTCCTACGAATCGTTCTGGGCACACAAAACACAATCACTAATCGATTTGATCTCGAAATCAAGTTGCTAAAGTCCTCGGTCGGACGTTTCTGAAATCTAGATCGATTGTGCTTGAGCATAAGGCCGTAGAAAAGGATTTTTCGCCTGAAGAAATATCATCCATGATTCTGAAGAATTTGAAAGCGGCTGCTGAAGCATATCTTGGAACAACAGTTAAAGATGCAGTGATCACGGTCCCTGCATATTTCAGTGATAGGCAACGAAAGGCAACAAAGGATGCTGGCACACTGGCTGGCCTCAATGTTTTACAATTGATTAACGAACCAACAGCGGCTGCAATTGCCTATGGTTTTGACAAGCTCGAAGACACGAGCCACCAGCTACATAAAAACGTCTTCATATTTGATTTGGGAGGGGGGACATTCGACGTGTCTCTTCTCACCATCAGCAAGGAGGGCAGAATTGATGTTAAAGCAGTGGGGGGTGACACTCATTTGGGTGGAGAGGATTTTGACAAGGCTATGGTTAAGCATTGTGTAAGAGAATTCAAGAAGAAACAAAAGAAAGATATTAGTGGAAATGCAAAAGCTATGGGAAGATTGAAAGTTGCTTGTGAGAAGGCAAAACGAGATCTCTCATCAACAACCGAAACTTCTATTGAAATCGATTCCCTGTATGAGGGTGTTGATTTTTCAATGAGGTTTACACGAGCAAAATTTGAGGAGCTAAATTCCCATTTCTTTCTCAAGTGTATGGAGCACGTTGAAAGCTGCTTAAGAGATGGGAATGTGCACAAAAATAATATCGATGATATAGTCCTTGTCGGTGGATCGACCCGCATACCTAAGGTTCAATACATGCTAAAGGAATTGTTTGATTGGAAACCACTTTGCAAGAGCATTAACGCTGATGAGGCTGTTGCTTATGGTGCAGCGGTCTTGGCTGCAAAGCTAAGTGGTAATGGCAATAAATCTGTGACGGATTTGA
The DNA here is from genome assembly GCA_009363875.1 of Mikania micrantha. NCBI lineage: Eukaryota > Viridiplantae > Streptophyta > Magnoliopsida > Asterales > Asteraceae > Mikania > Mikania micrantha. Next base: position 64,469,890 of record CM018696.1, on the reverse strand, counting down.
TACTTTTAGATGTGACCCCTTTGTCCCTTGGTATATACACCGAGGGAGGAACTATGAGTGTTGTAATCCCAAGGAACACGCCGATACCCACAACTAGAGAGCAAACGTATGAGACGTGTTATGACAACCAAACACGTATCTCCGTCTCAGTGTATCAAGGTGAGTGCGACGATGTCAAGGACAACATCTTTCTTGATGAATTCAAGTTGCATGGCTTTCCACCGAGGCGTGCAGGCGAAGAGAAAATGAAGGTCTGCTTTAATATGGATGTCAATGGCATGCTTCATGTCTTGGCTGAGTCAGTAACAACGGGTAATAAGAAAAGTATAGTTATCACTAACAGTGGAAATTTGTCCAAAGAAGACATCGAGAAGATGCTGGAAAAGGTTGCATTGTAAATTAATCCCTATATAAAGGATTAAAACGAGAGCATCATTAATGTTTCTATTTAATTACAACATGTTAATTTGTAATATATCTTATCATGTGCACCGTTGTTTCTTGTAATCTCTTACTATTACTGTTGAAGTGTTGATCGAAAACATTATGATATATACGATTTTCAGATTTTGTTTTGCATTTTATGGTTTCTTCTCCGTGTTCATGGTCACTTACTATGAAATTTCTAACACAACTACAATAGTGTAATTGTATCCATGTTCGAATGTTTACATATTGATTTGTTCAAAAAAGTTTTGTATGTATAACCAGCTTTAAGTCTTTTAAAGTTTATGTTTATCATTTAAAGTATAGGTCATACATAAATTAATTTTTGACTACTAATAAATGAATTAAAATAACAATAATAGTATTAATAATAATAATTTTCTTAATAAGTTGTAAAGATTGCATATAGTTTAAACAAATTACACTCACATAACAATATAGTAGTTTGTCTATAAAAGTATATATATATACATATAGTTATTACTTTAAAATAAACTTGATAAAATATTACCTTGAATAAATATCAAAATTTCGAAAATGGTTACATAAATTAAAGTTAATAAATAACTTCAATTCAATAATTATGTAATATTTTAAATGTAATAAATTTTATTTTAAAATAACTTCATAAATAAATATTTATAATTTAAATAATGATATAATAGTTTGTCTATAAAAGTTTATATATATGTATATAGTTAAAAAATAAATTTGACAAAATATTATTTTGAATAATTATTATAATTTTGAAAAGGTTACAAAAATTGGAGTTGATAAATAATTTAAATAAGCAATGTGATATTTAAAAGTTTATAAATATTTTTTTTCTAAAGTAACTTCGTGAATAAATGTTTACATTTCAGATGTAAAGATTTGAAAATAAAACATCATTCCATTTTGTAAAGTAATAATAACTAGTTATTATAAAAGAAAATAAAATTCGTATTTTAACTTTACATCTAATATGCACATGTATATTATTTATTTTATTTTATTATTATTATTATTATTATATTTTTTATCAAACATGTTAGTATTTGATTAAAAATAACTTTTATAAAAAAAATTAAATTAAATTTTATATTGATTCAAACTTAAATTTAGAAAAAAGTTTCATTTTTAGAAAAAAATCATAATTTATATACTATTTTTAAAATGTGTTCTTAATAAAAAATATGATTTTTAATTTATAAAAAACATTTTTTAGTATGAAAAATTAAATAATATCATTGGTTATTAATATTTATAATTATATTACAAGAGAGAAAAAATATAATTATTTTATATAAAAGATAATATAATTATTTAATAAAAAATATAATAACGTTAGACATTAATAAAATAACACGAGAATCTGATCATCATAACATATGTTAGCACCCTGTAGTAATTGTGAATATGATTATGAGCACTGCTTACATATTTTGAATACCATATAAGGAATCTTGTCTCATTGGTAAAGAAAGACTGAAGTCTCGTAAGTGACGAAGGTTTGAACATCCCTTGGAGCATTTGTTTGGATATCCAGGTGATTGAAAGGTTAAATCTAGTCTTTAGTCCTGAGCTCGATCCCAATTGGGGGGTTGAAGGTTTACGATTCCATGGAATTCTTGTGCATATGAGGGACATATGTCTTACCTCTGTCCAGTGAGTACGATTAACACACTATATGTGGTACGCAAGATTATCGGCTTATCGCCGTTAAAAAAACATATTTTGATTACCGTCAAACTAATGTTGACGTTCTAATCTTCAAATTTAATTTACTACTGGTTGATTTATTATCTCTATATAATGACGAACCCATGATTTTTTTTTTGTTGAGTCATTTTTTATCGTACCATTATTTCTACATACTTAAAATTATAATTATTTAATCGTGTTTGGGTCACCACGCTGAGTAGAATAGGGTTAGATAAAACATTAACATAAGATATCTTAGTTGAAATTCATTTTTATTTAAAAAAAGTAATAAAAACACAATATTATTGGAAATTAAAAAATATTTGTATAGCAAACAAACGTAGTCATAGTTTAAAATAAATAGATATATAGCATCGTTTGAATTTGAACCATAAATCTATTTTAAAAGAAAAACTTATGTTCTTTCAATAAAGAATTAACTTCGCTTTTAATGTTTTAAATCATGTTAAATTATATTTATTAAACTATTACAAATAATTCATTTGGCCTTTATAAGAATTTTCACGATACACATTTCGTTTTGAGATTCGATCAGTCTTGTAACCTGACCCAATTAACATGGTTCGCCCCACTCTCCACTCACCAATTCCTCCCATTCAACTGCAACAATAAATTACACGCAATTTGTTAAATTCTTACATGTTTGATAAGGACGTAAGACTGATCGAGTGATGTTATCAATACAATAAGTTTTAATCAAGGTTGGTACATTGTATTTGCATTTAGCTTATTTAGACCAATTAATATATTTTTTTTATTATAAAAAGATGAGTAGGCGTGCAAATGAACCGAACGTTCAACGAATTGTTCGTAAGCCGTTCGACGGGACTTCGTTTATGTTTGTTCGTTTAATAAAGGAACGAACACGAACAAGAAATTTCGTTCGTTTAGTTGAAGGAACGAATATGAACAGAGGTCGTGTTCGTTCATTATTGTTCGTGAACGTTGGATAAAGTGTTCATTTATGTTCGTTAACATCCGCTTATGTTAATTCATTTTGTTTATTTGTTAAATATGTTTTATATTCTTATTTTTTTACTTTTAGTTTAATACCACCACATTTAAATTAAAAATATCTCACTTCTTTGAAATATTAGGTTAAATTAATTATAACTGCGCTTGTTATTTTTAACTTTTGTTCCGCATAAAGATTTTTTTTATACGAAGTGTTTAACTTTAAATTGATTATGTCTAATATTTGAAATTGAAAATATTAATTTTTATTTTTAAAATAACAAGTGTTTATTTATGTTCATAAACCGTTGGCGAACAAGTTCAAAAATCCTTAATGAACGAACATGAAACAAGATTTTTCGTTCGGTAATTGTTCATGAATCGTTTGTAAACAAGTTAAATGTTAAACAAACGAACACGAACTAGGACTTGTTTCTATTCATTCGGTTCGTTTATAGCCCAAAAATGAGTAATCTAATAATGCAACTTGATAAATATTGAATTTATATTCAACTTGACTAGTAATTGTTTCTTCAACCTCCGAAAAAAAAAGGTAGACGTAACTTGAGTTTCTGATATTCAACTTTTGTCATTTTAGATACAAAATTTGTAATTTGAGATGTCCAAAAAAGTTAGAAGCAACTGCAATTAGAATTGCTCTAGGAACAACTTACTCTTTTGTTGCTGTATGGTTTAACAAGCACAATTGCATTGAAATCATTACAAATGAACAGGGTAAAAATATCACCCCTTCATGTGAGACAACTAACGACACAGAATTTTACCATTCATTTACCAAATCTGTTAACCTATACAACTTTTGGTACATTTCTTTTCACTAATGTCAGGTGTTAAGCGTATAATGGGAAGCAGAATTGGTGATAATACTGTAATTGTTTTAAGTCTAAAATTTACAATGATGTTTTATAAAGTTCTATAAACTCGTTATTAGGTATTTATTTTTTTCATAACCATTTTTAAAAATATTTGTGTGTATATATATTTTCTACATGATTATGCATATTATTAAGTATACTTACATATACAAACTTAGTAAATCTAATTGAGATTTTTGTTATGAAAAAAATAAAAAACGCAATTTGGTATTATAATTATTAATATTTATGTTTAAGAATACGTATGTTACAAAGATGTCATGAAATTTCAATATTTAACTTTAGTACAGTTACAAGTTTGAATTTACACCGACAACCCTAGGGATTACAGTGTAGGCTATAGAGCTTTGACCCTTTGACTATGCGAGCAGGGATGTAGCTTGGTTCAGACCGGGGGGGCGACCGCCCCCCTGTTTTTTCGTACAGTAGTGTATATTTCTTTATACGTAATGTAAAATTTTTTAAAAACCTTCATTTCGCCCCCCTTGAAAAAAAAAATATTTCGCCCCCTAGCTTACCTGTCAAGCTCCGCCACTGAATACGAGTCCTCGATTTCAAGTTTCAACCTTTCAACCTTTGCTCCTTGTCTTGCCATCGTTTGAATTCCTCAATGGCTGAATCCTCTTATCCTCTAATCCTCATTTGAGACCCAAGTGGCCGACTAAAACTTCATGCTTGCATATTGTTGAGGCCCGTCAACCGGCACAATCACCCAAGAACTAAAGAATAAACAATAAGCAGACGAACCTATATTTATATTATTTTTTTTTTAAATTTTAAATTAATGGCCTTATTTTTTGAGTGGTCGGTGGTTCAAGCTCTATTTTGCTCTAGTAAAACATATGAACTCACCCTGTATTTCGGGCATTGAAAAGTAAGGTAAAAAACGTAGAGTTGATCACCAATAAATGAAAAGAACCCATAAGATTTTCATAATTAAGATTACTTTTTAAAATTCAATGCAAAAAGTGTCTGCTCGACTTCAACTTATAGTAAAGACAAGGGAGAGGCATATGTGTAAATGGTCTTATCGTTGCAACGCATAACTCATTTATTTGTGCATGCGAAACAACAAAAAAAGTGTGTTATAACGGATTTAACATGTTTTTTTTTTTTAACAGCTAATGTCTAGTACCCCTCGTTTAAATGTGTACCATGACACCTCCATCTAGGAGGAAACTCACACTGGGAAAACCCCCTAGCTCAGCCTGAACAATTTTTGCTCTAGCCAAGATTCGAACCCAAGACCTCCCATTTGGGAAGTCAAGGTACCCTTGTGCCTAGGTGTTGATCAATTTATTAACATTTGAAAACTTTATGACCGCATTCGAAATCCAAACCAATCCGAATAAAAAATATAACTAACCATCCAAGTTATATTCGAACAAACAAAATAAGCATGGCTTGAATATCCAAACAAACAACTTATTTGGTTGAATTCGGATATTCGATTCAAAAAACAAAGTTTTTGTATATGTGTATGATCGATGTCGAATGGTCAATCAAAAGATGAGTCTAAAACCTGTGTCTTAACTACCTTTAACTAGTACGTAAGGTATCGTATCCACAGGGAATCTTTGGAAAGTGCTAATTGTTTGACAATTGACTCTAGTAACTAATGAAATGAAGACTTAACTTTGATTTGAACTAGGAAAACTCATTTAAAGCAAATAACTTGATTAATGGTTTAATAAAACTTAACAAAATATGATTATTTCCGGTTTTAGGTTAGAGATTCACGATGATTTTTAGCAAACTTAGATGTAATGCACATAAACAAGCTTAATCAATTGGTTGAATTGAAATGACAAAATAGAACAAACGTTTAAAGACTTGTTTATTCACACAATGCCAATCTAAATATAACAAGTAACTCGTAAATACCAATGAGTTTACGATGCAAGGAAACCGAAAACTGATGGCAACACAAAATCACTCAATCATAAATAAATCGTTTAAATTAAACAAACCAATGTAAAAGTCGTGACTTTAACATCCAAACAACGAAGTTCAAACATAAAAATCAAAGCTTTCTAACTAACCCAAGTGTCCGGAAGCAATCATAAATAAACTAGTCTCTCATGGTGGAAATCAGATTCATCATGGTGTTTGTTGAATCGGATGATTGGATCTCGAATCGGTGTTAGTTGGAGTCTTCGGGATGATTGGAGCTGCTCAAAAGTGCCCAAAAACCTTGAAAAATCATCCCCAAAGCTTGAAAACTCGGCACCCCTAATTTTGGGACGAAACCCCCTTTTTATAGGTCCAGCCGCTGCACTTGCGAAGCCCAGATCTGAGCAGGCCGTAAGCTACGATCTCTAGACCGTAAGCTACGGAATCCTTACGGCCTGAGACCATAAGCTACGGCCTCCATACGGCCTATCCAAAAACTCTCTGTTTTACGGCCTTTTGACCATAGGCTACGGCCTAGCCTACGGACTTTCCCAAAATTGCCCCAAAAAGTCCATTTATCATCGTTTTGTCTCCTGAGCACCTGAAACACATTAAAAGCTCAAAGTAACATCGTTCTTAAACATTAAACACATAAAATCGCTTCATTTACCATCAGAACTCATGGTTAATCACACCCCGATCAGTGTACGAATAAGAAATATGTTTAACCATTCAAAAATATATCTGAGTAAATTGAATAAGCATAATTTGTGTATACGAATAGATATGTTTTCATAAGTTGAATTTAGTAACCAATTCAAAAAAATTTGTATGCATGATATCCAAAACTATCTGAATATTCAAATAATATTTCATTTCATTTTTTCTAGATTCGAGCATGATTCGATTTATTTTTATTTATTTATTTTTTTAAACTCGCCTTGAATATATAAGCCGAATTTTTCACACATTTGATATTTATTATATAGCTAGGTTAAAACCCATGTATTACATGTGTTTATTTTATATAATTTGTTACAATCATTATTTTTTTCTCCTAGTATATAGATTGAATAAATATAAGTTTATAAGTTTCTCTTTTTATATTTTATTATTATTTTATTTTCGTTTACTTTTTTACTTTATATCATTTTTATTTTTACCTTTAGTTTTTCATTTATTTATAGATAGATAATTCTATTATTTTAATCATAATCATTTGTTTTTTATTATTTAATAAAAGAAATACATTAATGAAATAGAGAGCGTCAATAAATTCACAAGTTGACTTAGCTAAAGTTGAAATGTGATAGAAAAACATATATTTATTATAATACGTTGATTTTTCATTTCTACAAAATAAAAGATATTTAAGATTGGGGATTTTAGGATCACATTCTTTTGATCAAAAGCACTACCGAAAATTTTTATATATTTATTTATTTTTTGAACAGTTAACAAGAGTTTAACGACATGCCTTTTCATAACCCAAATGCATACCTAAACCCAAAAACACACGCGCTACGGTCATAGTTCGTTACCAAACATTTATTTATTTTACTTGGTTTGCTTAATTTGTGCAACGTGAGTCTCTCACGAGTATATAAGGGCTTGTTTGGGATTCCATTCAAAAACAACTTATTAACTTATTGACTTTTTGAAGAAGTTAATAAGTTAAAATAGTGTTTCTTAATCTCAAAATCACTTTTCATTTTAACTTTTTGATTAGTCTTGAAAAGTTGTTTTCAAGAAGCTAAAAATTCTAGCTTTTGGAAATTCCTTTTAACTTTTTGACAGAATGTCATAAGTTAATCCAAACACTTATTTAAAAACTCCATTTCAAAAAGCCATAAGTTAATAAGCACTTTTGACAAAAAGTCCTTTTCAAGTTAAATAAGCAATCCCAAACAGACCCTAAATTATGACACCAAACGCCACACTGTTACAGCAGTATAAGACTCTTCGATTTCTGCATTTGTCTCTGGGTTTTACCTTATCTTCCACCAAACAACAAAACCCCATTCATTCCCAATCCAATTTCACTCTCAAACCCCCCAAATGATTCCCAAAAACAAACCACCCAACTTAATTTGGAAGACATGAAGATAAAGACACCCTTCTATGGCGCAAATGTGGCAGGTGGTTCTGGGTTCTGGGTCGCTTGCGTCTCGCTGCCGGAGAAGAAGAAACTTCCGGAGACTGTAGATTTCACACCCACTGCCGGTGCAGTCACCACGAAGACTGTTACTGTGCCTATTGACCGGATCAAACTCATCATGCAGGTGATTCTTTGTTTTACTTACAAATTGAACCATTATTTTAGCAGCATTGTTGTCACACCCCTGCGCCGCGTGCGGAATCCACGGCGCGGTGACGTATGAACAGTTGAATCATGCACAAGTATTGAATAAGAACAACCACAATGGATTACTATGTTTCATAATGTTAAGACAATTGTTTAGTTACAGACAACTATCTACCAAAATAAAGACAACTACAGACCCAAAATATAGTTTACAAAATAAGACTTCAAACAAGACAATTAAACAATTAGGATTTAGTGAGTTTCTATTCCATCCTAGCATGTTTCTTCATCTTGTTCTATCTTAGAATGGTCTCCTTAGTTGTCTCTGAAAATGTCTTAAACCTGATTACCTGAAACACGTGAAAAGTAACTGTCAACTACAGACGTAGTTGGTGAGAACAATAGGTTTAACATTTGTAAACATGAGTATATGATATAAGACATAGGTAAGTTAAAGCATCATAAGATTCACACGGATGAGCTGCAACCCAAACTAACATCAAGTAAGAAAAATGAGTGTAAACAGTCCAATCACTGTTCGCACAAGAGCCAACATATAATATCAAGTCCCAAACCACGTTTGGAGTTAGATTATGTATAGCAGTTTTGAAAACCATATGACACCAGACCTGCAGTTAGCTTTTAAAACAAATTTAAAAGCTAACTCCATCCTGGATAAGAACCAATGTGTCCGCTTTCCCTTATTGTGATCACCCAGTACTAACGCTAATGAATATGATACTTGATGCTTTTACAAGTTTGTTTACAACAATGGACACCATGTTTTCTGAACCTTACTTTAACCGGATGTGTTAATGTCTTATTAAAACCTAGATTTAACTCCACGAGTTAAATCCTTTGTTTATGTATCATGAAAATGAATCCCTTGATTTGATTACCATGATGTGAACCATATGATTTGAATACCATGAAATATACCATTTGATTTGAATACCACCAAATGAACCACTTGATTTAAATACCACAAAATGAACCACTTGATTTGAATACCATGATATAGTGACCTTGTGTAACAACAAGGTTTATAACAGAAGGAAGAGTTTATGAAAATCATTCATTTAAAAGTGTTTATCCTTTAAAAGAACATTTGAGTGAAACTGTTATAAAACATTTCAAAGAAATCATTATAAATCCTTTTTAGTAATAAGAGTTTAATAGTGAAATATTCCTTTAAAACCATTATCAATTTTCTTAAACAGTTGAAGAATCCCTTGGATTCGTAAGATGAACCTGTAATCTTTATGAATACACATAACCTGTGTAATGAAACAAGATTGAAATAGTGGTTTTGATCACGTGTTCCACCCCAAAACAGTTATAAAACAGTAAAAGAGGGGCTAATGTTCTCACCTGTCTGCAGTAGACTCTGAACTAAGACAGATAGCAAGTAGCAAACAGGACTTCTAATTGTATCCTATAACATTGTAATCATACATAAGATATAGGATTTATAATTGTATAAACGTTGATTCATTGACTTGTGTTTCACTTGAACTTGATTAACTCTTAAATACTTGGTCATGTTATGATTTGTTGCGTAAACTTGAAAGATATGCTTTGAATCACTTGTTGGATCATGGGTCTAAGAAAAGATTATAAAATGTTCTTTGATGCATAATTCTTATGCATAAAATGATAAATGTTCTTGAATTTGATAACCATTGATTAACATGTATTGTGATAAGATATTCAATTGTTTCAAGTTCTCGAGATTGTGATTTGATGCTATGATTAGGTCAAGTTGCAAATTAAACCATAATCGATCAATTCACAATTATCGACTTTACAACCCCACATTGGCCCGTGACCTAGATAACATGATGGTCCTTAATCGAGTCCATGGGCCACTTGGGTTAGCAATTGGGCCAATTAATTGTGATGTTGGGCCAATTGAATATGATGTTAGCCCAACAACATGTAACTAATCCTTGTAACAAGCCCAAGCTTATGTCAACCCACTTAAATTCTTAGTGGACCAATTGGAATTGGATAGGGCCTAAAGGATTTAAGTTGGCCAACCAATGCAAATGTATTCTACGTAACGTTCCAAGGTGTTATTGAGCTAATTGAAAACCTAATGGACCAATCTAACTCCCTTGGGCTTACCTCACACCTACGGGCCTAGTACTAATGCATTTGGGCCAAATAAGTTGAAGTTGGGCCGAAGGAAGGTGAGCTGCCAACTTTGGGCAGCGAACCCTCTTGGGTTTCAGCCTAGGGTTCGCCCCTATAACCAAAGGGTTCGGTCATGATGAGAGGTTCGAGGGTTCGGCCAAAGTATCCAGCATGGTTCGGCTAAGATGGTGTCATGCAGGTTCGTGGATCATAGCAGCACACATGGTTCGTGGAGACTCCAGTGGTTCGCTGGGGTTCGGCTTTGGGCAGGTGGGTTCGTGACATCAGAGTTCGTCTAAGGGTTCGGACATGATGATGGTTCGTGAGTGCCATGCAAGTTTTACGCAGGTTCGGGAACCCATTAGGGTTCGGTGGTCATGCGGCGAGCCATGCAGGGTTCGTGAAGCTTCGTCATAGACTAGAGGTTCGTGGTGATTCGTGCAGCGCCGCAGGGTTCGGCCAGCTGAAATTGGGGTTTCGACAGCCACCAAATGGTTCGGCACCCAGCAAGTGAGGGTTCGGCTGCCACTTGCCCACGAACCTGTCGAGCTGCATCCTTACCATCAACAAATCTCTTAATCCAGCCCACGATATAAGCTATTATGACTTCAAGAATGTTACTATAGGTGCGAAAATGGAAATGAGGTGCTAGAACCGGGTGAATGTTGGGTTTGAACAAAAACATACATGAAAACCCTAATTTCCCGAAACTTCCTTGGTTCATACCTCGTTTTTGGCCGGATAAAACTGCGAAAATCTTGTACTTTCATGTAGATAATGTTGAGAGCTTCGCGTGGACACCAAGAACACCGAATTTCGTCGAGAAACGAAAGAGATACGCGCGTTTGAAGTTCGTTTTCTAGAGAGAGAGAGGGTAGACGGAAATTTAGAGAGAGAATGGGTTGTTGGTGAATTTAATGAGACTTTAAGCCTTGTTCAAGGCTTTTATAGTCCGGGTGGCTTTCGGGTTCGTTTTGGTCGCTCGGTTCGCGTTTCCGGAACGTAACGCGTATTTTACGCGACTTTTATTTAAATTAAATGTTAAACTCATTAAAATGATGAGTTTCAAAATTGTAAAATATAAAATAATTATTTTAATTATTTTTACACTTCGTGCGTTGTCAGATCGTTAAACATTCGAAATTACGTGTATACCCGCAATCGCGTACGTTTTCCGATCGTATTAATTATTTAAAGTCGTTTAATCGTAATTATAAGTTCAACATTCGTACTATTATGGATCGTCACCCATAACTATACTCAGTCTCGCTTACAGATTACGATCTTTGTTGAATTAATTAATTGTTATAATATTCATCTCAACACTACGCACTAACACTAACCTGTTACACCGAACGCAGTATATATATAGGGCTCACTCTCGCTGCCCACCACTGTTTCGATATAACAAGTTACTGTTCTTGCCTAGTGAAATCGACTGTAAATAGATAATACATACTTGTTTTCTGATTACTAAGATCCTGTAGCACACAAACACACATTATGAACATACGAATCACATTGATGATCTGAACATGAACAGACACTGTTCTAACACTGTTTACAACTACTATGACTAAATGCACAAATGTTACAGTCTCCCCTAGTTAAGGGAATTTCGTCCCGAAATTAACTAGCCGAAGGTACTGTAAAAAGATGAGGGTACTTAAGCTTCATCTGGTCTTCACGTTCCCAGGTGAACTTAGCACCGCGTTTGCCCTCCATCGCACTTTCACGATCGGGATACGGCTGCGTTTAAGTTTCTTGACCCCATGATCCATGATTTCAACCGGACGTTCTATGAATTGCATGTTATTCTGAATCTGTAAGTCTTCCAGTGGAATCTGAACATCATGATCCGCCAAGCATTTCTTAAGATTAGATACATGAAAAGTATCGTGAACATTGCTTAGCTCCACTGGAAGTTTGAGTTTGTAGGCTACGGGACCAATCCGTTCCAGGATCTCAAAAGGTCCAACGTACCTTGGTGCAAGTTTCCCTTTCTTCCCGAATCGGACAACGCCTTTCCAGGGAGAAACTTTAAGTAAGACTCGGTCACCGACTTGAAACTCAAACGGTTTCCGACGTCGATCAGCATAACTCTTCTGCCGATCTCGTGCGGCCTTAAGCCGTGACTGAATGATTGTGATTTTGTCTGATGTTTCCTGAATGAGTTCTGGTCCTACGACCTGTGAGTCACCAACCTCGGTCCAGCAGACCGGTGATCGGCACTTTCTACCATATAAAGCCTCGAATGGTGCACATTGAATGCTTGTATGGTAGCTATTGTTATATGAAAACTCGATGAGTGGAAGGTGAGTGTCCCAACTTCCACCGAAGTCAATGACACAAGAACGAAGCATGTCCTCAAGTGTTTGGATAGTCCTCTCACTTTGGCCGTCGGTTTGGGGATGATACGCCGTGCTAAGATTAACACACGTTCCCAAAGCCTTTTGCAATGATTGCCAAAAGCGAGAAGTGAAACGACTATCACGATCTGATATGATTGATGTTGGAGTACCATGACGTGCAATGATTTCGTTGATGTACAATGTGGATAACTTCTCCATCTTATAATCCTCTCGGATAGGGAGAAAGTGAGCAGATTTGGTGAGTCGATCAACGATCACCCAAATCGAATCGAAACCTCTCGGAGTTCTCGGCAACTTTGTTATGAAATCCATGGAAATTTGCTCCCATTTCCATTGAGGAATTTCAGGTTGCTGCAGAAGTCCCAAAGGCTTTTGATGTTCTGCTTTGACCTTTGAACATGTAAGACATTTTCCCACGTACAGTGCTATGTCTTTCTTCATCCCCGGCCACCAGTAAGATGTCCTCAAGTCTTGATACATCTTGTCGGCTCCAGGATGAACTGAGTATCGCGACTTATGTGCCTCATCACAGATAAGCGTGCGCAATTCTTCAGACTTTGGAATCCAAATGCGACCGTTGAGATATAACACCCCATCAGCTCGAGGTTCTAGTTTCTTCTCAATGCCACAATCCAAGTCTGTCTTGAGTTGATTGTCTGTTACTACTTGTTGTTGTGCAATACGAATCAAGTCTTTCAAGTTTGGCTGTGTGTTGATCTCCATGGCTCTTACACGAATCGGTTTGACTGGTTCCTTGCGACTAAGAGCATCCGCCACCACATTGGCTTTACCCGGATGGTAACGAATCTCGCAGTCGTAATCAGTTAGAAGCTCAACCCAACGTCGTTGCCTCATGTTGAGTTCTTTCTGATTGAGAATGTGTTGTAGGCTCTTGTGATCAGTGTAGATGACACATTTAGTACCATACAGGTAGTGTCTCCATATCTTCAATGCAAAGACCACAGCCCCTAACTCAAGGTCATGAGTAGTGTAATTCTTCTCATGAACCTTAAGTTGTCTTGAAGCATACGCAATCACCTTATCTCGTTGCATAAGTACACAACCGAGACCAAGGTTTGAAGCATCACAGTAGACAATGAAATCATCACTGTCTTCTGGAAGACTAAAGATAGGGGAATTGCATAACTTCTGTTTAAGAAGTTGGAATGCATCTTCTTGTTTCTGTCCCCATATAAAGGCTTGACTTTTCTGAGTCAATGTAGTGAGTGGCAAAGCAATCTTAGAGAAATTCGCGATGAATCTCCTATAATAACCTGCCAGACCCAGAAACGAACGAATCTCTGTTGGGGTAGATGGAGTAGTCCAGTTCTTAATCGCCTCAATCTTGGCTGGATCTACATGGATTCCATCTTTGTTTATGACATGTCCTAAGAAGTGAACCTCCTTTAGCCAAAATTCACACTTTGAGAATTTAGCATAGAGTTGTTCAGCTCTTAGTAACTCCAGAACTTTCCTCAAATGATCTTCATGTTCTTGTTCCGACTTGGAATAAATCAGTATATCATCAATAAAGACAATAACAAACTGATCTAAATATGGCCTGCAGACTCGATTCATCAAGTCCATGAACACTGCAGGTGCATTGGTCAGCCCAAATGGCATAACCACGAACTCATAGTGTCCATATCGAGTCCTAAACGCAGTCTTTGGTATATCCTCATCATTTACTCGTAACTGATGATACCCGGATTGTAAATCAATCTTAGAGAAGCAAGTTGCTCCCTGTAATTGATCAAATAGATCATCGATCCTAGGTAGAGGATATCTGTTCTTGATTGTTAACTTGTTCAGCTCACGATAATCTATGCACATGCGAAATGAACCGTCTTTCTTCTTGACAAATAGAACCGGAGCTCCCCATGGAGAGAAACTCGGTCTAATGAAACCTTTGTCTAGAAGTTCTTGAAGCTGACTAGACAGTTCCTGCATCTCAGACGGTGCTAATCGATACGGTGATTTCGCCACCGGATTTGCTCCCGGTACGAGATCAATTCTAAACTCCACTTGCCGGACTGGTGGTAGTCCAGGCAAGTCTTCTGGAAATACATCTGGATAATCTTTGATGACCGGTACGTCTCCAACGGCTTTCTTGTCAGGTTTCTTTTCCACCACGTGAGCTAAGAATGCATAATATTTCTTCTTCAGATACTTCCTCGCCTTGATGCACGATACAATTTTCAATCCGCGGCAGGGTTTCTCACCGTAGACTATCATCGTTTCGCCGGACGGTTGGGGAATTCGAATAAGTTTCTCCGAACATACGATTTCAGCATTATTCTTGGATAACCAATCCATTCCTACCACCACTTCGAAGCTTCCGAGGGTCATAGGAATGAGATCGATGGAAAAGAGATGGTCATTTAGTCTTAGCTCACAAGCATTAATGATGGAATCTACAACTATGGTTTTACCATTCGCTACTTCTACGGTATAGGGAGCAGTAAGTGTGGATAGTTGCATATTAAGCAAAGAAGCAGTATGAGTAGAGATAAAACTTTTATCAGCACCAGTATCAAATATGATAGGAACATAGTGATCATTGATAAGAAATGTACCCGTGATGACTGCCGGCTCTTCACGGGCTTCAGCAGTTCCAATCACAAAAGCACGAGCAGCAGCAGTATTGTTGTTGAGTTTTGGACACTGGTTTCTGAAGTGTCCCTCTGCCCCACAATTATAGCAGGCTCTTCCACCCGCAGCAGTAGAATTTGTGGTAGCAGTTGTTGCAGCAGCAAGATGAGCAGACCGACACGTAGCTGCAAAATGCCCCATACGCCCACACTTGGGACACTTCTTGCATGGGGTATTGGGCAGATGATGATACTGGCATTTGGTGCATAGTGGGAACGGGCCAGTATAAGGCTTTCGTACATTAGCGGGTTGTGGCATAGCAGTGAGAGGAGTAGCATGAGTAGGTGCAGCCGCAGTCAACGCTGCAAAGTTCTTGATTGTCTTCTGTTTCTTCTTCTTGTGATGGTGCTGTTCAGGCTTCTTGCCTTCCTCAATCTGTGCTCTCTTGAATCCCTTTCGGGTAAGCACACCAGATTTAACATACTCTTCAGTAAGAGTAGCACCAAGTTGTATCGCAGCTTCCAAAGTAGTGGGATTGTTCCCCATAACAGTACCTCTGACCACCGAAGGCAAACCTTCAATGTATTTGTCTATCCTGCGGGATAGAGGAGTAACCAAGTGAGGTATGAGGATGCACAACTCATGGAAACGAGTTGTATACTTTGCGTTTTCACCACTATCCTGCACCAGGTTCCACATTTCCACTTCCAGTTTCTTCAGTTCGTGACGTGGACAAAACTTTTCCACCAGTAAGTTCTTGAAACCTTCCCATGGTAAAGCTAGAGCGACCTCGCGTCCCCTGGTGTTCTTCTCAGAGTTCCACCAGGTGAGTGCTCCCTTATGAAAAGCACTTGAGGCCATCTTGACCTTCAGATTCTCAGGACATCCTGTGAAGTCGAGAATGTCTTCGATGCTTTCCAGCCATTGCAGTAGGCCGGTAGCTCCTTCAGTACCAGAGTACTTGGGAGGCTTTGCATCATTGAACTGCTTGAATGTGAAGTTAGCAGTTCCAGTGTGATTAGTGTTGGAGTTGTTCGCTGAATCACTGGTACTCCCCCGCAGATTTTGGGTGATATCAGTGACCATGCCCGGAATGACATCCCTCATATGTATAGCGATGGCTCGGGCAATCTTGTTAATCTTATCATCGTTACCACTTGTCGAACCCCCAGCATTTGGGTCACGTCGAGGAGGCATTCTACGAATAGAAGCCACAAGTGGGTCAGTAATGAGAAAGGATACAATTGAATTTTTCATGATAAGGTCAGTAATATATCCATACTACTAGTATTATCATTCAATTGTAATATGATCCAGTACACGTATAAGTTATCAACTTATTTGTATACTTATCATGTGAATATGTACGATGTCTCATGATCTCTCCACCAAAGCTACACACTGACACTTTCCCGATATACCGAAGATAGCTTATATATAGGGCATATACAAGGGTCAAGCAAACTGCCAGCCCAGACACCGTCCCACCACCGCTTCGATATACCACGATCATGCCCTTGTTAGCATTTGGCAACATGTTTGTAATGATTTCCAAGTATGTTCCATTGATTAAGAATCCCATGTTCTTTTGATCAACTTGAACTATGATTGAATCCATGATTGACTTATGATTATGTTATGTGAGCACCTACCAACAATTGTCAACATGTAGAACCTAATCATATGTGTGTTCTACACTATCCCGTTAACTTATGTTAGTAAGTACTTGTCATATAACCTCTTAAGAATTTCACTTAAGATTTACATTTATAGAATGCTCACAACTTGGTTGATTCACCATAATGTCTGGTTCATCCAAGTTTGAATTTTTCTATGATTTGATTCACCAATGATTGTATCCCAAATGTTTGTACCCCATGTGTTTGACTAATGTTCAATGATTCCAGTTGATCCTGAATCCTTACTTCAAATACGAAAGCCAGATTCCCCCTGACATACCAAGATAAGCTTATATATAGGGTAAGCTCTCACCGACCCACCACTTACCTCAGCACATCAGCGTTAATCCGCCGTTTGCATTTGAAGCTAAGATTCCAACTCTTGATTGATTATGATTGATTCATGATTTCCTCTTGTTCTGTGATTATGATTATGATTATGATTATGTAAACCATGGTTCTTAATTTACTAAAAATTAAAACCTTAGGTTTCTGTATATGTGTCCTAGGTTAATTTAACCTAGGTTCCCAATACCTACTGTATTGAGTATAATGATCTCCTGTGAGAACTTCAACTAAAGAATACTGTTACACAGATTCTAAGTTATAAAGTTCCTCTGATAATGAACACCTGATAATGATAACATGACAAGGATTTCAACTCAAGATTCTAAATTAATAGATCTTGACCTATGAATTCCTATAATGAATATGACAAGGCCTTTAGATCGAAGATACAAATCTTTGCCTCTAAATCCTATAATGAATACGACAAGGACTTTAGATCAAAGATACAAATCTTTGCCTCTAAATCCTATAATGAATATGACAAGGACTTTAGATCAAAGATACAAATCTTTGCCTCTAAATCCTATAATGAATATGACAGGAAATTCATATCAAAGATACCGATAATACAGATCTTTGCCTCTGAATTTCCATAATGATCTCTGTGTGAGAATTTCAGATCAAGGATACTAAGAATATAGATCCTTGCCTCTGAAATCCTTAAATGCATATGTGTGAGAATTTAATTCGGTTTCTAAATTTATAGAATTCCGATTCAAATTCCTTGACTCGATATCTAATCTTAGAAAAATGTCCCTAAGATCCTTCAAGCTTAATGTAGACTTAATGCTCACTTAAGTTGCTTAGATCCTAAGTTCCTCAAGCCTATAGCACTTAGTCCTATTGGATAGCTTAGGTTATAGTCTAGGTCATTAAACATTGGGTTTTTTTCCTAGTTCTCTACAACCTTGGCTCTGATACCAACCTGTCACACCCCTGCGCCGCGTGCGGAATCCACGGCGCGGTGACGTATGAACAGTTGAATCATGCACAAGTATTGAATAAGAACAACCACAATGGATTACTATGTTTCATAATGTTAAGACAATTGTTTAGTTACAGACAACTATCTACCAAAATAAAGACAACTACAGACCCAAAATATAGTTTACAAAATAAGACTTCAAACAAGACAATTAAACAATTAGGATTTAGTGAGTTTCTATTCCATCCTAGCATGTTTCTTCATCTTGTTCTATCTTAGAATGGTCTCCTTAGTTGTCTCTGAAAATGTCTTAAACCTGATTACCTGAAACACGTGAAAAGTAACTGTCAACTACAGACGTAGTTGGTGAGAACAATAGGTTTAACATTTGTAAACATGAGTATATGATATAAGACATAGGTAAGTTAAAGCATCATAAGATTCACACGGATGAGCTGCAACCCAAACTAACATCAAGTAAGAAAAATGAGTGTAAACAGTCCAATCACTGTTCGCACAAGAGCCAACATATAATATCAAGTCCCAAACCACGTTTGGAGTTAGATTATGTATAGCAGTTTTGAAAACCATATGACACCAGACCTGCAGTTAGCTTTTAAAACAAATTTAAAAGCTAACTCCATCCTGGATAAGAACCAATGTGTCCGCTTTCCCTTGTTGTGATCACCCAGTACTAACGCTAATGAATATGATACTTGATGCTTTTACAAGTTTGTTTACAACAATGGACACCATGTTTTCTGAACCTTACTTTAACCGGATGTGTTAATGTCTTATTAAAACCTAGATTTAACTCCACGAGTTAAATCCTTTGTTTATGTATCATGAAAATGAATCCCTTGATTTGATTACCATGATGTGAACCATATGATTTGAATACCATGAAATATACCATTTGATTTGAATACCACCAAATGAACCACTTGATTTAAATACCACAAAATGAACCACTTGATTTGAATACCATGATATAGTGACCTTGTGTAACAACAAGGTTTATAACAGAAGGAAGAGTTTATGAAAATCATTCATTTAAAAGTGTTTATCCTTTAAAAGAACATTTGAGTGAAACTGTTATAAAACATTTCAAAGAAATCATTATAAATCCTTTTTAGTAATAAGAGTTTAATAGTGAAATATTCCTTTAAAACCATTATCAATTTTCTTAAACAGTTGAAGAATCCCTTGGATTCGTAAGATGAACCTGTAATCTTTATGAATACACATAACCTGTGTAATGAAACAAGATTGAAATAGTGGTTTTGATCACGTGTTCCACCCCAAAACAGTTATAAAAGTAAAAGAGGGGCTAATGTTCTCACCTGTCTGCAGTAGACTCTGAACTAAGACAGATAGCAAGTAGCAAACAGGACTTCTAATTGTATCCTATAACATTGTAATCATACATAAGATATAGGATTTATAATTGTATAAACGTTGATTCATTGACTTGTGTTTCACTTGAACTTGATTAACTCTTGAATACTTGGTCATGTTATGATTTGTTGCGTAAACTTGAAAGATATGCTTTGAATCACTTGTTGGATCATGGGTCTAAGAAAAGATTATAAAATGTTCTTTGATGCATAATTCTTATGCATAAAATGATAAATGTTCTTGAATTTGATAACCATTGATTAACATGTATTGTGATAAGATATTCAATTGTTTCAAGTTCTCGAGATTGTGATTTGATGCTATGATTAGGTCAAGTTGCAAATTAAACCATAATCAATCAATTCACAATTATCGACTTTACAACCCCACATTGGCCCGTGACCTAGATAACATGATGGTCCTTAATCGAGTCCATGGGCCACTTGGGTTAGCAATTGGGCCAATTAATTGTGATGTTGGGCCAATTGAATATGATGTTAGCCCAACAACATGTAACTAATCCTTGTAACAAGCCCAAGCTTATGTCAACCCACTTAAATTCTTAGTGGATCAATTGGAATTGGATAGGGCCTAAAGGATTTAAGTTGGCCAACCAATGCAAATGTATTCTACGTAACGTTCCAAGGTGTTATTGAGCTAATTGAAAACCTAATGGACCAATCTAACTCCCTTGGGCTTACCTCACACCTACGGGCCTAGTACTAATGCATTTGGGCCAAATAAGTTGAAGTTGGGCCGAAGGAAGGTGAGCTGCCAACTTTGGGCAGCGAACCCTCTTGGGTTTCAGCCTAGGGTTCGCCCCTATAACCAAAGGGTTCGGTCATGATGAGAGGTTCGAGGGTTCGGCCAAAGTATCCAGCATGGTTCGGCTAAGATGGTGTCATGCAGGTTCGTGGATCATAGCAGCACACATGGTTCGTGGAGACTCCAGTGGTTCGCTGGGGTTCGGCTTTGGGCAGGTGGGTTCGTGACATCAGAGTTCGTCTAAGGGTTCGGACATGATGATGGTTCGTGAGTGCCATGCAAGTTTTACGCAGGTTCGGGAACCCATTAGGGTTCGGTGGTCATGCGGCGAGCCATGCAGGGTTCGTGAAGCTTCGTCATAGACTAGAGGTTCGTGGTGATTCGTGCAGCGCCGCAGGGTTCGGCCAGCTGAAATTGGGGTTTCGGCAGCCACCAAATGGTTCGGCACCCAGCAAGTGAGGGTTCGGCTGCCACTTGCCCACGAACCTGTCGAGCTGCATCCTTACCATCAACAAATCTCTTGATCCAGCCCACGATATAAGCTATTATGACTTCAAGAATGTTATTATAGGTGCGAAAATGGAAATGAGGTGCTAGAACCGGGTGAATGTTGGGTTTGAACAAAAACATACATGAAAACCCTAATTTCCCGAAACTTCCTTGGTTCATACCTCGTTTTTGGCCGGATAAAACTGCGAAAATCTTGTACTTTCGTGTAGATAATGTTGAGAGCTTCGCGTGGACACCAAGAACACCGAATTTCGTCGAGAAACGAAAGAGATACGCGCGTTTGAAGTTCGTTTTCTAGAGAGAGAGAGGGTAGACGGAAATTTAGAGAGAGAATGGGTTGTTGGTGAATTTAATGAGACTTTAAGCCTTGTTCAAGGCTTTTATAGTCCGGGTGGCTTTCAGGTTCGTTTTGGTCGCTCGGTTCGCGTTTCCGGAACGTAACGCGTATTTTACGCGACTTTTATTTAAATTAAACGTTAAACTCATTAAAATGATGAGTTTCAAAATTGTAAAATATAAAATAATTATTTTAATTATTTTTACACTTCGTGCGTTGTCAGATCGTTAAACATTCGAAATTACGTGTATACCCGCAATCGCGTACGTTTTCCGATCGTATTAATTATTTAAAGTCGTTTAATCGTAATTATAAGTTCAACATTCGTACTATTATGGATCGTCACCCATAACTATACTCAGTCTCGCTTACAGATTACGATCTTTGTTGAATTAATTAATTGTTATGATATTCATCTCAACACTACGCACTAACACTAACCTGTTACACCGAACGCAGTATATATATAGGGCTCACTCTCGCTGCCCACCACTGTTTCGATATAACAAGTTACTGTTCTTGCCTAGTGAAATCGACTGTAAATAGATAATACATACTTGTTTTCTGATTACTAAGATCCTGTAGCACACAAACACACATTATGAACATACGAATCACATTGATGATCTGAACATGAACAGACACTGTTCTAACACTGTTTACAACTACTATGACTAAATGCACAAATGTTACAATTGTGGATTAGTGAAAGGATGCTTGAAAAATAATGTAGTATCGTATAGAAAATTAGGGTTATTGAAAATTTAAGAAAATCTGATGCGGCAAGTCAAGATTTGTGTGTCTGTGATAGAGATCATGGTTATATATTAGTATGTTAGTAATAGTTAGTAGTAATGGTAAGGTCTAGTAAGGGTAGTTTGGTAATATTGATCTTTAGTTGTTTAGAAGTGGGTTATAAATAGAAGTTAGTCTTATGAGATGGGTGTGAAGAAAATATTTAGAATGAATATGGGCTCCTTGGTGGAGAAGGGTTTTACCCTGGGACATCATCAGATGTAATCGTATCCATTCCATTTTCTGTAATCTTCCATTTCTATCAATACAAGATAATCTTCTTAATTGTGTGTTGAATTCATAGTATATTGTGTTTGAGTGGGTGTTTAAACTTCATCAATGGTCCGACCTGCCAAAGACCTGCCGTTGTAAAGCTTCAATTCGAATTCTATCAAGGTTCGTCGTTTATTCCAATTTCATCACTGCTGCAGACCTGTCGTTCTAATCCTTCAATTCGATTTCCATCCATGGTTGTCGTCTCCATCAATGATGGATACCTACTGCCGATCTGCTCGTCTCCACCTCCAATTTCGACCTAATTTCATATCTGCTGGATTTAGTTGACGGATTACGGCTCCAATTCCTGGTCGATTTCACGTTCTGTTGGCGAATTTTTTTTTGGATCAGCTTTCAAGTCGCCGCTAATTACAGGTTACGCCATCTTCAATTTCTTCATCGTGTTTCCAATTTTATTCAGTTCGTCTTTGTCATTTCGCGATTTCAATTCATGTCCAGTTAATTTGATTCACGATTTGAGTCAATTCGTATAATCTCTTACTTTCAGGTTCTGTTGATTTCAATTTCCATTCTGATTTAATTCAATTCCGATTTCAATTTTAATTCTGAGTTGATGTGATTCGTATCCTCTCTTATTCTATATTTCTGTTGATTCAATTTCAATTTTAATTTCAAGTTCAATTTATGTTTCTGTTCTTTTCAATTTCACTTCATAATTAATTGAGATTTGATTCAATTTTGGTTGACTTAATTTCCTCTTCTGTCGATTTTGTTGGCTTCTGTTTGGATTAGACACCATATCAATCATGGTTAATCCAATCTCTCGATTAGATGCTCACGAACAACAGATCGTTAATCTTCAGCAAGAAGTGGCAGAAATCAAAACCTCTCTCAAAGTGTTGCAAGAGGAGCAATCGGCTTCCATTGAATTTCGCAAAACATTTCTCGATTGGATGAAGAAACAGGACAAACAATTTGTTGAGTCTCTATCAAGAGCATCTGGCATTATTTTGTCCTGTTCTGGTACTTCCTATGGCTCAAAGGATGGTTCAGTGGATTTACAGAAGCCTCAATTGCCTGAAATTAGTGGATTTCAACCTCTGAAAGACCTTCAACAGGTGAACCTCAATGTGGATACAAATTCCACTCCTAATGCCTTGACAACAAACGTGGAAGAGAGGATTCGCCCTAATCTCAGCAACATTTATGTTTTCCATTCTGGGGATTCTCTTGGGCCTTTTGAAGATACTAACATATTGGGTCCGTTTATGCTCAAACAGGGTGGTGCAACTCAATTCTATGACCGACAGCCAACACCACTACCAGAGAATTTGTGTTCGTTCCGACCGGGAGCCTACTCTACTCCTGAGTTGGGACATCTTTTTCATCGTGATCGAGTAGTTCGATATCTTCTGCGCTTGGAATGGAAAGGATGTAGGAAGAAAAGAATTTGTTTGCGTTGGGGTAATCGATATGGGCCAGCTCATAAATGTCCAGAAAGCAAGTTTATGAAAGCGAGGCAAACCGATTGGTTAACTCCCAAGTATTGAGGAAAAGACTTTTAAATAAGGGGGAGTAATGATAGAGATCATGGTTATATATTAGTATGTTAGTAATAGTTAGTAGTAATGGTAAGGTCTAGTAAGGGTAGTTTGGTAATATTGATCTTTAGTTGTTTAGAAGTGGGTTATAAATAGAAGTTAGTCTTATGAGATGGGTGTGAAGAAAATATTTAGAATGAATATGGGCTCCTTGGTGGAGAAGGGTTTTACCCTGGGACATCATCAGATGTAATCGTATCCATTCCATTTTCTGTAATCTTCCATTTCTATCAATACAAGATAATCTTCTTAATTGTGTGTTGAATTCATAGTATATTGTGTTTGAGTGGGTGTTTAAACTTCATCAATCTGTCTGTGTGTGGGGATGCCTTTTGCATTGCGGATGCTTTAACTTGAATGTTTTGGAGTTTTTGTGGATTTATTAATGTTTATTTTATAATTCTTGAAATTTGAAAAACAAGAATCAACAAGTGTAAGAGAATTGACGATAGATTTTATGAATACGTGGTATATTTTGTTGCATTCTTTGTTACATGATGATGATAATTAAGTAGTCTTTTTCCAGACTCATGGACTGAGAGCAGGACAAGAAAGTGCAAAGAAAACAATTAGATTCATAGAAGTATCTTATATTATGTTACCTATGATTATTTGTAGGAGACCATTCATTGATATGAAATAAACACATCTTTTATTCAACTATTACAATACAACAGAAAGAAAATAAATAATAAAATACATTACAATTACAATTAAAATGAACTAAATAATCAAGAACACAATAACAAAGAGAAGGAGGTGAAGGTTTTGGATGAGGATTTGTTCAATATGGTCCCTTGAAGGCCTCCTAAGAGAACCCGTATGCCACCCAAGGCACAAGCAAATAGTATTGTCGGGGAAGGCATTATCACCCAAATTATACGTTGAATCTCAAGAAGAATGTGGAGAAGAGAAGAACTACTTGAGAGAATATGCGTTAGGATTTATTGGTGTGTTTGCAACTAAGGATAATCCAATGTTATATAATTTGCTAGACACTAGTCGAGCATGTGGCTTGGGGCTAGGGATTAATTATATCTGAGTTTTATATAAATGTTTAGTTTTGTGTGAGCGTGTGTGTGTAGGGTTTGCGGGAATTCTAGGATTTCGCATAGGAATTCAAAGTTAGCTGGAATTTTCACTAAAATATCAGAGGCTGCCGGGATTTTTCTGTAGTCCGGCTGATTTTTGGCCAATTTTCATGATTTTGACTGATTTTTATTCCAGCCGATTAATTGACCGATTAGCCAAAATCGAAGAAGTCATCCTGGCAGAATTTTACAACACTGGGCTTACCTTAGGTCCTTAGCATTTATAGTGAAACAATCTCTAAACAACTCAATCAAGTATTTGAAACTGACATTTAAATTGATTTAAACATTTTCAATGCAATGTGTTGTGTTTAATTTTCAAATTGTAACAGATTTTTTGTTTCCACTCAATAGTTACATACATTATTAGTAATTTTGCTTATACATAGAAATTTGATTTTTCAAGACAAAAATGGCCTATCTATAGTAACTTTGCTCATGAGAAGTAAGTTTGCTTATCAGGAGAAACCTTTGCCTATCAGAGAAACTTTGCCCAATCACAATTTTAAACATACAACTTCGAGCATCGATATCTTATTCATCTTAGCTTCGTATTGAACAAGGTTTTGTTGTTTGTAAAGCTTCCACATAGTAGAATACAAACCCAAAATGTATTAAGCATATTAACCTTAGTTACATACTTACATATATTTATTTATGCTTAAAATTTGGAAAAACTCATTTGCCAACTTGGTGAAAAAAACTCAATTTTGACCCATTATCTCTAACTCTCTAATTTTTCAACATTATCTTCATGGCCAACTCTAGACATCGATATCTTATTCATCTTAGCTTCGTATTGAACAAGGTTTTGTTGTTTGTAAAGCTTCCACATAGTAGAACACAAACCCAAAATGTATTAAGTATATTAACCTTAGTTACATACTTACATATATTTATTTATGCTTAAAATTTGGAAAAACTCATTTGCCAACTTGGTGAAAAAAACTCAATTTTGACCCATTATCTCTAACTCTCTAATTTTTCAACATTATCTTCATGGCCAACTCTAGACATGGTAGATTATTGTTATAATCTGGTTGGCTATTATCATTCTTGTAAAGATTAATAAAGGCTAATGCTCACCAAATCTCTTATCTTTTTGTAGTACAAAGGTTACTCTTCGGAAGCAACACTGCTTCCGAAGGATAACTTATTCCATTCAAAGGCTGTACAAGATAAAGGCTTCGGAAGATCAACACTTATAAGTATTTCAGAAGCTTTCTATCATCAAGTGCTTCCGAAG
Source organism: Mikania micrantha (assembly GCA_009363875.1). Classification (NCBI taxonomy): domain Eukaryota; kingdom Viridiplantae; phylum Streptophyta; class Magnoliopsida; order Asterales; family Asteraceae; genus Mikania; species Mikania micrantha. The sequence continues at coordinate 64,443,659 of CM018696.1, read as the reverse complement.
ACTCTTCTCAGCAGCTTCCTCAACAGACAAAGACTTCCGAAGAGATTCCTTCTTTAAAGACTGTAGCTAAACACTCTCAAAGTACAAAAGGTACTGACACAAGACATGCTGGTCTGATGACAGATAGAGACAACATGTAATGAGTCAGATAAGCTACCTTACTTCTCCCATGCTGCATTAAATACAAAAGATTATCTGAAGCCTTGAAGATCATCTACATTAAATGTCTTTTGTATTTAGTAGTCTTTGCTAAAGTCAATGTCTATTAGTGTCATGATTATGACTGAGTGTCTTAGCCTGTTAAGACACTCAATATACTAGAATAAGCTTTATGTACTTGTCTAGTATATCCAACTTGTATTCCTAAGTGTATACGGTTGTAGCCTCGGCTATATAACCTCCCATTGTAAACTGACTTAGTGTGCTTGTGCGTATGCTTGTACACACATACTTTGAGAGAAATATATCCTTGAGCTTGAAATTACTCTTGTGTTATCTGTTGTTGTTCAACGATTATTTTCTTGTCAATTTGAGTGTGATTGTGAGATAATTCTAACAGAACTTTCCGCATATGTTATAACTTAGCAAGAAATACTTGTTGTAGTGTTGTTAAGATTAACAACCCGATCCTACAAGTGGTATTAGAGCCATTGGCTCTTAAACTTAAGTGACTAACAATCCTTAAGTTACCCGTTCTATTTCTTCTAACATCTCATCGTTTCTCTACTCATAATTTTCTGTGTTTGTCTAAAATGACTACTCTCAACAAACATGATACAGAAAATGGCACTCTCAACAAGCCACCAATGTTCACTCCTGAAGATTTTGACACCTGGAAGGTCAGAATGGAAGGATTCATCAGGAACCAAGACTTCAAACTTTGGAAGTCTGTTCTTGAAGGTCCTTACATTCCTACTGTCGCTGCTGCTGGAGTCGGAGGTGCTGCTGTACCAAAAGATCCATCTATGTACTCAGATGAAGACTACAAGAAGATGGAAGTTGACTCTAAAGCTCTTTGGCTTATTCAGATGTCAATACCGAACTCTATTATACATGCATTTAAGAAATGCAAATCTGCTCAAGAATTATGGAACTCATTGAAGTAGATGTATGAAGGTTCAGATGATGTCAAAGAAAACAAGAAGGACATGCTGAAACAAAAGTTTGAGAACTTTTGTCAACTGAACAATGAAAATATGTCCTCACAATACTTAAGGTATGTTCAACTTGTGGATGAATAAACAACTGCAGGTGTAATTCTGGATAATCAAGATGTGCTCAGAAAATTTCTGAGATCCCTTCCAAAAGCATGGAACATCTATTCTGTTACTATCAGAAGAACAGAAAATCTAAAGACTCTAACTTTAGGAGAATTGTTTGGAATTCTCAGTGCCTATCAAATGGAACTTGATGCTCAAGAATCCAAGATTTCTCATTCATCCTCTGGTTCAGCTGCCCTTTATGCACCCATCAACAACCTTCCATATCAAAACTACCAACCCATCTATCATTCTTCTACCATACCTAATGTCACCTTTCCTGAAACCTCAGTTCCATCAAATACACACCCAAATACACCACCAACCACTGTGCAAGGAGCTTTTCTGGCAGAAGAAACAAATTATTTTCATCTATGTCAGGAAGATTTAGATGGTATTCCTGCAGATGATTTAGAGGAAATGGATATAAATTACCAAATGGCAATGATTTCCTATAGAGCAAAGAAGTTCTATCAGAGAACTGGAAGGCAGTTTAAAAAACATAATATGAAAACTGGATTTGGTCTTGACAAGTCTAAGCTTAAATGCTTCAACTGTCAACAATTGGGTCACTTCGCCAGAGAATGCAAGGCAACAGGAACTCAGCAAACAACTTATGGGCAACCACAACAAAGATCATCAAGCTCAACAAACAATGCAAATATTGCAGAACAAGACTTTGCAGATTGGAGCTTTCAAGCTGAAGATGCCTCTATTTCAAACAGTGCATTGATGGCAAATGACTCATCTTCTTCAAACAAGGTAAATGATACTATGTGTACTCCTGAATGTTTAGAAACATTATCTGTTTATAGGAAGATAAATTCTCAACTCTGTAATGAACTTGAGTCTTTACAAGTAATCAAATCAAACTTCTTTGAGGCTGAAAGAAATTATAAAGATAAAAGGAAGAAATGGAAAAGACTATTTCAAGTCTAAAACATGAAGATACTAACAAACATTGTCAAATAAAAAATCTTCTAGAAAGACTAACCACAGCTAAAACTGAACTTGTAATGGCTGAGTCTTACAGAGACAAATTCTTGAGTCAAGGTGAAAAGTATGAGAAACTTTTCAGAATGTGCAGTACAACTGAATTAGTAAATAAACATGGGGCGGGTTTGGGATATAACAATGTAGAACCTCCATCTGCCTATACTTCCATAGCAGAAGTCAGGTGCAAACCACTAGTTGATCTTGTGTATAATGAGGAATTGGATATACACAAGGTGGTTCAAATAGATAATGTCTCTACCTCAAGTACCTCAAAATACTCAGATGAGGAGGCTATTCCTATGAAACCAAAGAAAGAAAAACAAGCTTTGAAAATCAAGAAACAAAATAATAAAAATAAGCAACATTCATCAGTTTTTGTCAAAGCTAATATCAATGGAAATAGCACCTCAGATGAATATGTGACTTGCCCATCTGACAAGTCAAAGAGAGGTAGATCAATGGAGAGAAAGATCAACTCTTCAGGAAAACAGGTAAATAACAGAACCAACAAGTTTGTTGGAACATCCAATTTAGTATTCTCTATGGAACAAGGTTCAGCTTCCTTAAAGAGGAATCAAACTGTGTGTTTGGTATGTGGTGAAGAAAATCACTTTGCTGCGGATTGTTTTTACAATCCAAGAAACAGGCTTTCCTCAAAAATTCGGGAAAAAGTAAGAAATAATAGTTGGAGTAAGTCATCCATCTCCTCGGAAGAACAAAAAGGAAGTTCATTCAAGAAAACATCAGAGGCAAATAAGTATCGGAAAAATCCAAGTCACATGACTTCTGAGGAGAGAACAGCAAAAACCAAGAAAGTGGAAGCTTCTGGTGTAAAGGGAATGTCTTCCGACAAACAAAAGAAATCTTATTACTTCAGAAGAAGACCATCGGAAGGGAAGGTAAAAATTACTTCTGATAACTTTCAAAAGAAACAGTATTCTCTGAAAAACCAAAAGATAAAGCAAGAATGGAAGAGGAAGGAATTAGCTGATAAGCCATTGTCAGAAAGCACATCATTTGTTCCATCTAAGATGATCTCCAAGAAATTTACTTATAATGATGCAAATGGCAAACCCAAGACCACATGGGCTTGGGTTCCCATCAGAAACTAATTTATTCTTGGTCATGTGCAGGAACAGCAGGAATCAAAAAGCAACTTGTGGATAGTTGACTGTGGCTGTTCCAGGCACATGACAGGCAACAAGACTCACTTGCACAAATATGAACCATTTTTTGGAAGGTCTGTTGCTTTTGGGAGTGATCCAGTAGGAGGGTACATAACAGGTAGGGGAACAATAACCAATGGTAAGGTAAGTTTTGAAAATGTGCACTTCGTAAAAGAACTTAATTACAATTTACTAAGTGTATCTCAGGTGTGTGATCAAAGACACAACATGTTGTTTACTGAGCATGAATGTATTGTTCTGAAACCAGGTTTTGTAGTACCAAATGATCAAATTCTGCTCAGAGCTCCTAGAAGAAACAACATGTATATGTTAGATATGAGCACAGCTGAACCTCTCAGTAATATAAGTTGCTTTATTTCGAAAGCTTCACTTGATGAATCATCTCTTTGGCATAGAAGACTTTGTCATGTAAACCTCAAAAATATGAATAAACTTGTTAAAAATAATTTAGTAACTGGTTTACCAACAAAAGAATTCATATGTGTTGATAAATGTGTTGCATGCTTAAAGGGTAAGCAACACAAGTCATCTCATCATGCCAAAGAGATAAATTCAATTACCACAGTCCTACATTTACTACATATGGACTTGTTTGGTCCCACAAGTGTTAAAAGTCTTGGTAGAAAGTCATATTGCCTGGTGATTACTGATGATTTCTCTCGGTATACCTGGGTATTTTTCTTAAATACCAAGGATGAAACTGCTGAGATTCTAAAGTCATTTATACTTAGAGTGGAGAATGAAAGTGATCATCATGTAAAAACAATCAGATCAGATCAAGGAACAGAATTCAAGAATCAGATTTTAAATTATTTTTGTGAATCTAAGGGTATTACAAGACAATTTAGTGCTCCTAGGACTCCACAACAAAATGGTGTTGCTGAGAGAAGGAATAGGACACTAATTGAAGCTGCTAGAACCATGTTGTCTGATGCCAAACTTCCAATAACTTTTTGGGCAGAAGCAGTCAACACTGCCTGTTATGTCCAAAATAGAATATTGGTAGTTAAGACACATGGTATGACTCCTTATGAAATTTGGCATAAAAGAAAACCATTCATTGGATTTCTCAAACCATTTGGATGTCAATGCACCATCTTGAATACCAAAGATCACTTAGCTAAGTTTGCTGAGAAATCAGCTGAGGGCTATTTTGTTGGGTACTCTTCACATGCTAAGGCTTATAGAGTATACATCAAAACTTCTACAATTATTGAAGAGTCTGCAAATGTTCAGTTCAATGAACATACTCTCAATAAACCTGGAACAGGTCCTGATTGGCTATTTGACCTTGATAGCTTTACATCTGTATTTAATCTGGTAAAAGAGTACGTTCCAGCATCACAGTTGTAGGATCAGATGTTCTCAATTGATTCAATATTAAAGTATAGCAGCGGAATTCAACACAGAATTAGCATAATCATCGTAAGAATAAAGTTAATCAAACAGTAAAATCTAATTTGTTATAGAGAGAGAAGGTTTCTGCAAAGGAATATTTCATTCAATTCATTAACTTCATTACAATTACAAATATGTCAACTGCCCTTATATATAGAGACAGTGACGTCTGATGATGTCACATGATGTTGACACCTAACAGACAAAACAAAACAACTGAAAAATAACTAAACTACTGATAATGTCTACAACATCTGAAGACAATCTCTTACAACTACTGAAGAACTAAAACTACTGAAGTAATAAACTAAAACATCTGATGAGTAAACTACTCATCAGACTTTTACAAGAACTGAAAGAAAACTACTGAAGACTAAACTACACATTACAACATCTGATGAATTGCACTTCAGCTGTTGTATATCACTTCAGATCTTGTGTCTTCAGTACATTGAATGTCAGCTGTTGTGTTCTTCTTCAGTCGTTATAAGTGCTGTGAGACTTAGAGATTTTTCTGATCAGGCTCATTGGTTCTTTTAGTCCAACAAACTCCCCCTGAACCAATGCAGCCAAAAATCTCTAATTTATTGATGGTCTCACTTATTCATTCTCAGGCTGAAAGATAAGTCTTTTTCTTTGAGATCAGTATCAAAATGACCAGTTAAAGTGTATGCCTGATAATCAACAGCTTCCAAAAATTCTAACAAGCAAAATATGAGAGGGAACTCCATTGGGGAAATGGACTATGAGCATTAACCCCTCTCATTAAAGCTATTGATTATAAACTAACCTGAAGGACTCCCTGACATAAGCTTCAAGTAATATCATCTTCTCTTGTGAAGTCAGTTTTTCAGGATCACCTTCAAAGAAGGACTCAGGTCCATAATACTCAGACAAGTACCTGGCCGTTGTCCCATCATTCAGCTCTACTCTGGTAATTTCCCTGTAAACAAACTCATCAGGGTGCTTTCCTTCCAAGAACAAATAAAGTTCTGCTTGCAGAACATGTTCAAGCTTCCTATATACTAGTCCTTTCTTGATCATTTTGTTCTCTATGAAATTTGGAGCTTTTGCACCAGAGTTGTACACACTCTTGAAATCACTTATTATCTCCCAAGGATCAAGCACTGTCCCCAGCATAATTTCAGCACTTAATACCCTTCTGATTCTTCTGGCATAAGCTGCTGGGGCTTCTCTCTTGTGAATCCTATGAATGACTCTTGGATCAGGCCACATCCTAATCAGATCCTTCATATACTGAAATGTGCATCTCAGAGCATACAACCTTTGAGCTTCTTTCTTCATTGCAGTGATGGTTGATGTCTGAGGATAATCTTTGTCAACCAACTTTAAGATCTGCTCATCATGTTTTCTTTGGTTCTCTTCTTCTTCAATCTTCACTTTGACTGCCAACATTCTAGACTCTGGTGTGATCATTGGTTGTTGACCAAACACCAGTGGCTTCTCAGGCACATATTTTGCAGGAATAGATACCTTCTTCTTTTGAATTGACAGAACCAACCCAGTTGTTGATGATGCAGGCTTTTGAACATTTGACTTGATAACTGTAGAGATAGGCATCCTGTCTTCTTCATCAGAACTCTCTTCTTCTTGAATTCTAAGTTGCCTTCTCTTCTTTGGAGGAGCCCTTACCTCAACAACCTGAGTTTGAACCTCTTGATTTTGTATCTCCTCTGGTTCAGTTTCTTGGACATCAGAGGTTGTAGCCTGTTTTTGTATATCAGAGGTTGTAACTTCCACTTGTTCAGCACTTGCTTCAATTACTTTCTCAGCCATTTCCTGCTCAACCTCCTCATCAGCTCTGTTGATAACCTCAACAGGTTTCTTCTTCTGTCTCTTATAAGTCACTTGAATTGCAGGAGACCTTTCAGAAGCAACATCTTCAGATCTTGGCCTTTTGGAAGCTGAAGTTGTGACTGACTCTGTTCCTAACTCCCCCTTTTTGGCTGCAGGGGAAGAAGGAGGATGTAGAGTGGTAAGTCTAGCAGTCACAGCCTCATCAACCATTTGTTGAATTTGAGATTTGGAGGGTAACCTCTCATCAAGGGCTTGAACAATAATTGTTTTCAGTAATTGAGTGATGAGAGGGAGGATATTTAGAAAGGCAGCAGCTAATGCCTCTGGGGGGCTAGAACCCAAAGGATTAGTGCCTGAAGCAAAGGCTGGTGGCATTTGAAATTGTGAAGTAGTGGTTGAAGTGTTTGGGTGACCTTCAGAAAAAGAAGGTGCCATCTGTGGGTTAAGTGGGGAAGATGGACTTTTGTCCTTGGACATTTTGGTGAGTAGCTCATTGAGTCTACAAACCTCAGCCTCAAGGAATTGATTCTTTTTCAGAACCTCAGCAAGTGTGCTTTGGTCATCATCAGCCTTAGCTGAATCATCTGACCTCCTGAGAATATCAGGATCGACCTGAGTTGAGTGTGGCTCAACATGAACAGGTGCCCCTTTTTCTTGGTACTGGGGACTTCCAACCTCAGGGGTAACCCCTTCATCAGTTGTTGCCTCTGACAAGGTCTTAGCAATGGTACCACTATCAATCACTCCAAATGATGGAGGTGATGAAGTAGCAGCCTTGTCAGATATCAGAATCTCTCTTTCCACACTAGGAGATCTGATGTGGTAGTCATGATCCTGTGGGATATCAGAGACACTTTGTTCCTCCCCCTCAATGTTGGAGCTAATCCCAGTAGTGATAGGTGTCTGGGAGGGGATAGGAGTGTTCAACTGATTCAGGATGTTATCAATAACAAAAGTAGGGCTATCTGGGGTGGTTTCCATAGAAATTGGCTTTGAAAGAGAATGCACCCGGGGAGATTGGTGCTGTTCAATAGAAACCTTTTCAACTGAAAGAGGTTCTAGAAATGTGTCTGCCCCTTCAAAGGTTGCACCAGGTTCCTGTTGAGAGGAATCCTGGGCAGTTTGAGCCGGTGGAGTCTGATGGACCACTGGTTGACTACTCCCAGTGACCATTTCATGCCTTGGTGAGGCATGGGCAGACTCAGGGGACTCATTTCCCTGAGCAGCCTTTTTGGGCTTTGTGGATTTGGGTTTAGTGGGGACTTTGGATTTGGATTTTGTGGTGGAGGCTGTGGGTTCCCTCTGCTTGGGTTTTAGCTTTCGGGCAGCCTCTTTGAGAGTAGGGTTAGAGTTGTGTCGGGAATATACTTCCAACAAAACTGCTGGAGCAGAGATCCCATGACCAACAAGGCCATTTTGCTGAAGCTGTTTCTCTATGATGGCCATGATAAAACGTGGATAGAGTAACCATCTAGAGGAAACAGGCTTAGCAGCATGTTCAGTTAATTCAGAAAATAGTATTTGAGAAAAATTTAGCTTTTGAGATTCAAGGATAGAATACAATACCTGTTGCCATCGAGAGGACATTTGGTCCCATGAGGAAGACTTCGGAGCCAAGCAAATGTTGATCATATGGAATATCAGGCGCTCTGGGTCATTGAAGTTCTTCTTGTACAGAGTGGAATCACTTAGGTCACCTTGGTATTCATGACTTGTGAAACAGAGGTCAAGTTGATTCTTTGGGAATTGGGTGACCAGATTAGCATCATCGAGCTGAAGAACCTCCCTGAGTTCAGCGGGGCTGATGTGCACATTATGACCATTAATTGTGGATCGAAGGGAGATGACTCCTGTGCCTACGTTGATCAGTTCAACGTTCATCCAAAATTGATGAATAGAGTCGACATACAGAGTTGGATTGATGAGAAAGGCAGTTTTGAATTGAGAAGCATTCATCAAATCCACAACTTCATCAAACTTTGACCAGAAAGAGGATTTGGTCAGATAAGCAATGGAATTGTGTCGCGGTTTCAAGGTGATTGACGCCATGGATGCAACGACTGGAGAGGGAAAATAGGTTTTTGAAAAAGACGGAAAGTTCTGAGAAGGTGATAATGAAACAACTGAAGAAGATTGAGATATATAGAGAAAACAACAGAGGTTAAAACAACTGAAGAGTTAAAATTACTCATCAGATGTTGTCGACAATTTTATTCAGCAGTTGTTTTCATCAGTTGTTCATCAGACTTTGGGGAAATTTTGTTCATCAGAACTTGTGAACAATGTGTTCATCAGCACTTGTAAACAAGTTGTTCATCAGAACTTTGTGGAAATTTTGTTCATCAGAACTTGTAAACAATTGTTTGACCTTCAGTACATAGTGAATCAATACTCTTCAGTACTTGTAACTTAGAGTATTGGAAAAGGTCATATCTTTCCTTGAATCAGTACTTTTGATATGTATCAGTATATACTGAAAATATCAAAAGGTTTCAAGGTAAAAAAAAATTTATTTGAAAAGAAATTAAAATTTATTTAATGAAAGACCAACCTATTCAAGTTGCAGCATACCAAGCCTTAGAACTAAATTTTGAAAAGTTGAGGTGTCTAAAGGCTTAGTAAAAATGTCTGCAAGCTCATCAGCACTAGGAACAAATTTGGGATCAATCAGACCTTTTTCAAAACAATCTCTTATAAAGTGATGTCTGATCTCAATGTGTTTAGTCCTAGAGTGCTGAACTGGATTCTTGACAATACAAAGAGCTGAAGCACTATCCATTAACAATGGTGTCTTTAGTTCTTTGATGCCATAATCCAAGAGTTGATTCTGAAGCCATAGAATTTGTGAAGTACAACTTGCAGCAGCAATGTACTCAGCTTCAGCAGTGGAAGTGGCTACAGATGTTTGTTTCTTACTTTGCCAAGAAACCAGGCAATTTCCTAGAAACTGACACCCACCAGAAGTAGATTTTCTTGAGAGTTTGCATCCTGCATAGTCACTATCTGAAAAAGCAACCAGCTTGCAGGAATGTCCAGTGGAGTACCATATGCCCAGGGATTGAGAACCCTGCAGGTATCTGAAAATTCTTTTTACAGCAATCAAATGAGATTCTTTGGGTGCAGCCTGAAATCTAGCACAAACACATGTGGCAAACATAATGTCTGGCCTTGATGCAGTTAGATACATCAAAGAGCCAATCATACATCTATAGAGAGTTTCATCCACTGAAGTACCTTTCAGATCAGCATCAAGTTGTGTGGTGCTGCTCATGGGGTTAGAACATGGTTTACAGTTTTGCAAATCAAATTTCTTTAACAGCTCTTTTGAGTATTTTGATTGGTGAATGAAAATTCCATCAGGTTTTTGTTTAATTTGAAGACCCAAGAAAAACTGTAGTTCCCCCATGGCACTCATTTCAAAATTTTTGGTCATAAGCTAAGTGAAAGCATCACACAACTTTAGATCAGATGAAGCAAATATAATGTCATCAACATAAATTTGAACAAGTAGCTTATGCTGGCCTACATTCTTTATGAATAAAGTTTTATCAATGGAGCCTCTAGTGAAATTATTTTTTAGTAGAAAAGTGGATAAAGTGTCATACCAGGCTCTAGGTGCTTGTTTCAGCCCATAAAGAGCTTTATCAAGCTTGTACACCCAATCAGGATGTTTATTGTCCTCAAAGCCTGGAGGTTGACACACATACACTTCCTCTTTTATTTTACCATATAAGAAAGCACTTTTGACATCCATTTGAAAAACTTTAAGTTTATGTAAGGCAGCATATGCTAAGAACAACCTAATTGCTTCTAGTCTGGCTACAGGGGCAAAAGTTTCATCATAATCAATACCTTCCTCCTGAGAAAACCCCTGTACAACCAGTCTAGCTTTGTTTTTAATGATTTGACCATTTTCATCTGTTTTATTTCTAAACACCCATTTTGTGCCTATTGCACACTTACCTGGAGGTAGAGAAACCAACTCCCAAACTTGTTGTTTCTGGAACTGCAACAACTCCAACTGCATTGCCTCCACCCAGCCAATGTCTCTAAGTGCTATGTGATAGTTCTTTGGCTCTTGTTGACTTACAAATAGAGCATAAAGACAAAAGTTGGATAATTGACTTCTTGTGGAAACACCAGCAGAAATATCACCAAGAACTTGAGATAATGGATGATCCTTCAGTTCTTGATATGGAATAAGATCAGTGCAAGTGTTGGCTGGAGGAACAGATGCTGCAGTTGAAGAAGATTCAGGAAATACAGCAGCAGGAATTTCAAAGGATTTAGAAGATGCCAGAATCTCATCAGCATTTGTATTTGGAGCAGCAACTGGAGCAGGAGGAGCATAAGATTTAGCAGATAGTGGCAGATTATCACTAAATTTGAACAGATGAGTGCTTTCATCTTCATCATCAGGACTTCCTTGTGTGGTTTCTGTAGAAGCTTGTGGTGGATTTGCTGGAAGTACCTCATGTTCTTCAACATTAGGCTCAACTGGAAATACATGTTGCAAGATGTTAAGATCAAACATTTCAGCAGGATTTTGAGGAATGGGATCTTTGGGACATTCATTGAATTTAACATGAAGAGTTTCTTCAACAATCTTTGTTCGAAAATTGAACACTCTATAAGCTTTGCAAGTTGAAGAATATCCAACAAAATATCCTGCATCAACTTTGGAGTCAAACTTTGTGAGTTGATCTTTGGTGTTAAGGATATAACATGGACACCCAAAAGCTCTGAAGAAGGAAATCAAAGGAGTTAGATTGTGAAGTATTTCATATGGAGTTTTCAACCATCTTTGATTGACTAGAACCCTGTTTTGCACATAGCAAGCTGTGTTGATGGCTTCTGCCCAGAAGGTCAAAGGCAGACCAGAGTCAGCCAGCATTGTTCTGGCAGCTTCAATCAAGGTTCTATTTTTCCTTTCTACAACTCCATTTTGTTCAGGAGTCCTGGGAATACTGTACTGCCTCTGAATTCCCTTTGACAGATAAAATTCATCCAGAAGGTGATTTCTGAATTCAGTGCCATTATCACTCCTAACACACTTGATAGGAATAGAATATTGTTTTTCAGTAAACAACACAAAATTCATAATAGCCTTGGCAACCTCACCTTTTGAGTGTAAGAAGAAAGTCCAGACAAATTTTGAATAGTCATCAACAATAACTAGACAATACTTCTTCTTTGCCATAGACATTATCTGCACAGGACCAAACAAATCCATGTGCAGTAGTTGCAGGCAACCAGTGGATTTGGAATCTCCAATTGGAGGAAAAGAGACTTTGTGTTGCTTTCCTTTCAAGCATGCAGTGCAATTCTCATCACAACTAAAATCCTTTAAAGGAAGACCTCTAACCAATCCATGCTTCACCAATTGATTCATGTTTTTGATGTTCACATGACCTAATCTTCTATGCCACAGATTGGACTCCTTGAAAGAGGCCTTAGTAAATAAACAAGGATGACCCTTGACAGAGATTTGCTTAGATAAATCAAAGGCATATACCTTTCCCACTCTGTTAGCCTTAAGGAGTGTATACTCATCTAAGACTTTGCCAATCAAAGGCATCACGTCAGAAGATAAAATCCTACAATCTTGCTTAGTGAACAGAGAAACATGACCCTTATCACACATTTGACTAACACTCAGAAGATTATACTTAAGATTCTCAACATGATTCACATCATCAAACCTAATCTCACCATTTGTTACCACACCTTTACCTATAATGTAACCCTTAGCATCATTTCCAAAGGATACAAATCCCTTCCTTCCAGTAAAATAATTTTGAAGGAGAGATCTGCTCCCAGTCATATGCATGGATCCTCCACTGTCAACATACCAGATGCTATTTTGGCATGCTGAAGGACCCTGCATACAACAACACACTTAGTTAGACTTTTGGACCCAAACCATTTTGGTTTTGGGTCTGTTAACACATGATGAAACAAAAGTAACATTGTCAGTTGAAGCAACACTTGAAGCATTCTTATCAAAAGATTTTGCTTTGACTTTTGATTTTGATTTCTTTTTATGAAATGAATCAACAGATGCCTCTGCCAGATTGACTTTTCCTATCAGTTGTTGCATCATTAGCATCAGTTGATTATGATTTTGAGTTAAAATTTTGATTTCATCAGACACATCAGAACTTGATTTTTTATTTTTGTGTTTGATCATTTTAGTGTTGTTAATCAAATGAGATGCTGTCAAGTGTTGTTTCCTTGAATCTGGAACAATCCCTTTTCCTTTCTTGGATTTACTGGAGGTATTTCCTTGTAAGGATTTTCCAGATTGTGAAACAACAGATGATTCAGGTACAAATTTTGAACTAAATTCATTTTTCATTTTGAGTATGTTCTTGTTTTTATTCTTGATTTTGTTGAATTTAGAACCTTTTCTGTACCAGCATTCATCAGTTGAATGATTAAACAGCCTACAAATATCACAAGGCACCCTCTTTTGCTTTCCCTTGTGATTATCTACAAGTACTGATGACTTAGATACTGAGTTTTTGTTCTTCAGCACAGTTGGAACATCAGTATTTGTAGACAAATTGATAACAGCTGATGTGCTGACAACCTCTGAAGAGGTATTCTTCAGCACTTGTCTGTCAATCCTTTTCCACTTATCAGTAGTTGTGGCATCAGCTTTTTCTACAACTACTGATGAGTGATTCTGACTTATCAGAAGCCGTGCATTTGTCTCTCCAGTGCCATGCCCATCTGACTTAACCAGTTTTAAATTTAGTTCATTTGAAACCTTTTCATCAGGGTTAATCTCAATTAAAACACTATCCTGACATGTTTCATCCTGGATAACATTTGTACATCCAAGAGAATAAGAATAAGTTTCAATGTCAATAGTTTCAGACTCAGATTTGCAGGCACTTGAATCACTTTCAAATGATTCTTCAGCATCAGACTTTTCTGAAGATTTGGTGGATTGGTATACACTGTCTCCTTCAGACTCACAGTTAAGATTTTTTGGTGTATAATCAGTTGGAGGAGCAGTGTGATTGTATCCAATACCAAACTTCACATTTGATGCTGTTTGCTTGTTTAACAGCAACTCAAACCCCTTGCAAGATTCAACCCATCGTGCACATTCGACTTGGGTTGCTGCAAGTGTTTGTTTCAAATCATTATGTTTTACAAGCATGACTTCCACCCTAGCCTTTTCATCAGACAATTGACACTTGAGTTTGTAAATTTCAGACTCTTTTTCATTCAAAACTTTCTCAAATTCAGTTTTATTCTTTGTCATGACCTTTTCTAAAGCCAACTTCTCATTGATTAACTCAACATTGATTTCTCTAATGGAAGCAAATGCTGAAACACAAGACTCTGAACACAACTTAGCTTTGGATTCAGAGGATACCTGTGATGTTGAAGAAGATTGACAAGAGTTGTCAGTTGAGTCAATAGCCATCAATGCAAGATTTCCAAAAGGATTGTCTACACCATGTGGACCATTTTCAGAGTAAGGCTGCATGTTGAAGTCAGATAAATCGTCAGGTAAGCTACTCCAATCAACTACTCCAGGAGTAAAGAAACTCTGATGATGTTGTTGTTGAGGCTGTTGATTGGTTTGTGATTTGATGGGATCAGGAAGAGCAGGTGATTGTGAAGGAATTAATGCTGGAGTGTGTGTAGGTTGAGGCATGTAGAAACAAGGATATGGATATGGCATAGGATTTTGTTGAACAAAGTGAGCTGGATAGAATTGTTGTTGACTAGTACCAGAAGATTGTGGTCCTTTGCTTGATGGGTTGTTGTTTGGAAAAGTCACAAAAGGTGCAGCAGGGTTAGAACCAGTAGATTTGCACTCCCTAGCAAAGTGACCAAGCCTATGACACTTGTGGCACCTTAGCTTCCCTTTGTCAAATCCAACCTTGGTTTTGCCAGATAATCCAGGGAACTTTCTTCCTGTTCTTTTATAAAACTTTTGTGATCTGATATTGATCAGTGCCATTTGACTCAAAATGTCCATCTCCTCTAGATCATCATCCGGGATTCCTTTCAAATCATCCATCACAAAACACAAGTTATCACCATAATTCCCTGCATTACCATCAACTCCCACAAAAGCATGTTCAGAATTGTTTGTAGAAAAATCAATATGTTCATCATAAGAACATTCAGACCCATTAAACTCTGACTCCTGACCTATCAAAGCAGTGTTACCAGGAACAAAATCATCAGCAAGTTTTCCAGATGAAGACAGTTTTCTCTTTTGTTCTACCTCTCTCTCAAATGTTAAGAGTTTCCCATGAAGTTGGGTGAGAGATAGATGTTCTAGAGTTGCACTAGAGCGTAGGATAATAGTATAAGTATCCCATCTCTCAGGCAGTGATCTGAGAAATCTGTTATTCATCTGGCTATTAGTATATTCTTGCTTAACCATTTTCAACTCAGAAATTAAACATGAGAAACGCTCAAATTGTTGAGTCAATGATTCACCCTTCCTATGAGAGAACGTCTCATACTGTTGGGCGAGAATTTCTCTTGTGTTTGCTAAAACCTCATCGGTTCCACCAAATTGTTCTTTCAGTGCAACCCAGAGATCATGAGCAGTGTCATGATGCATCAAGTGTCACACCCCCAATTTCAACTAACGGAATCATACCGTTTGGGAGCGTGACAAACCAGGATCTCAGATCATTAGACATAGCGAAGACCTCTATATGAATTTCAAAAACATACATTGGTCTTTAAAACAAACATAATAACCAGAGTTTACAAAAAGTGCGGAAGCGTTTAAAAACCATAAACAGTTGTAAATCAAACATTACAATTCAAAGTACTAAGTATTCAGATTTAAATAATCAAAATGAAAGAGATGCATGAGACTCTATCTTCCTAGTCCATGCCAGCTGTTACGCGCGCCTTAGCGTCCTGAGAAAACATACAAATCAAGTCAACACAAAGGTTGGTGCATAACACAGGTTTTAAGCAATCATAGTGTTCAAATCATCAGTTTGAATAACAAGTTGTAGATAACATAATCACAATTGCACAGTCATGATAGCTAGTCATATAACTATTTACATACGTGTTCGACACCGAAGCTGACTAGTTGCCATGCTATAGCATGTTTTCGCCTTGCCACTATTGTCTATCACAACAATAGTAAAAGAATGTGTTTGGTCAGTCAAACACCTGCGTAGATCCCATCTACCAGGTGAGGTTTGTCAAACCTAATAGATCTATTTCTAACTACCACGCTTTGCATTACAGCAAACTAAACGGTTCGAGGTGTGTAAGGACTTTCAAGTTGATATGTTTTCACATAATGTAAACAGATAACTCATGCAAGTGTTATGTATCTAAAAATCAGTTTGTTGCACATGTTTTCTCCCCCAAAACAGTTTAAAATAAGAAAGGGGCCGTGTACGCACCTTTGATAAGAGTAGAATGATCAAGTATGTGTGAACTCGCGTAGAAATCCTCTACGAAGAATCTGTGATTTAAACAATAACCTATTGTTATTCGAATAATCGTTTTGTGCTTAAAATCACATACGTATCAACATACGTATGTTAAAGTGTGAGAATTAGGCATACGGAAGTACGCGTGCTTTTGAAATCGTTTAAATAAAATCACATTTGATTTTATTTAATTAAACGTAATTATACGCGATTTCGTGTTCGGATTAAAATATGAATTTTATCGTCCTAACACGTTCGTATTCTAGTTACGGTTCCAACGCAACTTGAACGAACTAAATCGGAGTTCGTATGTGGAAGTTATGATTAAAACACTAAAAATATCAAAAATTCCAAAAATTGGTTGGCCCGGGACTCGAACCCGCGACCCTCAAGTCCCACGCCCACGCATCTAACCATCTCAGCCCGCTAGGGTGTCGCAATGGATATCAAAATTTAATTCTTTTAAATCCCATTCCAACCTAGTTCTTATTCCATAACATAGCCGAAGCTTAAATCTCCAAATTGATCCTTAATTCGAATTCGATCCAGTCTAAAACCATTTGGTTTTCATTATCATAACCATTTCGATCCTTCCTACACGATTAATTCGAATATTTCACTTGTTTGAAGCTACATCCCCAATCTCGGTTCTACTTAGAACCCTAGATCTTAAATCCCCTCAATTAAATGTTAAAACCAGAAATTGTTTTGTGTTTAAGCTTAATCGGAACTATATGAAACTGATGGTAACAATTAATTTGATTCTAGATCCCGTTTGAACCGAAACCCCCAACCTCGTTCTAAGCATGAACCCTAGTTATAGAACTTATTCAATTCGAGATTTATACACAAAATACGCATAAGGATTAGCTTGATCGGAACCTTCTGAAGCTTACCATACTATTTGATTTGATTCTACGACTAGTTTTCATGGAAACCCCCAAATGGTTTCAAATGATGAACCCTAGACTTCGAACACATGAAATTCGATGTTAAATCATTAATTTGCTATATGGATTAGTTTAGTCGGCTAGTTTAGATGATCTAAGAGTGAAAACTTACGTGGTTTGGTGTAGAATTGTCGTAGATCAACTTTAGCCCTAGATTCGGTCTTCACCAATTCCAATTCTTCGATCCGAGCCTCTTGCAATGAAATTGCAGTGTGTAAAACACTCTAAGGGTGCCGACTAGTAGTTCTGGAAACTCAATTTTGTGAATTTCGCTCGGTTTATATGATCTCGACATTTATTGCAACGGTTTCAACTCTTTGAGTACCATTGGAGTTTAATTCGATCCTCTCAAAGGTTGTAACAGATGGTTAACGGCTAATAATCATCAACATGAGTAATATGGACAGTTAATTCGATAATTAACAATGATTTAATGAGAATTCCAACTTCAATTTGCCCAAACAAAACGAATTTTGACTCAAAAAGTCAAAATTGAGCCTTGTCATTCAATTGCACTTCTAATCTTGACCTTTTAACCTTCCAACACTTATTTTTACCAATGATAACCCTTCATTTATGATTTCGTATCGTTTCGGGATATTTTTCATAAATTTTTGTTAACGAGATTAACCCGAAATAACGAATTGTCACTAATTAAATAGTTGAAACATTATTGGGCTTTGATTAACCCAATTGGGCCTCTTAATTTATAATTGGGCCTATTTTGAACTCATTGGGCCTCCTTGGGCCTTATTGGGCCTTACTGGGCCTTCCCTTTTACCTATTAGGCCTACATTGGCTCTGTTGAGTCTGAGTGATCTTGTTGGGCCTCCATTGACCCTTATTGGGCCTTCATGGACCTTGTTGGGCCTTGTTGGGCCTGTTGGACCTTCGTTGGTCTTATTGGGCCTTGGTTGTCTTTGTTGGGCCTGTGATAGCACCCACTCCCGTTAACAAGGTTAGTATGAAAAGTCGGATTGTCACATCATCCCCTTGTTGAAAGAATTTTCGTCCCGAAAATTAGCCAGTGTTAAGAGTAGTTAGGAAACTACTTATGAGTTTAAATCGTACGTGTTAGTGTGATTTGATCATTCTGTGTGCTTGTGTGTACTCACACACAAAGTCTAATGTTTGCAACATCACAACTCAATTGTGATCGTTCAATGTAACTGTTTTGCGTGTTCACTAGTTAGTTCACCTAACTGTGACTGTTTGTGTTTGATCATACTGTGTTGTGTAACCTCACACATAGTGAGTGTCTGAAACTGTTTGTACTATGCAACCCCGCACATAGCAAAATGTATGTAACCAATGTACTATGCAACCCCGCACATAGTAAAATGTATGTAACCAATCGTGTATGTACTACCATAACATGTAACATATGAAATGTAGCACATAAAACATATAAAATGTAATGTAGCACAATTATTTGTAACAAAATCAAAATCAATTGAATAAATAAAACGTTTGTGCTTACAGTTTGAAATTTGCAATGTTGATGTGTGAAAGCATCACGTCATCCCCTTGTTGAAGGAAATTTCGTCCCGAAATTTAACGTGCGCTCTCAGTGTTAGCAGTAGCTGTTTTGAATAGATGAGGATATTTCTTCATCATTTGGTCTTCCCGTTCCCATGTGAATTCAGGACCCCGTCTTGAATTCCATCGGACTTTGACTATCGGAATCTTGCTTTGCTTCAGTTGTTTGACCTCTCGGTCCATGATTTCTGCTGGTTCTTCAATGAATCGCAGTTGTTCATCTACTTGTATTTCTTCCAACGGTACAATCAATGTCTCGTCAGAAAGACATTTCTTTAAGTTCGATACGTGAAAAACATCATGAACTCCACTGAGTTCTTCCGGTAGTTTGAGTTGGTACGCAACCGGACCAATCCTTTTCAGAATCTCAAAAGGTCCTACGTAACGTGGACTAAGCTTTCCGCGCTTGCCGAATCGTATCACACCTTTCCAAGGTGATACCTTTAGAAGAACTCGGTCTCCTACTTGAAATTCCAACGGCTTGCGACGTTTGTCTGCATAACTCTTTTGTCGATCTCGAGCCGCTGCCATACGGTTTCGGATTTGAACTATCTTCTCTGTTGTTTCATGCACCAGTTCAGGACCTGTTAATTGACTGTCACCAATTTCAGCCCAGCAAACTGGTGAACGACATTTGCGACCATACAAAGCTTCAAACGGTGCTGCTTGAATACTTGTATGATAACTATTATTGTAAGAGAATTCCACTAACGGTAAATGATTCTCCCAGCTATCACCAAAGTCAATTACACAAGCTCGTAACATATCCTCGAGCGTTTGAATCGTTCGTTCACTCTGACCGTCGGTCTGTGGATGATAAGCTGTACTCATATCCAAGCGAGTCCCCAATGACTTATGAAGAGATTTCCAAAAGTTGGAAGTAAACCGGGCATCCCGATCTGATATGATAGATATTGGCACGCCATGTCGTGCTACTACTTCCTTAATGTAAATACGAGTCAGTTTCTCCATCTTATCAGTTTCCTTGATTGCTAAGAAATGTGCAGATTTCGTTAATCGATCGACAATTACCCATATCGTATCACAACCACTCGGTGTACGGGGTAACTTAGTAATAAAATCCATTGAGATCTGTTCCCATTTCCACATCGGTATCTCTGGTTGTTGCAGTAAACCAGATGGCTTCTGATATTCAACTTTGACTTTCGAACAAGTCAAACATTTGCTAACGTACTTAGCAATATCAGCTTTCATGTGAGGCCACCAATACAGTGCCTTCAAGTCATGGTACATCTTGTCTGATCCCGGATGGACTGAATATCTGGACTTGTGCGCTTCGTCCATCACGAGTTCCCTTAAACCTCCATACAAAGGTATCCACATTCGATCAATGAAATAACGAATTCCATCAGGTTTAACCTTCAATTGTTCTTCCATTCCTCGTAAAGATTCCGGTACTAAGTTTTCCGTTTTCAAAGCCTCAATCTGAGCACTATGTACCTTGTCAGGTAAATCAGTATGTATTGTCATCATAAGTGCACGAACCCGTCTTGTTCCCGTTGTATCTTTTCTGCTCAAAGCATCGGCTACGACATTAGCCTTTCCCGGGTGATACTTAATCGCACACTCATAATCGTTCAACAATTCAACCCATCGTCGTTGCCTCATGTTAAGCTCCTTCTGATCAAAGATATGCTGCAAACTCTTATGATCAGTATAAATAGTACACTTAGTTCCATACAGGTAATGCCTCCAAATCTTTAAAGCAAAAACCACTGCTCCTAACTCCAAGTCATGAGTAGTGTAATTCTTTTCATGTGTTCGTAGTTGTCTGGAAGCATAAGCGATCACTTTATCCCGTTGCATCAATACACATCCCAAACCCTGTCCAGATGCGTCACAATACACCGCAAAGTCTTCCGTTCCTTCCGGTAAGGACAGAATCGGTGCACTGCAGAGTTTCTGTTTCAATAACTGGAATGCAGCTTCCTGTTTATCCGTCCAGTTATACTTTGTTCCCTTGTGCGTCAGAGCTGTAAGTGGTTGAGCGATCTTTGAGAAACCCTCAATGAATCGTCGATAATAACCCGCCAAACCAAGGAATTGTCGTACCTCGGTAGGGGTCTTTGGCGCTTCCCAATTCTTAATCGCTTCAATCTTCGCCGGATCAACATGTATACCCTTTTCATTAACTATATGCCCCAAGAACTGTACTTCTCGCATCCAGAAATCACATTTTGAGAACTTAGCGTACAGTTGTTCCTGTTTCAACAGCTCTAGTAGTAATCGAAGATGTTCAGCATGTTCCTCCTCAGACTTTGAATAAATGAGAATGTCATCGATGAAAACAATAACAAACTTATCTAGGTAAGGTTTACAAACACGATTCATGAGATCCATGAATACGGCTGGAGCGTTTGTCAACCCAAATGGCATGACCAAGAACTCATAATGGCCATAGCGCGTTCTGAATGCCGTCTTCGGAATATCCTCCTCCTGGACTCTTAATTGATGATAACCCGACCTGAGATCAATCTTCGAATAATAACTCGAACCTTGCAATTGATCGAACAAATCGTCAATCCTGGGTAACGGATACCGGTTCTTGATAGTAACCTTGTTCAATTCCCGGTAATCGATACACATACGAAAAGTTCCGTCCTTCTTCTTTACAAACAATACTGGAGCTCCCCATGGTGAAAAACTAGGTCGTATGAACCCCTTATCCAACAACTCTTGCAATTGTGTGGATAACTCTTGCATCTCTGACGGTGCAAGTCGATAAGGCGCCCTAGCTATCGGTGCTGCGTCTGGTGTAAGGTCGATTCGGAATTCCACCTGTCTGACAGGCGGTAATCCCGGCAAGTCTTCTGGAAACACCTCCGGAAATTCACAAACTATAGGTATATCTTCAAGTTTCTTCTCAGCTACCGGCTTTTCAGTTATAAGTGCTATAACTGCCGTATGACCTTTCCGCAGACATTTGTGTGCTTTCATACAAGATATGAGACGCAGTGGTGTACTGCTCTTCTCTCCTTGTACATATAATGTCTCTCCCTGCGGAAGAGGTATACGAACAATCTTTTCATGGCATACAATTTCAGCCTGGTTTTTGGACAACCAGTCCATGCCAATAACTATATCAAAACTGCCTAAGGCAATAGGCATCAAATCAATCTCTAATGTCTGACCCATCAAATCAAGGATACATCCCTTATAAATGTTTTCTACTACAATCAATTTACCATCAGCTAACTCCACAGTATAGGGACTATCTAAGGCAGTGGAACTAACATCTAGTGACTTAGCAAGTGAACTAGATACAAAACTCCGGTCGGCACCAGTGTCAAATAACATAGAAGCATAGCGATTATTTAAGAGGAACGTACCCGTAACAATGTTGGGATCCTCCCGCGCTTGACGTCCTCCGATCACAAACGCCCTGCCTCTAGCACCGTTATTGTTGTTATTATTATTGTTGTTGTTGTTGGTATTGTTGTTGGTGCCATTACCGTTGCCATTCCCATTACCATTACCATTGTTGTCCCCTCCTTTCTTAAGTTGTGGGCAATCTTTCTTGAAATGGCCCATCTTGCCGCACTCAAAACAACCTTTCTGCGCGTTGTTTTGATTATTGTTCTGGTTGTTGTTATGGTTCTGCAGCTCTCCGCGACAATCCTTAGCCGCATGCCCAACCTTGCCACACCTCTGGCACTTAGCTCTATCACATTGGTTACCCGCATGATGGTAACCACACTTGTTACATTTGGGGTGCTTACCAATATAGCCCCCCGACGATGATGATTGCTGACCACTGTTTGAATTATGATAGGACTTGTTCGAGTCCTGCTTCCTGTTCTGCTGTTGGTTATTACCCTTGTAGTTGTTGCTTTCCCACTTCCTCTTGTGATCTCCTACCTTAGTAGCAGATGTCCGCTTAGGCAGGGTTCCCTGTAACACTGCCTGATCAGTAAGCTGATGTGCTAGACGAACAGCTTGTTGGATGGTGGTGGGATTTGCTGAAGTCACCATCCCCTGAATCTGAGGCACTAGTCCTCCAATATACCGTTCAATCCACTTACTGGCTGGAGTAGCCATGTGTGGTAGCAGTCTGGCCAGTTCATGCGATCTGGTCGTGTATTCCTCAATATTTGACCCCTCCATCTTGAGGTGCCAATATTCTTCTTCCAATTTTTGCATTTCACTGCGAGGACAGTACTCCTCTCGCAGTAAGGTTTTGAAGTCATCCCATGTTAAGGCATTTGCCTCACCCAATCCCAGAGTCTGAACATTCGAGTTCCACCAGGTCAATGCTGGACCCTCCAATGTTCCCGTTGCAAACTTCACTTTGCTCTCGTTGGGGCAGTTGCACATTTCAAACACCGACTCAGCCTTTTCAATCCACCGAAGGAGTCCAATGGCCCCCTCCGACCCTTTGAAGTTGTGTGGTTTGCAGTCCAAGAACATCTTGAACGTGCAGACTTGTGGGTTAATCACTCCCCCAGCTGGACCCTGTGGCCCCGTGTTGTGTGTCTGAGCATACTGTGCAATAGCCTCCGCGACTCTGTTGTTAATTAGCTCGTTGAGCTCAGCAACAGTCATATGAACATTTCCTTCAGCCATTTCCTTCCTATTTACAAGAAGTGTTAGCACGAAGTCAAAATCCAATGTAACATGTGTAAGTAAAAACAATAAATACAACATGTAATATAAACAACACAGTTGTTGGAAACAAACAATAGTTCTTTCATAAATAGAAACTTTCTTTGAGTACAATACTTTTGAAATGAAATACAAAATTTCAAACTACTAATGTAGGAACACAACCCGTTCCTAATAAGTTTAAACAAAACAGAAATAAAAGAAAGAGAATCAATCGTCCTCCACGGTGGATTCAGGATCGGACTCAGCAACTGGTGCTGGTTCCTCCTCCTCATCCTCGTCCTCATCCTGTTCCTCATTCTCAACTACCACCAAATCCTCCAAAGCTTCAATCCTGCCCTCCAAGATCTCGGCTCGGTTCTCTGACTCCTCTAAACGACCAATCATGTTCCACATCTCATCTCGCATGTCATGAACCAGTTGGGCAAGTTCCTCTTGCCTCTCAATGGCATCCCATAACTCCTGAGATCTCTGATAGAGCTTCTCCTCTGCTGTATCCACGTCCTCGCGCAACTTGGCGATCTCCTCTGCATCCGTCCTTTGCCTCTTAGGCTCAGGAGCGTCCAGTACGGGTGGTGGATGTGTAGATGGTCCTGCAGCATAGAGTCCCTGGGTATTCACCCATGGTGCCTCCACCGGATCCTCATCCGGGTCCTCAACTGGATCCTCGTCTGGATCTTCCTCTGGATCCTCATCAGGATCCTCGTCTGGATCCTCCTCCGGATCCTCCTCCGGGTCTTCCTCCGGATCCTCCTCTGAATCGGAGTCCTCCATCTCATATGGTGGTGGTGATGGAATGGGTGGTGGTGGTGATGATGGTGGTGCCGGAACCATCGGCTCCTCGTCCTCAGAATCATCAATGATTACATAAAGAACTGATGATGAAGCCATGCCTGTTACATAATATCATATGTAAGTGCAGTGCCATGGAATACGTAAGCAAATCAATTACATAATGTCATATGTAATTTCTAAGCAGTATGTGTAAACATGTGTGTCTAATGTCTAACAGTCATAGTCTAGGCCTACAAATGCAAACCTAGTTCGCTATAACCAATGTCTCTGATACCAATCTGTCACACCCCCAATTTCAACTAACGGAATCATACCGTTTGGGAGCGTGACAAACCAGGATCTCAGATCATTAGACATAGCGAAGACCTCTATATGAATTTCAAAAACATACATTGGTCTTTAAAACAAACATAATGACCAGAGTTTACAAAAAGTGCGGAAGCGTTTAAAAACCATAAACAGTTGTAAATCAAACATTACAATTCAAAGTACTAAGTATTCAGATTTAAATAATCAAAATGAAAGAGATGCATGAGACTCTATCTTCCTAGTCCATGCCAGCTGTTACGCGCGCCTTAGCGTCCTGAGAAAACATGCAAATCAAGTCAACACAAAGGTTGGTGCATAACACAGGTTTTAAGCAATCATAGTGTTCAAATCATCAGTTTGAATAACAAGTTGTAGATAACATAATCACAATTGCACAGTCATGATAGCTAGTCATATAACTATTTACATACGTGTTCGACACCGAAGCTGACTAGTTGCCATGCTATAGCATGTTTTCGCCTTGCCACTATTGTCTATCACAACAATAGTAAAAGAATGTGTTTGGTCAGTCAAACACCTGCGTAGATCCCATCTACCAGGTGAGGTTTGTCAAACCTAATAGATCTATTTCTAACTACCACGCTTTGCATTACAGCAAACTAAACGGTTCGAGGTGTGTAAGGACTTTCAAGTTGATATGTTTTCACATAATGTAAACAGATAACTCATGCAAGTGTTATGTATCTAAAAATCAGTTTGTTGCACATGTTTTCTCCCCCAAAACAGTTTAAAATAAGAAAGGGGCCGTGTACGCACCTTTGATAAGAGTAGAATGATCAAGTATGTGTGAACTCGCGTAGAAATCCTCTACGAAGAATCTGTGATTTAAACAATAACCTATTGTTATTCGAATAATCGTTTTGTGCTTAAAATCACATACGTATCAACATACGTATGTTAAAGTGTGAGAATTAGGCATACGGAAGTACGCGTGCTTTTGAAATCGTTTAAATAAAATCACATTTGATTTTATTTAATTAAACGTAATTATACGCGATTTCGTGTTCGGATTAAAATATGAATTTTATCGTCCTAACACGTTCGTATTCTAGTTACGGTTCCAACGCAACTTGAACGAACTAAATCGGAGTTCGTATGTGGAAGTTATGATTAAAACACTAAAAATATCAAAAATTCCAAAAATTGGTTGGCCCGGGACTCGAACCCGCGACCCTCAAGTCCCACGCCCACGCATCTAACCATCTCAGCCCGCTAGGGTGTCGCAATGGATATCAAAATTTAATTCTTTTAAATCCCATTCCAACCTAGTTCTTATTCCATAACATAGCCGAAGCTTAAATCTCCAAATTGATCCTTAATTCGAATTCGATCCAGTCTAAAACCATTTGGTTTTCATTATCATAACCATTTCGATCCTTCCTACACGATTAATTCGAATATTTCACTTGTTTGAAGCTACATCCCCAATCTCGGTTCTACTTAGAACCCTAGATCTTAAATCCCCTCAATTAAATGTTAAAACCAGAAATTGTTTTGTGTTTAAGCTTAATCGGAACTATATGAAACTGATGGTAACAATTAATTTGATTCTAGATCCCGTTTGAACCGAAACCCCCAACCTCGTTCTAAGCATGAACCCTAGTTATAGAACTTATTCAATTCGAGATTTATACACAAAATACGCATAAGGATTAGCTTGATCGGAACCTTCTGAAGCTTACCATACTATTTGATTTGATTCTACGACTAGTTTTCATGGAAACCCCCAAATGGTTTCAAATGATGAACCCTAGACTTCGAACACATGAAATTCGATGTTAAATCATTAATTTGCTATATGGATTAGTTTAGTCGGCTAGTTTAGATGATCTAAGAGTGAAAACTTACGTGGTTTGGTGTAGAATTGTCGTAGATCAACTTTAGCCCTAGATTCGGTCTTCACCAATTCCAATTCTTCGATCCGAGCCTCTTGCAATGAAATTGCAGTGTGTAAAACACTCTAAGGGTGCCGACTAGTAGTTCTGGAAACTCAATTTTGTGAATTTCGCTCGGTTTATATGATCTCGACATTTATTGCAACGGTTTCAACTCTTTGAGTACCATTGGAGTTTAATTCGATCCTCTCAAAGGTTGTAACAGATGGTTAACGGCTAATAATCATCAACATGAGTAATATGGACAGTTAATTCGATAATTAACAATGATTTAATGAGAATTCCAACTTCAATTTGCCCAAACAAAACGAATTTTGACTCAAAAAGTCAAAATTGAGCCTTGTCATTCAATTGCACTTCTAATCTTGACCTTTTAACCTTCCAACACTTATTTTTACCAATGATAACCCTTCATTTATGATTTCGTATCGTTTCGGGATATTTTTCATAAATTTTTGTTAACGAGATTAACCCGAAATAACGAATTGTCACTAATTAAATAGTTGAAACATTATTGGGCTTTGATTAACCCAATTGGGCCTCTTAATTTATAATTGGGCCTATTTTGAACTCATTGGGCCTCCTTGGGCCTTATTGGGCCTTACTGGGCCTTCCCTTTTACCTATTAGGCCTACATTGGCTCTGTTGAGTCTGAGTGATCTTGTTGGGCCTCCATTGACCCTTATTGGGCCTTCATGGACCTTGTTGGGCCTTGTTGGGCCTGTTGGACCTTCGTTGGTCTTATTGGGCCTTGGTTGTCTTTGTTGGGCCTGTGATAGCACCCACTCCCGTTAACAAGGTTAGTATGAAAAGTCGGATTGTCACATCAAGCCAGAGTAAATCTCATTCGGCAAGGCCATGGCCAGAATACCATGAGCTTTAGCATCAATTTCAAACAATTTAATATCCTCATCCGAATACATATCCGAAGGTTTCGGAATCATTAGTTTAGTTTCAGGATCAGTGATCATGGGTTTATACGGACCATGCACTACAGATTTCCAACATCCTGCGCTGTTAATCGACAGGTGATGTAGCATTCTACGTTGCCAAATGTTGTACTCACTCCGCACAAGCATCGGAGGCTTGGTTGCGGAGCCTGTATTGTGCGGATCATTGTTTGGAGTCGTCATGATCACAGATTCAAGCAATTAGACACAAGCTAATGCAAATTTCGATCAATTGATTCAAAACAAATTAATATTGAAGGACAAATCAACAGAAGTTAACAGAAAACTTCAATCTATAACAAATTCTTACTTAATCAGCTAATTCGATCAATTAGAGAACAAATTTGAGCAGTTTCAGAGATCAATTGTTTAATCGATCAATGATTAACCTGCTCTGATACCAATTGTAGGATCAGATGTTCTCAATTGATTCAATATTAAAGTATAGCAGCGGAATTCAACACAGAATTAGCATAATCATCGTAAGAATAAAGTTAATCAAACAGTAAAATCTAATTTGTTATAGAGAGAGAAGGTTTCTGCAAAGGAATATTTCATTCAATTCATTAACTTCATTACAATTACAAATATGTCAACTGCCCTTATATATAGAGACAGTGACGTCTGATGATGTCACATGATGTTGACACCTAACAGACAAAACAAAACAACTGAAAAATAACTAAACTACTGATAATGTCTACAACATCTGAAGACAATCTCTTACAACTACTGAAGAACTAAAACTACTGAAGTAATAAACTAAAACATCTGATGAGTAAACTACTCATCAGACTTTTACAAGAACTGAAAGAAAACTACTGAAGACTAAACTACACATTACAACATCTGATGAATTGCACTTCAGCTGTTGTATATCACTTCAGATCTTGTGTCTTCAGTACATTGAATGTCAGCTGTTGTGTTCTTCTTCAGTCGTTATAAGTGCTGTGAGACTTAGAGATTTTTCTGATCAGGCTCATTGGTTCTTTTAGTCCAACAACAGTCAGCTACCATTGACATCTCAAAGACAGAAAAGAAGATGACTTTCGTGTTGAACTACCAATAGCTTCAAGACAAATCTTGGTAGAATCCACTTCAGCACAAGGTGTGTCACAATCTGAAACCATCCACACTTCTCAGGCAGGTCCATCAATTGAATCTTCTTCTGAACTAAGAACTTAAGAAGAAGTAGGTAGTCCTTCAGCAGAAGCAATCAATCTTGAAACTCCCTGTCCCAGAGAAAATCAACTCACCACAGTCCAGATTCAAAATTTAAATGAACTACCAGAAATTCAGCTTGAGGTAGTATTGCCTAACCTTGAATCACTCAACATGAATGAGGAATCTCAACTGGATGTGATTCCCAGAACTCGAATTCATAATAATCATCCAGTTGAGAATATTATTGGCAATGTTGAAGAAGGAGTAAGAACTCGAAGCTCTATGCATGAAGCAAATGTTTGCTTGTTCTCCTGCTTTCTATCCCAAATAGAGCCCAAAAAGGTTGTAGAGGCATTAAAAGATAACAGTTGGGTATAAGCCATGCAAGAGGAGCTTCTTCAGTTTCAAAGACAAGGAGTTTGGAAGATCTGTCCTTTGCCAAAGGGAAAGTATGCCATTGGAACAAAGTGGGTCTTTAGGAACAAGAAGGATGACAAAGGTGTTGTCATTAAAAACAAAGCACGATTAGTTGTTCAGGGATACACTCAAGAGGAAGGCATAGATTATGATGAAGTCTTTGCACCTGTTGCCAGAATAGAAGCTATCAGAATCTTTCTGGCATTTGCAGCAGCAAAGGATTTCAAAGTTTTTCAGATGGATGTTAAAAGTGCCTTCTTATATGGAAAAATAGATGAAGAAGTTTATGTGTGCCAGCCTCCTGGTTTTGAGGATCCAAAGTTTCCAGACCATGTTTGTAAGCTTGATAAAGCCCTGTATGGACTACATCAAGCTCCCAGAAAATGGTATGAAACTGTAGGATCAGATGTTCTCAATTGATACAATAATAGAGTATAGCAGCGGAATTCAACACAGAATTAGCATAATCATCGTAAGAACAAAGTTAATCAAACAGTAAACAATAAGTTTGTTATAGAGAGAGAAAGTTTCTGCAAAAGGAATATTTTCATTCAAAATCACTAACTTCGTTACATTACAATAATGTCAACTGCCCATATATAGAGACAGTGACGTCTGATGATGTCACATGATGTTGACACCTAACAGACAAAACAAAACAACTGAAAATAACTAAACTACTGAGAATGTCTTCAACATCTGAAGACATTCTCTTACAACTACTGAAGAACTAAAACTACTGAAGTAAAAAGACTAAAACATCTGATGAGTAAACTACTCATCAGACTTTTACAAACACTGAAAGAAAACTACTGAAGACTAAACTACACATTACAACATCTGATGACTTACACTTCAGCTGTTGTACATCTCTTCAGATCTTGTGTCTTCTACACATTGAATATCAGCCTTTGTGTTCTTCTTCAGTTGTTATAGTGCTGTAAGACTTAGAGATTTTTCTGATCAGGCTAATTGGTTCTTTTAGTCCAACAAACTCCCCCTGAACCAATGCAGCCAAAAACCTCTAACTTATTTATGGTCTCACTTATTTATTCCCAGGCAGAAAGATAAGTCTTTTTCTTTGAGATCAGTATCAAAATAACCAGTTAAAGTGTATGCCTGATAATCAACAGCTTACAAAAATTCTAACAAGCAAAATATGAGAGGGAACTCCATTGGGGAAATGGACTATGAGCATTAACCCCTCTCATTGAAGCTATTGATTATATACTAACCTGAAGGACTCCCTGACATAAGCCTCAAGTAATATCATCTTCTCTTGTGGAGTCAGTTTTTCAGGTTCACCTTCAAAGAAGGACTCAGGTCCATAATACTCAGACAAGTACCTGGCCGTTGTCCCATCCTTCAGCTCTACTCTGGTAATTTCCCTGTAAACAAACTCATCAGGATGCTTTCCTTCCAAAAACAGATAAAGTTCTTCTTGCTGAACATGTTCAAGCTTCCTATATACTAGTCCTTTCTTGATCATTTTGTTCTCTATGAAATTTGGAGCTTTTGCACCAGAGTTGTACACACTCTTGAAATCACTTATTATCTCCCAAGGATCAAGCACTGACCCCAGCATAATTTCAGCACTTAATACCCTTCTGATTCTTCTGGCATAAGCTGCTGGGGCCTCTCTCTTGTGAATCCTATGAATGACTCTTGGGTCAGGCCACATCCTAATCAATTCTTTCATATATTGATAAGTGCATCTCAGAGCATGCAACCTTTGAGCTTCTTTCTTCATTGCAGTAATGGTTGATGTCTGAGGATAATCTTTGTCAACCAACTTTAAGATCTGCTCATCATGCTTCCTTTGGTTCTCTTCTTCTTCAAGCTTCACTTTGACTGCCAACATTCTAGACTCTGGTGTGATTTTTGGGTGTTGACCAAAAACCAATGGCTTCTCAGGCACATAATTAGCAGGAAGAGATACCTTCTTCTTTTGAATTGACAGATCCAACCCAGTTGTTGATGGTGCAGGCTTTTGAACATTTGGCTTGATAACTGTAGAGATAGGCATCCTGTCTTCTTCATCAGAACCCTCTTCTTCTTGAATTCTAAGTTGCCTTCTCTTCTTTGGAGGAGCCCTTACCTCAACAACCTGAGTTTGAACCTCTTGATTTTGTATCTCCTCTGGTTCAGTTTCCTGTACATCAGAGGTTGTAGCCTGTTTTTGTACATCAGATGTTGTAACTTCCACTTGTTCAGCACTTGCTTCAATTACTTTCTCAGTCATTTCCTGCTCAACCTCCTCATCAGCTCTGTTGATAACCTCAACAGGTTTATTCTTCTTCTGTCTCTTATAAGTCACTTGAATTGCAGGAGACCTTTCAGAAGCAACATCTTCAGATCTTGGCCTTTTGGAAGCTGAAGTTGTGACTGACTCTGTTCCTAACTCCCCCTTTTTGGCTGCAGGGGAAGAAGGAGTATGTAGAGTGGTAAGTCTGGCAGTCACAGCCTCATCAACCATTTGTTGAATTTGAGATTTGGAGGGTAGCCTCTCATCAAGGGCTTGAACAATAATTGTTTTCAGTAATGGAGTGATGAGAGGGAGGATATTTAGAAAGGCAGTAGCTAATGCCTCTGGGGGGCTAGAACCCAAAGGATTAGTGCCTGAAGCAGTGGCTGGTTGCTTGTCAAATTGTATAGTAGTGGTTGAAGTGTTTGGGTGACCTTCAGAATGAGAAGGTGCCATCTGTGGGTGAAGTGGGGAAGATGGACTTTTGTCCTTGGACATTTTGGTGAGTAGCTCATTGAGTCTACATACCTCAGCCTCAAGGATTTGATTTTGTTTTAAAACCTCAGCAAATGATCTTTGGTCATCAGTAGCCTTAGCTACATCATCTGACCTCCTGAAAATATCAGTATCTACCTGAGTTGAGTGTGGCTCAACATGTTCAGGTGCCCCTTTGTCTTGATTCTGGGGACTTCCAACCTCAGGGGTAACCCCTTCATCAGTTGTTGCCTCTGACAAGGTCTTATCAATGTTACCACTATCAATCACTCCAAATGAAGGAGGTGATGAAGTAGCAGCCTTGTCAGATATCAGAATCTCTCTTTCCACACTAGGAGATCTGATGTTGTAGTCATGATCCTGTGGGTTATCAGAGACACTTTGTTCCTCCCCCTCAATGTTGGAGCTATTTCCAGTATTGATAGGTGTCTGGGAGGGAGAAGGAGTGTTCAACTGATCCAGGATGTGATCAATAACAAAAGTTGGGCTATTTGTGGTGGTTTCCATAGAAAGTGGGTTTGAGGGAGAATGCACCCGGGGAGATTGGTGCTTTTCAATAGAAACCTTTTCAACTGAAAGAGGTTCTAGTGATGTGGCTGCCCCTACAATGGTTGCTCCAGGATCCTGTTGAGAGGAAACCTGGGCGGTTTGAGCCGGTGGAGTCTGATGGACCACTGGTTGACTACTCCCAGTGACCATTTCATGCCTTGGTGAGGCATGGGCAGACTCAGGGGACTCATTTCCCTGAGCAGCCTTTTTGGGCTTTGTGGATTTGGGTTTAGTGGGGACCTTGGATTTGGATTTGGAGGAGGAGGCTGTGGGTTCCCTTTGCTTGGGTTTGAGCTTTCGGGCAGCCTCTTTTAGAGTGAGGTTAGAGTTGTGTCGGGAATATACTTACAGCAAAACTGCTGGAGCAGGGATCCCCTGACCAACAAGGCCAGTTTGCTGAAGCTGTTTCTCTATGATGGCCATGATAAAACGTGGATAGAGTAACCATCTAGATGAAACAGGCTTACCAGCATGTTCAGTTAATTCAGAAAAGAGTATTTGAGAAAAATTTAGCTTTTGAGATTCTAGGATAGAATACAATACCTGTTGCCATCGAGAGGACATTTGGTCCCATGAAGAAGACTTCGGAGCCAAGCAGATGTTGATCATATGGAATATCAGGCGCTCTGGGTCATTGAAGTGCTTCTTGAAAAGTGTGGAGTCACTCAAGTCACCCTGGTATTCATGACTTGTAAAACAGAGGTCAGTTGCACTCTTAGGGAACTGAGTGACCCGGTTAGCATCATCAAGCTGAAGAACCTCCCTGAGTTCAGCGGGACTGATGTGCACATTATGACCATTAACTGTGGATCGAAGGGAGATTACTCCTGTGCCAACGTTGATCAGTTCAACATTCATCCAAAATTGATGAATGGAGTCGACATACAGAGTTGGATTGATGAGAAAGGCAGTTTTGAATTGAGAGGAGTTCATCAAGTCCACAGCTTCATCAAACTTTGACCAAAAGGAGGATTTGGTCAGATAAGCAATGGAATTGTGTCGAGGTTTCAAGGTGATTGACGCCATGGATGCAGAAACTGGAGAGGGAAAATAGGTTTTTGAAAAGGATGAAAAGTTCTGAGAAAGTGATAATGAAACAACTGAAGAAGGTTGAGTGAAATAGAGAAAACAACTGAGGTTAAAACAACTGAAGAGTAAAATTACTCATCAGGTGTTGTCGACAATTTTGTTCAGCAGTTGTTTTCAGCAGTTGTTCATCAGACTTTGTGGAAATGTTGTTCATCAGAACTTGTGAACAATGTGTACATCAGAACTTGTGAACGATTTGTTCATCAGACCTTGTAAACCATATTTGACCTTCAGTACTTAGTAAATCAATACTTATCAGTATTTGTAACTTAGAGTATTAGAAAAGGTCATAACTGTTCTTGAATCAGATCTTTTGATATGTATCAGTATTTACTGAAAATATTAAATGTTTCAAGAAAAAAATTTATTTGAAAATAGAAAATTGAAAATATTTTTGGAGTTTTGAAAAGATATTTAAAATTTTATTTGTTGAAAAACTAACCTATTCAAGTTGCAGCATACCAAGCCTTAGAACTAAATTTTGAAAAGTTGACGTGTCTAAAGGCTTAGTAAAAATGTCTGCAAGCTCATCAGCACTAGGAACAAATTTGGGATCAATCAGACCTTTTTCAAAACAATCTCTTATAAAATGATGTCTGATCTCAATGTGTTTAGTCCTAGAGTGCTGAACTGGATTCTTGACAATACAAAGAGCTGAAGCACTATCCATTAACAATGGTGTCTTCAGTTCTTTGATGCCATAGTCCAAGAGTTGAGACTGAAGCCAGAGAATTTGTGAAGTACAACTTGTAGCAGCAATGTACTCAGCTTCAGCAGTGGAGGTGGCTACAGATGTTTGTTTCTTACTTTGCCAAGAAACCAGGCAATTTCCTAGAAACTGACACCCACCAAAAGTAGATTTTCTTGAGAGTTTGCATCCTGCATAGTCACTATCTGAAAAAGCAACCAGTTTGCAAGAATGTCCAGTGGAGTACCATATTCCCAGGGATTGAGTACCCTGCAAGTATCTGAAAATTCTTTTCACAGCAATCAAATGAGATTCTTTAGGTGCAGCCTGAAATCTAGCACAAACACATGTGGCAAACATAATGTCTGGCCTTGATGCAGTTAGATACATCAAAGAGCCAATCATACATCTATAAAGAGTTTCATCCACTGAAGTACCTTTCAGATCAGCATCAAGTTGTGTGGTGTTGCTCATGGGGGTAGAGCATGGTTTACAGGTTTGCAAATCAAATTTCTTTAAAAGATCTTTTGTGTATTTTGATTGGTGAATAAAAATGCCATCAGGATTTTGTTTGATTTGAAGACCCAAGAAAAACTGTAATTCCCCCATGGCACTCATTTCAAAGTTTTTAGTCATAAGCTCAGTGAAAGCATCACACAACTTTGGGTCAGATGAAGCAAATATAATGTCATCAACATAAATTTGAACAAGTAGCTTATGCTGGCCTACATTCTTTATGAATAAAGTTTTATCAATGGAGCCTCTAGTGAAATTATTTTTGAGAAGAAAAGTAGATAAAGTGTCATACCAGGCTCTAGGTGCTTGTTTCAGCCCATAAAGAGCTTTATCAAGCTTGTACACCCAATCAGGATGTTTATTGTCCTCAAAGCCTGGTGGTTGACACACATACACTTCCTCTTTTATTTTACCATATAAGAAAGCACTTTTGACATCCATTTGAAAAACTTTAAGTTTATGTAAGGCAGCATATGCTAAAAACAACCTAATTGCTTCTAGTCTGGCTACAGGGGCAAAAGTTTCATCATAATCAATACCTTCTTCCTGAGAAAACCCCTGTACAACCAGTCTAGCTTTGTTTTTAATGATTTGACCATTTTCATCTGTTTTATTCCTAAACACCCATTTTGTGCCTATTGCACACTTACCTGGAGGTAGAGAAACCAGCTCCCAAACCTGTTGCTTCTTGAACTGCAACAATTCCAACTGCATTGCCTCCACCCAGCCAATGTCTCTAAGTGCTATGTGATAGTTCTTTGGCTCTTGTTGACTGACAAAAAGAGCATAAAGACAAAAGTTGGATAATTGACTTCTTGTTGAAACACCTGCAGAAATATCACCAAGGACTTGAGATAATGGATGATTCTTCAGTTCTTGATATGGAATAAGATCAGTGCAAGTGTTTGCTGGAGGAACTGATGCAGCAGTTGAAGAAGATTCCGGAAATACAGCAGCAGGAATTTCAAAAGATTGAGAAGATGCCAAGATTTCATCAGCATTTGTATTGAGTGGAACAGCTGGAGTAGAAAGACCATCGGATTTTGCAGATGTAGACAGATTATCACTGAATCTGAACAAATGAGTACTTTCATCTTCGTCATCTAGAATTCCTTGTGTGGTTGCTGTAGAAGCTTTTGGTGGATCTGCTGGAATAACTTCATCTTCTACACCAATATGCTCAACTGGAAACTCATGTTTCAAGATGTTCAGATCAAACATCTCAGCAGGATTTTGAGGTATGGAATCTTTGGAACATTCATTGAATTTTACATGAAGAGTTTCTTCTACAATCTTTGTTCTACAATTGAACACTCTATATGCCTTGCAGGTTGAAGAATATCCAACAAAGTATCCTGCATCAACTTTGGAATCAAACTTGGTAAGATGATCTTTGGTGTTGAGGATGTAACAAGGACACCCAAAAGCTCTGAAGAAGGAAATCAAAGGAGTTAAAGAATGAAGTATTTCATATGGAGTCTTCAACCATCTTTGATTCACCAAAACTCTGTTTTGCACATAGCAAGCTGTGTTAACAGCTTCTGCCCAGAATGTGAGAGGTAAACCAGAATCAGCAAGCATTGTTCTGGCAGCTTCAATCAAGGTCCTATTTTTCCTTTCTACAACTCCATTCTGTTCAGGAGTTCTGGGAATACTATACTGTCTCTGAATTCCCTTTGACAGATAAAATTCATCCAGAGGATGATTTCTGAATTCAGTGCCATTGTCACTCCTAACACACTTGACAGGAAAAGAATATTGCTTTTCAGCATACAACACAAAGTTGATAATAGCCTTGGCAACTTCACCTTTTGAGTGTAAGAAGAAAGTCCAGACAAACTTGGAATAGTCATCAACAATAACTAGACAATACTTCTTCTTTGCCATAGACATTATCTGCACTGGACCAAACAAATCCATGTGCAACAGTTGCAGGCAACCAGTGGATTTGGAATCTCCAATTGAAGGAAAAGAGGCTTTGTGTTGCTTTCCTTTTAAGCAGGCAGAACAATTCTCATCACAGCTAAAATCCTTTAAAGGAAGACCTCTAACCAACCCATGTTTCACCAATTGATTCATGTTTTTGATGTTCACATGACCTAATCTTCTATTCCACAGATTGGATTCCTTGAAAGAGGCCTTAGAGAATAAACAAGGATGACCTTTGACAGAGATTTTCTTAGAAAGATCAAAGGCATATACCTTTCCCACTTTGTTAGCCTTAAGAAGTGTATACTCATCTAACACTTTGCTAATCAAAGGCATCACATCAGAAGATAAAATCCTACAATCTTGCTTAGTGAAAAGAGACACATGACCCTTATCACACATTTGACTAACACTCAGAAGATTGTACTTAAGATTCTCAACATGATTAACATCATCAAACCTAATCTCACCATTTGTTACCACACCTTTACCTATAATATAACCCTTAGCATCATTTCCAAAGGACACAAATCCTCTCCTTCCAGTGAAATAGTTATGAAGGAGAGATCTGCTTCCAGTCATATGCATGGATCCTCCACTATCAACATACCAGATGCTATTATGGCATGCTGAAGGACCCTGCATACAACAACACACTCAGTTAGACTTTTGGACCCAAACCATTTTGGTTTTGGGTCTGTTAACACTTGATGAACCAGAAATAACATTGTCAGTTGAAGCAACACTTGAAGCATTCTTATCAGAAGATTTTGCTTTGACTTTTGATTTTGATTTCTTTTTATGAAATAAATCAACAGATGCCTCTGCCAGATGAACTTTTCCTATCAGTTGTTGCATCATTAGCATCAGTTGATTATGATTTTGAGTTAAAATTTTGATTTCATCAGACACATCAGAACTTGATTTTTTATTTTTCTGTTTGATCATTTTAGTGTCTTTAGGCAAATGAGATGCTGTCAAGTGTTGTTTTCCTGAAGCTGGAACAATCCCTTTTCCTTTCTTGGATTTACTGGAGGTATTTCCTTGCAAGGATTTTCTAGATTTTGAAACAACTGATGATTCTGGTACAAATTTTGAACTAAATTCATTTTTCATTTTGAGTATGTTCTTGTTTTTATTCTTGATTTTGTTGAATTTAGAACCTTTTCTGTACCAGCATTCATCAGTTGAATGATTAAACAGCCTACAAATATCACAAGGCACCCTCTTCTTCTTTTCCTTGTGATTGTCTACAAGTACTGATGACTTAGAAACAGATTGTTTGTTCATCAGAACATCTGAGGCATCAGTATTTGTAGCCAATTTGACAACAGCTGATGTGTTGACAACATCTGAAGAGTTATTCTTCAGCACTTGTGTCTCAACACATTCACCGACATCAGTTGTTGCAGTATCAGCTTTTTCAACAACTGCTGATGAGTGACTTTGACTTATTAAAAGTCTTGCATCATTTTCTCCAACACCATCCCCATCTGACTCAACTAAGTGTAGATTTAAAACATTTGAAACTTGTTCATCAGGATTAATCTCAACTAAGACATTATCCTGACAAGTGTCATCCTCAATGACATTTGTACACCCAATTGAATAAGAATAGGTTTCAATCTCAACCTTTTCAGCTGCAGCTTTGCAAACATTTGAGTCTTCTTCAGATATGTCTACAGAATCAGACATTTCTGAAGATTTGGTAGATTGGTACACACTTTCCCCATCAGACTCACAGTCAAAACATTTTGGTTTATAATCAGCAGGGGGGGCAGTGTGATTGTAACCAATCCCAAACTTAACATTTGAAGCTGACTGTTTGCTCAACAACATTTCAAACCCCTTACAGGACTCAACCCATTTTTCACAATTGACTTGGGTTGCTGCAAGTGTTTGTTTCAAATCATTATGCTTCACAAGCATGACTTCCACTCTAGCTTTTTCATCAGATAACAAACACTTGAGTTTATAAATTTCAGACTCTTTTTCACTTAAAGCTTTTTCAAACTCAGTTTTGTTTTTAGCCACAGCCTTCTCTGATTCAAATTTTTCATTTATTAATTCTACATTTATTTCCCTAATGGAAGCAAATGCTGAAATGCATGACTCTGAACATAATTTAGCTTTTGATTCAGAAGATACCTGTGATGTTGAAGAAGATTGACAAGAATTGTCAGTTGAATCAATAGCCATCAATGCAAGATTTCCAAAAGGATTTTCTCCACCATGTGGACCAGTTTCAGAGTAAGGCTGCATGTTGAAGTCAGATAAATCATCAGGTAAGCTACTCCAATCAACTACTCCA
This sequence comes from Mikania micrantha, assembly GCA_009363875.1. Taxonomy (NCBI): domain Eukaryota; kingdom Viridiplantae; phylum Streptophyta; class Magnoliopsida; order Asterales; family Asteraceae; genus Mikania; species Mikania micrantha. The sequence goes on along the minus strand of CM018696.1, from coordinate 64,405,076 downwards.
GGAGTAAAGAAACTCTGATGCTGTTGTTGTTGAGACTGTTGAGTTGTTTGAGATTTGCTGGGTTCAGGAAGAGCAGGTGATTGTGGTGGAATTAATGCTGGATTGTGAGTAGGTTGAGGCATGTAAAAGCAAGGATATGGATAGGGCATTGGATTTTGTGGAACAAAGTGAGCTGGATAGAATTGTTGTTGACTAGTACCAGAAGATTGTGGTCCTTTGCCTGATGTGTTGTTGCTTGGAAAAGTCACAAAAGGTGCAGCAGGGTTAGAACCAGTAGATTTGCACTCCCTAGCAAAGTGACCAAGCCTATGACACTTATGGCACCTCAGCTTCCCTTTGTCAAATCCAACCTTGGTTTTGCCAGATAATCCAGGGAACTTTCTTCCTGTTCTTTTATAAAACTTTTGTGATCTGATATTGATCAATGCCATTTGACTCAAAATGTCCATCTCCTCTAGATCATCATCCGGGATTCCTTTCAAATCATCCATCACAAAACACAAGTTGTCACAATAACTTCCTGCATTACCATCAACTCCCACAAAAGCATGTTCAGAATTGTTAGTAGAAAAATCAATATGTTCATCATAAGAACATTCAGACCCATTAAACTCTGACTCCTGACCAATTAAAGCAGTGTTACCAGGAACAAAATCATCAGCAAGTTTTCCAGATGAAGACAGTTTTCTCTTCTGTTCTACCTCTCTCTCAAAAGTTAAGAGTTTCCCATGTAATTGGGTGAGAGATAGATTTTCCAGATTTGCATTAGAGCGTATGACAATTGTGTATGTGTCCCATCTCTCAGGCAATGATCTGAGAAATCTGTTATTCATCTGACTGTTAGTGTATTCTTGCTTAACCATTTTCAACTCAGAAATTAAACATGAGAATCGCTCAAATTGTTGAGTCAAGGATTCACCCTTTCGGTGAGAAAATGTCTCATACTGCTGAGCAAGGATTTCTCTAGTATTTGCTAAAACCTCATCGGTTCCACCAAATTGTTCTTTCAGTGCAACCCAGAGATCATGAGCAGTATCATGATGCATCAAGCCAGAATAGATCTCATTAGGCAGAGCCATGGCCAGAATACCATGAGCTTTAGCATCAATTTCAAACAATTTAATATCCTCATCCGAATACATATCAGCAGGTTTCGGAATCATGATTTTAGTTTCAGGATCAGTGATCGTGGGTTTATATGGTCCATGCACTACAGATTTCCAACATCCTGCGCTGTTAATCGACAGGTGATGTAGCATTCTACGTTGCCAAATGTTGTACTCACTCCGCACAAGCATCGGAGGCTTGGTTGCGGAGCCTGTATTGTGCGGATCATTGTTTGGAGTTGACATGATCACAGATTCAAGCAATATAACACAAACTAATGCAAATCTCAATCAATTGATGCAAAACAGATTGATATTGAAATACAAATCAACAGAAGTTAACAGAAAACTTCAATCTATAACAAATTCTTACTTAATCAGCTAATTCAATCAATTAGAGAACAAATTTGAGCAGTTTCAGAGATCAATTGTGTAATCGATCAATGATTAACCAGCTCTGATACCAATTGTAGGATCAGATGTTCTCAATTGATACAATAATAGAGTATAGCAGCGGAATTCAACACAGAATTAGCATAATCATCGTAAGAACAAAGTTAATCAAACAGTAAACAATAAGTTTGTTATAGAGAGAGAAAGTTTCTGCAAAAGGAATATTTTCATTCAAAATCACTAACTTCGTTACATTACAATAATGTCAACTGCCCATATATAGAGACAGTGACGTCTGATGATGTCACATGATGTTGACACCTAACAGACAAAACAAAACAACTGAAAATAACTAAACTACTGAGAATGTCTTCAACATCTGAAGACATTCTCTTACAACTACTGAAGAACTAAAACTACTGAAGTAAAAAGACTAAAACATCTGATGAGTAAACTACTCATCAGACTTTTACAAACACTGAAAGAAAACTACTGAAGACTAAACTACACATTACAACATCTGATGACTTACACTTCAGCTGTTGTACATCTCTTCAGATCTTGTGTCTTCTACACATTGAATATCAGCCTTTGTGTTCTTCTTCAGTTGTTATAGTGCTGTAAGACTTAGAGATTTTTCTGATCAGGCTCATTGGTTCTTTTAGTCCAACAGAAACCTTATCCTCTTTTCTACTGGCAAACAACTTCAAAAGAGGAGCTATTGATAAAACTCTCTTCTTCAAAAAGTCTAATAAACATATAATGCTAGTTCAAATTTATGTTGATGACATTATTTTTGGTTCTACTAATGAATCTCTCTGCAAGGATTTTGAATCACTGATGAAGTCCAAATTTGAGATGAGTTCAATGGGAGAGCTCACTTTCTTTCTTGGACTCCAAGTGAAACAAACTTCTACAGGAATATTTATTAGTCAGTCAAAATATGTCAAGGACATCGTTGAAAGATTCAAGTTCTCTGATTGCAAAGCTCTGGGAACTCCCATGTCCAAGATCACATCTCTTAGCCTTGATCTTGAGGGGGAGGATGTTGATCAACATCAATAAAGAGCTATGATAGGTTCTTTGATGTACCTTACAGCAAGCAGGCCAGATATCATGTTTGCAACCTGTGTGTGTGCAAGATTTCAGGCTAATCCTAAAGTTTCACATTTGCTGGCTGTAAAAAGAATCTTTAGATATCTTAAAGGAGCACCAAGTCTAGGATTATGGTATCCTAGAAATGAAGATTTTCAGTTCATGGCCTACACTGACAGTGATTATGGAGGTTGTAACATAAGCAAGAAATCTACATCTGGAGGATGTCAATTTCTTGGATCTAGAATTGTGTCTTGGCAATGTAAGAAACAGTCATGTGTTTCAACCTCTACTGCAGAAGCTGAGTACATAGCTGCTTCAAGCTGCTGTGCACAAGTTATTTGGATTCAAAACCAGATGAAAGATTATGGTATAGATCTGTTCAATACACCAATTCAGATAGACAATTCCAGTGCAATCTCCATTACAAATAATCCTGTCAAACACTCCAAGACCAAGCACATTGATATCAGATATCATTTCATCAGAGACTGTGCAGAGAAGAAATTAATTCATTTAGTAAAAGTTGATTCAGAACACAATTTGGCTGATCTATTCACCAAGGCATTTGATGAAGGAAGATTCAGGTTTTTTAATAACAGCAATTGGTATGATTAACTTTGAATAAATGAATAATCTGGGAATAAATCATTCTTCGGAAGATCCAATTTATCTTCTGATGAGTACATACTCAGCAGAAGATAGATTCAGTCTTCGGAAGTATTATTTCTTCCAAAATCGGAAGATTACACCCTTCAGAAGATTAACTTCTCTTCTGAAGCATTAGACTTCCGATACAATAATTTCGTTGAAAGTCTCATCTTCTAAAGATACTCTTCAGAAGACAGTTTCTTCCGACGAACATCTTCCGACATTATACACTTGTATATCTCGGAAGCAATTTCCTTCTGAAAAACTCTCTGTTTCATGACATTCCTTCCGAAAGCCACTTCATCGGCAGCAATGTATCAATTAATGAAAATTCTCATATTTATTGTGAAACCAGCTGTCATCGGAAGACCTTTATCTGACATCTGGATCTCAAATTTAATGTGTCCATATATTAAATGCTGAAATCCGAATGTATATAAAGGTCTCCCGCTCATTCGAATTCTCTCACAACCGTTTCACTTTGAAATCTCCTTTTTCTGTGATCTCCCAAACCGTGCCCTAATCTCCTCAACTTCCATGGATCTTCTTGCATTCAAACCTGCTCACAATGTACTGGCGGAGTTATCGGCAGAACACGATAACGATTTCGCTCCGATCATCTCCTTTCTTCAAATGAGCAGCTATTTCTTTTCTTTAACTATTCAGCCCTTGGTGTATGAATCTCATCACCAACAGTTTTGGGCATCGTGTTCTGTCTCATCCTCTCCTAATGGTCGGTCTCTTCTCGCCACCATTGATGCTCATCCAATTTCTATCACTGTGGAGACCATCTGTCGTCATCTCAAACTCAATGATGCTGCTGGAACGGTTTCGTTCACAAAGGATGAGGTAGCATTGACTTTTCAGTCAATGGGGTACGAAGGTCCTCTCCCTTCAGCAACCTATTTGAAGGGTAGAGTGTCCTATAATTACAAGTACCTCATATATGTGTTTTTACATTGTCTTTCAAATAAATCTGGTGGTTGGGACCAAGTTCCATCTGATTTAGCTTCGGCTATTCATGGCTTGGTTTCTAATCAACTGTTTAATTTTTCTGCTTTTATTTTTAATAATTTGGTTGACAACATCTCGTCACCAAAGAAGTTTTGTATGTATCCCAGGTTTTTGCAACACATTTTTAATGAAGAGTTGGGAACTTCCCTCTCTCTAACTGGGAATACTTACAAAATGCCCTTGGTCTCTTCCAAGGTTTTTATACAACTAAAGAAGACGAGTGCTCAGTTTTCTGGGACATTCACTCCTCTTCTTCCCTCTATGGAGTCCACTGCTCCTGAAGGTGACAGTTCTGTTAACCTCACAGATACTGAACCCACACCTTCCATTTCTGTTCCTCATCCTGTCAATATTACCTACAAACGTAAACGAACCCCTGTTCAACTCTCTACAGTTGCACAGGCTCCTTCTTCCAACCCCTCAAAGAAAAAGGTGAAAAGGACTGCCAAGGGCACAGTCCCACCTCAGGTGTCAACCACACCTCATGTTGCGCCACAGGTTCTTCCTCTGGAACCAGTGGCAGCCCTAAACCAACCTAAAAACCCTCAGTCTATGTCACAACACATACCTGAGAATATCCAAAGGGAAGCCCAAATTCTTGAGTCTGCTTCTCTTGAAGCACCTCAACTAGATCAGAGACTGTCTCCCAGGTCTCCAAGTTCTTATCACCCAGAAATGCCCCCTCTCATACTCACACCCAGGCTCATGAAACTTCTACTCTAGCTGTGGAGGAATCACTCTCTCCTACTAGCCAAAGCTTAATGAGAGTGGTGACACAGCTACAGGAAAGGTTTCCTGATCCAGAGCCATTTCAATCAGAGGTTGGCCCCAGTAGTTTTGAAGGGGTCAATGCAGTTGAGGCTACCACTACTGTTGATCTTAATCTAGATCCACAGGACAGAGGTACAGGCAATAGGACCTCACCTGCGGCAACCAATGTTGGGGAGGACTTCTTTGAAGCTCTTTTCAATGATGGGAATCCAGGGAGCCAAGAAACCACTTCTGGTGGTGGAGGTGCAGGAGCTAGGCTCAATACTCCATCGCCCAAGGATTCCACTAATGTGGATGAGGGCACACACATACAGGACTTGACGGCCACTATCAATTCTCTCCACGCCCGGGTAGCTCATTTGGAAGCTGAAGTGACTACCCTGCGGCTTGAGATCCAGACAAAAGATGCAACTATTCTGGATCTTAGGAGACGTCCACCCGTTGTTTTACATCCTTTTCATCCTGATCCTGCTGCTACTACTCTCGCTTCCCCTGATGCTACCAAAAAGGGGGAGAATGCTTTCATAGCAGGGTCAGGATCAGAAGCAATAGAAGAAGAGGATGCACAAGAAGCACACCCATCCATAGTCACCCTGACTGCTGAATGGGATGACTTCTTGGGTACTTATTTTCAAGTATCCTCTATTTCCTCTTCTTCTGCTTCTGAGGACACAAGGGAAGTTACCAAAGAGGCAGAACAGCAAACTCAGAATGTCTCTTTGGAACATCAGTCTCCCTCTGGGATTGATTCTCCCTCATCAAGTTCCTCTTCTGAGGAAACAAGGAAGGTTGCCAAAGAGAATGAACAGCAAACATCAAATATCTCTTTGGAACCTCAGTCCCCTCTTGGGACTAAGTCTCCTTCTGAGACTGCAGCTCAGGATTCCGTGGAAGAAGATCCACATGTGTCCATGGAACCTGTGTCCCCTTCTGGGACAGAAGCTGCTGAAACGGCTACAGCTCAGGTTTCCATGGAAGAAACTACACAAGAAAAACCGATGTCCATGAAACCTGTGTCCCCTTCCGGGACAGAAGCTGTTGAAACTCTCTCTTCCTCTCCTGAGCCTATTGTGGAAACTAATAAGGAATCAGATAAGGTGGTTGGTCAACTGGAGGAGACAGTGAATGCTAAGGTTAACTCCGAAGCTGCAGCTGCTTCCGAAGGCCCAGTCATTCTTGATGATTCCTCCACAGAAGAGCTCTTTGCCGATGAACCAATTGCTGAGGCAACATGAGAAATCTCCTCTGGGGTAAAGATAACTTCTGATGACAAAGGTAAGAGAAAGTTAACCCCAGAGGAGGAAGCTGAACAGGAAGAGAGACTGCCGAGGAAAAAGAAGGGCCGACCAGACACTTCTATGGATGAAGATAAAGTTAAACTATCTGCTCTACTTGAAGAAAAGGGATACAACTTCGATGAAGTATGGCTTTGGTCGGTACCTCAAATGGTTGCCGAGCTGGATAAAGTGAAGCAGCAGGAACAGGAAGCTGCTGCATCTAAAGTCCAATATGCACTTACAAAGAAACAAAAGGAGAAAGCCTACAAAGACAAGTGTAAGGCATTTCTCCTGGAATATGGATTCCATGCTCGGCAACTAGGCCCAATGAAAACCTCAACCCTGGATATGCACATCAGAGATATCAAGGCCAAAATTGCCAGGGGAGAGCTACCTTCAATTGATCAAATAAGGGCCCAAAAGGCAAGCCTAATGAGAAACATAGGCCTAGGCTTAGGGGGAGGAGCAACAATAGTGACTCCAAAAGAAGAACAACCTTCTCCTCCTCCAAGTCCTGATACGGACAGAATGCCTATCTCTTCAGTGATCAACATCAACAAGGGTAAGAAGGATACTAGAAAACAATCATCACAAAATCCTGATCCTGAAAGAGAGACATTAGCTAGTGAGAAGAGAACAGAACCCTCTGTTGATGAGGAATCCCAACAGACCAGAGATCTGAGGAGTCAGGCTACTGCTCAAACCAAACCAAGATTTGTAAGAAGAAAGAGCATGGCAAGAAGAACAAGAAGAACATCTGCTATCTCCTCTGACTCTGAGTCTGAAGCCATAATCTCAATACGTGAAATCAAGCCAAAAGAAGCTCCAAAAACTAGAAGATTCAAAGATGATATGAGGGATATCAGCAGACTAATGCATGAACATTCATACATCCCCTTAGTACATTGGAGTTTCAATTCATAAGAGAAGACATTTATTCTCACTGACTCCAATGGGGAAATAAAACTGCTAGATATCATGCATCTGACAATGTTGGCAAAACCTTACATCCTCGATCTAGACAAGCTCCCTCTCAATAATCCTGACGATGGAGTAGATGGGAGGTCAGCCGTGAGATTGATAAGGAAGAGAGCACAGGTACTGAGAGGCACAAGGAAACCAAGGTTCTTACCGAAAGAGTTTTGGTAGCATCAGCCTAGGGGGAGACTGTAAAGATTAATAAAGGCTAATGCTCACCAAATCTCTTATCTTTTTGTAGTACAAAGGTTACTCTTCGGAAGCAACACTGCTTCCGAAGGATAACTTATTCCATTCAAAGGCTGTACAAGATAAAGGCTTCGAAAGATCAACACTTATAAGTATTTCAAAAGCTTTCTATCATCAAGTGCTTCCGAACACTCTTCTCAGCAGCTTCCTCAACAGACAAAGACTTCCGAAGAGATTCCTTCTTTAAAGACTGTAGCTGAACACTCTCAAAGTACAAAAGGTACTGACACAAGACATGTTGGTCTGATGACAGATAGAGACAACATGTAATGAGTCAGATAAGCTACCTTACTTCTCCCATGCTGCATTAAATACAAAAGATTATCTGAAGCCTTGAAGATCATCTACATTAAATGTCTTTTGTATTTAGTAGTCTTTGCTAAAGTCAATGTCTATTAGTGTCATGATTATGACTGAGTGTCTTAGCCTGTTAAGACACTCAATATACTAAAATAAGCTTTATGTACTTGTCTAGTATACCCAACTTGTATTCCTAAGTGTATACGGTTGTAGCCTCGGCTATATAACCTCCCATTGTAAACTGACTTAGTGTGCTTGTGCGTATGCTTGTACACACATACTTTGAGAGAAATATATCCTTGAGCTTGAAATTACTCTTGTGTTATCTGTTGTTGTTCAACGATTATTTTCTTGTCAATTTGAGTGTGATTGTGAGATAATTCTAACAGAACTTTCCGCATCTGTTAGAACTTAGCAAGAAATACTTGTTGTAGTGTTGTTAAGATTAACAACCCGATCCTACAATTCTGCTAGAATTTATGATTATTTCTTCAAGTATTTTTAGTTTTTTGCTTAAATTTCTACACATTGATATGAATTAATTTATGTATTTTACTTTCCTTCTGTTCATTACACTATTATAATAGTCCCATTTTCTGCAGAAACTTCAACAATTTCTATTATAGATATAAAAGCAACTTTTGACATGCCTTATAGGTCAATGATAATTTTTGACTCTAGTCAACTATCTAAAACACCTCAAGGACATGTTAGAGGGATTTGTAGACTAAAACGGTGTTATCTTTACCTTTTATTTTTTATTTTTTATTATTTTCTGCAGATTATTTGATAGAAGTAGGGCTGTTCAAAAAACTCGCGGCTCGAGGCTCGCTCGAAGTTCGCTCGAAAAAAGCTCGAAAAAAGCTCGGCTCGAAAAAGGCTCGGCTCGAAAAGAGCTCGGCTCGAAAAAAGCTCGATAAAAACGAGCCGAGCCCGAGCCAGGGTTGGCTCGGCTCGAGCTCGGCTCGTGGCTCGACTCGTTGGCTCGGCTCGTGGCTCGGCTCGGTTTTAACATATATATATATATATATATATATATATATATATATATATATATATATATATATATATATATATAATTATATACACACACATATGTTATATTACACACAAATATATAAATATATGTATATAAATATATATACATAGGGAGATGTTCAAATGAGAACTATTTAAACTTGAGAACTAAAAGAACCAATTTTAACCACAAATTTAGAAGGGTATAAAAGTAACTTCCACCATTTTAAAAGGAAATTACTTTTATACCCTTTAAAATATGTGGTTAAAATTTAGTTCTTATGGTTCTTTGATATTTAATGGTTCTTAATGGAGTAAGTCCGGACTTATTCTATTAAGAACCAATAAATATGAAAAAACTAAAGGAACTAATTTTGAACCATATTTTTAAAGGGTATAAAAGTAATTTTCTCTAAAGTAGGAGAAGTTACTATTTTACCCTTTTAAATAACCACTCTATGTACAAAACTTAAAGCATAATGTACAAGTGTATTATGTGGTTCTCAAGTTCTTAACATAAAAATGGTTCTTAATTGAATACCTCCATAATATATATATACACACATATATAGATATATATTTATATATATTTAATATCTTATACATAAATTTATATAAATCTATATATGTGTGTGTATATATATTATGTATAATATATATGTATGTATATATAAACACACACACATATAATATATATATACATATAGATATATTAAATTTTATATATAATTATGTATATATATAATAGATTTTATATATATTTAATTTTTTATATTAGATTTTATATATATTATATATGTATGTATGTAAAGTGGAGGAGAAGGTAAAAAAAAAAAAAAAAAAAAAAAAAAAAAAAAAAAAAAAAAAAAAAAAAAAAAAAAAAAAAAACCGAGCTGGCTCGTGGCTCGGCTCGAGTTTCTTTACGAGCTCGAGCTCGATTTTTTGGCTCGAAAAAATTTTCGAGCTGGCTCGGCTCGGCTCGAACTGTCTCGAACTCGAGCTCGGCTCGGCTCGGCTCGATTACAGCCCTAGATAGAAGTAGCTGATATCACTTTTGTTTGGTGTTGATATTTGAAATTAATTGCAGGCAGTTATTTGAAAGTAGCTATTATCACTTTTGTTTGAGACTTAACATCGGTATGTAAGTTTTTCACTTACAGCACTGTAACTGTTTTAGGCCTAAAACTAACAACGATGTTACGTCTCAAACGGTGATAATTTTTCACAAACTAATAAAAGAAGAAAGTGTTGTAGATGTCTTAAAATGATGTTCAGAAAAATTCAAAATTTGGCTTCATATTAACGGGTTATTTCGGGTTAATGCTTTAAGAGTGCGTTATTATTTGAATACTTTCTTATATATATATATATATGTGTGTGTGTGTGTGTGTGTGATGAAATTTTTAATAACCCATAACTTTTGTTACAACCCATTAACTCAATTTAATTGAATCTAAATTTAGATCCAATGGCTACTATTAGCTCCACAATAAAAAAATATATTATATTTGATTTGAATAAGAAAAAGGTATTATTGTAAAATGAATTATCTAATTTTCTTTCTAATTTTTAATATAAATTTAACCCCATCTTTTTTAAACATTAATAACTTTTTTATTATGTATTATTTTTCTAAAAAAATTACATCATTATATTCGTCTCATTTTTCTCTTTAATTCTGTTATAATCTCGACTATTTTTTTTCCTTTTTTAGATGCCCTATATTTACATCATTGTAACGAGGTTAAAGATAACAAATTCAATTCAAAAATTTTCTAACAATGGTAAATTACAGTGATGTAATTTACATTGATGTAGTTTACAGTGATGTAACACATTATTTACAGAGATGTAACTTATTACTTACAGTGATGTATTTTTTTTCTTTGATTTCGTTTTAATCTATACTAGTTTTATATATTTTTTTTAATAACTCGCTTTACATCGATGTAACGAACATAAACATAACAAATTATTTTAATTTTTTTTCTAGCAATGGTAAATTAAAGTGTTACATCACTGTAAATAATGTAAAAAATAAGTTATATCTCTGTAAATAATTTGTTACATCACTGTAAATAATATAAATATAGGGCATGTAATTCGTTACAATGATGTAAATATAGGGCATTTAAAAAAAGTAAAAAAAAATAGTCGAGACTATAACGAAATTAAAGAGAAAAATAAGACGAATATAATGGTGCAATTTTTTTAAAAAATAATATATTATAAAAAAGTTATTGATGTTTAAAAAAGAGGGGGGCAAACTTACACAAGTAAAATGATTATCATGCCTTTTTAATGTTTTAATGTAAAGCTCATGTGTAACTTTGTTATTGGATGAAATGGGTTATGTAGTTGTAGTAAAAAAAGGGTTATTTTTTATGTGTTTTCCTATATATATATATAGGAGCCGTGTCAAATGCATATGCATCTTAACGTACTAAACGTAGGATGGATTCTGCACCGTTTGATCAAAGTAATCAATGGTTAAGATTTAGTGGTCCTCACTTTATACAACTTTTTTCACAAAATAAGTGTAAAATATAACTGGAAGGGCAAAAGAGAAAACAACCACATTTTATAATGCTAAAACAAGCTCCACTTGTTTTTTAAAAATTAAATAACTTTTACATGCTTTATTATTTTTAAAAAAAAATTACACCATAAAATTGAAAATTTTATTATCTTTAATTTGAGTATAGTATTGTTATAGTTTTTTTAAGTTTTTTTTACTTAGTCCGTGATTTTTACGCTTGGTACGTAATTATTGGTACGTGATTATGCAGTTGATCCTTTGATCATGAATGTTAAATAACCGTCCCTTATATATATATATATATATATAATTCGAATTTTAAATCGAACCAAATTAAAATATCCAAATTCGATATTAGATTTTGAATCAAACTAGATAGCGATATCGCGCGTTGCCGCGCGTATCATGGAAACTTAAAAGAATTAATGAAGGTAGTAGAAGATGGTCAAAAGTTCCCGGCCTGTTATAGAATTAGTTGTTAGGTGCAGTAATGAAGGCAGTTAATTTTTACCTGCTAAGTTTCATGGACGTACGTGAGGGCTATAACAACCTAACATTCTCCACGTTCAAAAGTTTGTTTGTTAAAGGATGATGCTATCTCTTACCATAATGTTGCTTTGATGTTTTGACTACGGGAAATGTAAGCTTGTTAGAGATGTTATGTAAATCAAGTGCAAATTAAATAATGATTATTGTGTTGCATGTTTATTGCAGTTGCTTTGCCAAGGTAGTTTTGCTTTAAAAGAAAACAAATTATGAAAGAACTATTGTGACCGGTTTGTCCCAACAAAAGCCATCTGCTTCTTCTGAAACAAACAGATAATTTTCTACTTAAACCTTAAAGAACTCAAGATCTTTCTTGCGTCAACCTTTTAACGAATCTGCCTACAGCAAACTTGCAATCAACTTTGTACACATCAACTACAAGAACTACAGTTGCGAGAACAATAGTTTCAGCACAACATAAACAAAATTTCACTTCTTCAAGTCTTTTCAATAGTACATATGAATATTGTTCTAAAATTATATTGAAAGATTCATCCTGCATTAAGTTGTAAGGTAGGTAGCAATGTTCCTATAAAATCTCTAATTTCATGTCATATTGAAATTTGACAAAAAAGTAAAATTTAACAATTGGAGGAATCATGAAATATAGGTTATTAATAATCTAACCCATGAATTTTTATTCAATTAAGGTGACACAGGATCTTCATATGGATGCCTTAGAATCTCCTTCCACACACAAACTGCTTTCACCGGTTCCATTAGTAAATCAAATTCAAGTTATGATGCTACCAAAGAAATCTAGCCTAAAAATGTTTCAGTTATTGAATTTCAATATTTGAAGACAACGAAAGGGATACTAAAAAGAAAAAGATATTCTTGTCTGATATTTTTGTAGTTTCACAGAGATCATTGACATCCTCTAAGAGGACCCTGTTTCAGAAAATCGATTTTTTTTCAGATGGTGGCGCCAATTCCGATTCAATCAATTAGTTCAATAAATGAATCAATTAAAGTTTAAAGAAAACCCTAATTTTATCCAACACTGCACCTTTAATCGGAAGTTTAGAGCATGGTATCGTCACTGCCAAGAACATTGCAGGTGAAGGTCGAATTTGGAGACCGGTGATGAAGTCGAAGATATGAAGCTGTAAAGAGGGAGAGAGAGCGTGCAAATAGCAATGAAAACATCTCTATGCTCAATGGGTTGATATGTGGCTCAAGGAAAAACACAAAAGAATTGATGCATTGAGGCTCGATGCGTTGTAAAGAGGAACCCTAAAAAGATGTCATGCAACCACAAAGGAATGGCACTTGAGCCGGGAGTTCTCTTCTTCTTCATCTTCTTATACTCTATTTGCTGAATCCGTTGCTTGATCATGCTGATATGACTTTTTGGGATTTAATTTGGATCGAATCGCTCATCCTCTAGTTCATCTATCTACATATATCCGAGCAAAGAAACGTACAACGTCATTGGAAGGCCCTATCGAAGAATCGAAAGGTTCTAACATGAGACCCTGCACCAAAGAAGAGATGAAGCGCCTAAGGAAACGATGGAGGGCATCGGAATGAAACGTTCTTTAGCTAATCAGCTAGTCAAGGAGGTTGGGCTAGCCGAGCTTCAGAAAAGGGTCAAGTAATGGAGAAAGTAAGCTCCGTTACTATTCCTAACTTCAAATTTATATAGATAGGTAATTGTATACAAATTTGAAAATTTGAACTGAATTTCGATGTGGTGACCTTTAAATTGAAATCAAACTTCCAGTTTTTCAGGTCCGATTCGAAAACTGAACACAGCGGGAAGGTTTAAATTAAACACTTTATCAATTCTTCAACAAAGACATGATGAACACACACTTACAAGCACACATGTTTTCTATTAAAGAACGAAAATTAAAATGGATGTCGATATATTATTTGTGTCGCCGTTTGGATTTAAATGGTTGTCAAAGGCAAGCTTTCACAACCATATAAATTTAGGTTAGTTTAGTGACCATTGAATCAGGGGGCTTGCGTCATGGCTGCTAGAATGGTTCAAATGATTGTTCTAGTGTCTGTTTTAACAGTCGTATGAGTGACTTGACATTAGAAACGTAATGTGAGGTTAGATTTGAATGTTGTGGGTATAGCACCACATTGGATGAATTGCAAATGTTTGGATTTTTTTTAATTACAAATTAGAGATTTTTTTTCCTTACCACGCATGAGATATATATGATGGACTACTCAAGTTGCCGATGCCCACAAGATGTTGAGCATATGTTATTGCCATCATATAAAGATAACAACATGTCAAATTAAGTTGATAATTGATGTAATTTGTTACATGATGATGAGTTGAAATTAAATTTTGTAATAAACCAATCAATTCTTTTATCACCTCATGACCCAAAAAATAAATACATAGTTAACCTCCATCTCTGTCTGAAGCAATTAATAATATATATATTTTTTAAATAGACGGGTCAACTCATCAACCAGATGGGTTTGACCCTAACCTGACTCATTTATATAATCAGGTTGGTAGGTTCGACTTAAAATAGACCAGAATCTGTTTAGGCAAAACCCAAACCTAAAAAATCCGTATTAGGTTTGTGTCATGTTGAAAATTCGTCCATAGATTTAATCAAGGTTGATACATTGTATTTGCATTTATCATATGTAGACCAAGTCCAATAATATTTTATTATAGAAAGAAGAGTTTTCTTACAATGCAACTTGATAAATTATTGATTATATATTCAACTTGATTAGTAATTGTTTCTCCAACCTCCAAAAGAAAGTAAACGTAATTAACTTGAGTTTCTGACACTCAACTTCTATCATTCCAGATCCAAAATTTGTACTTTGAGATGTCGAAAAAAGTTGAAGCAACCGCGATTGGCATTGATCTTGGAACAACTTACTCTTGTGTTGCTGCATGGTTTATGTCACACCCCCACCCCTCGTCACCTCGTGTCTGGTCTGACGTCACCGAACCGGTTGCGGAAGCATAGTGGTGATGTCTCCGAGGTGAGGTGTGACTTACTTGAACCAATATCATAAGCACACAGATTAACTTAAAGTAAATACATTACCAGGGTGTCGCAATCACAACCACATTACAACTATATTTATTTAATTACAATACTAATTATTAAAGTACAAATATCTCAAAAGTGCATCCTCACCGGCTATTACTGCTTACCTGCAAAAAGGTTTGAGTTTGAAACGTCAGCACAAAGCTGGTGAGTTCGACAGTTCAATTTAAAACAATATGATATGATAAGCACGTTCTCAAAAGTTCAGTTCCGGATAACCATGGGACCTGTATCTAGTTCCTTTCGGACGTCTAGTCTGTCTCAAGATATTACCCGTCGGTACATATCTTAGTGCCTCATTATCTTAATGTCTATCACACCATTAAGAAGTTCAGGAAACAGATAACAAACATTCACACAAGGGGAGATGCAATCCTCCCAGCGAATGGGGTGTCAACCAATAGTACTATCAATGTTTTCTGTTCGGCCACACATGGGTTCACTAGATACAGTTCAAAAATGAGGACTTTCAGTTCCATGATAGAGTTCAGTCTACAGGCAAAATCCCATGAAATCCCATAAAATCACATGAAATCACACAGATATCATTGATGCATATCATATGTTCAGACAACAGTTTGCAGAGTTTCCCCGATGTTTATTAAAAGATTAAAAATAAAAGGGGTTGTACGAAACTCACCTGATAGTTCAGTAGTAGCAGAATATCACACAAACTGATGATAATATGATGATTCTGCATTTAGTTTATGTTTGATATGTTATTTATGTTCTAACTTGCTGATTAAATACTTTTGAACGTCCAATGTCAAAGACATTGCCTTGAAAGTCATCAAACCAATATTGAATTATTAATTATTTACTTTAGTGACATATCATACAATGTATGGTAATGTAGGAACTTATACTAATTCAGGTTAGGGGTGTGTTTTTTACCCGAACCCGAAGAACCAACCCGAATAACACGTACCCGAACCCGAAAAACCCGAACCCGAAAATACCCAACCCAAAAAAGCCTATTACCCGAACCCGAAAACTTAGAATGGTTCGGTCCTTGGGTACTCACGAGGTTTGTTCGGGTAAACCCGAATAACCCGAACTAGGGTTCTAAGGGGCGGTAACATTTTTTTATTTTCAAATCCTCTATATGTTTTGACATTATTGAAGAAATGTATGTTTTGGTTAAACACGTTTTAGTTATGTTATGGTTAAACATTTGAAATTTTTAAGGAAATATATGTTTTGGTTAAACATGTTTTAAATTTATTTGTTTGAAAAATAGAATATTAGTTTTTCAAGTATTACCCGAGAACCGTTTAACCCAACCCGATTAAACCCGAGAACCGAAACCCGAGAACCAATTAAACCGAAGTTAAATGGTTCGGTTCTCGGTTCCAATTTCATATCACAAAAACCCGAATAACCCGACCCGAACAACCCGAAACCCGAGGAACCAACCCGAACGACACCCCTAATTCAGGTTCCTAATACTAAGTTGATGACCCACTTGATTAATCAGTATAATCTCAGATTAACCAAATAGTTAATGTTGTTGATTATAATTGCTAAAATAGTCTCTAAACAGTTTAATGGCTTAGGGATAATTAATCCTTGTTATTGATTACCCAGATATCATGGAATATCACAATGTAGTTTTTGAGTAGGTTTTATAACCATGTTTAACATACCAATCTGACTGTTATCCAAAACGTCAGATAATCGTTCCAATGAGTATGTTAATGATTGTGATTAGTTTAAAACACATGACTTTCACGTTGCATGTCAAAGATTAATCAAACTAATCACATACATAGTCACAAACAAATGGTTTAAACCCTTATAACCATTGTTATGATTCCATGCAAACCGGGCATTACAACGACTCAAAACAAGAATTTACCCGTTAACATTTCGAGTTTGTCATCCAAAACCAATCCTAGCCATCATCAAGGCAATAATCAACAACCCTAACTATATCATGACGTTCAAAATAAAGATTTAATCACTAAAAATTAAACCAGAAGGTTTAGAATGAACCATTACCTAATCTGAAGGAGTTCTGCGGATAGATAGATGATCTGGACTTGTATAAACGTTCCTGGATGCGATCTAAACGTCTCAACGGCTTTAAAACAAAGATTTAAGAAGTTGGATGATGAATTTTCGTGAAAAGGAGCTGGTTTCGTCGATGGCTGAGGATAAAATGAGATAGGAATGAAAATCTAGATTTTTATGCAAGTTGCCGGCAAACTAGACCCCAGGCGCATCGCCTGACGCCCAACACCCAACCTAGGCGTACCGCGCGCGTCCCCCCCGGCTTCCAGAAGTTCTCGACTCCGCGCGCATCGCCTAGGGTCTTCACTTGACCTGAGGCGTACCGCCTAAAGGCAATTTCTTCCGTTTTTCGACAGAAACTTCGTTTCGCGATTCCAAGCGATCCGTAACTCCGTTTCGTGCACGGTTTTCGCCTACGTTCATCATTTTTCACATACTACCATCCCATATTAATTTCGGCGACCAATTCAACGCGGATTCTAAACACGATCAAATGTGCTCACTTCATTCCTGACGTAATTCTTCGTAAGCGATTATCACAGTCTCCTCCTGTTAGAGAAATTTCGTCCCGAAATTTAAGGGAAGACTTACCTGATAACAATTGTTCATGTGAATAGATGTGGGTATTTCTGTTTCATCTGATCTTCACGTTCCCACGTATATTCGGGTCCACGCTGTGAATTCCACCGAATTTTGACAATAGGTATGCGACTACGTTTAAGTACCTTCACCTCTCGATCCATTACTTCAAAAAGTTCTTCCCTGAATTGAAGTTTCTCATCAATTTGGATTTCCTTAAGAGGTACGACCAAAGATTCATCATTTAAGCACTTCTTCAGATTTGAGACATGAAAAACATCATGAATGTTACCGAGTTCAGGAGGTAATTCAAGTCTGTAGGCTACCGATCCAATTCGTTCAAGAATTTTAAATGGTTCTACAAATCTTGGTGAAAGTTTACCTCTCTTCCCAAATCTGAATATACCCTTCCATGGTGAAACTTTCAACATTACTAGATCACCAATTTGAAATTCCAACGGTCTACGACGATTATCAGCATAACTCTTTTGTCGATCGCGAGCAGCTTTAATTCGTTCTTGAATAAGTTCGATCTTATCAGTTGTTTCTTGAATAAGTTCCGGGCCTATGATTCGATTTTCACCTACCTCTGACCAACAGACATGTGATCTACACTTGCGTCCATAAAGTGCTTCAAATGGAGCGCATTGAATACTGGTATGGTAGCTGTTATTATATGAGAATTCAACAAGTGGAAGATGAACATCCCAGATACCACCAAAATCAATCACACAGCTTCTGAGCATGTCCTCAAGAGTTTGATTTGTTCGTTCCGTCTGCCCGTCAGTTTGTGGATGATAAGCTGTGCTCATATTGATTTGCGTGCCCAGAGCATTCTGAAGAGTTTACCAAAATCGTGATGTAAATCGACTATCTCTGTCAGAAATGATAGAGATTGGTACTCCATGACGAGATACAATCTCATTAATGTAGAGTTTAGCAAGTCGATCCATAGAGTAATCTTCTCGTATGGAAATGAAATGCGCAGATTTAGTAAGGCGATCAACAATAACCCATATAGAGTCATGATTGTGCGATGTTCTGGGTAGTTTGGTAATGAAATCCATAGAGATCTGATCCCATTTCCACATGGGAATCTCCGGTTTTTGTAATAACCCAGAAGGACGTTGATGTTCAGCCTTAACCTTTAGACACGTTAAGCATCGACCCACGTATTCTGAGATGTGTTTCTTCATTCCAGGCCACCAGTAAAAGTCTTTAAGATCTTTATACATTTTATCAGCACCTGGATGAATAGAATACCTGGACTTGTGCGCCTCATCCAAGATGATTGATCTTGTGTTACTAAATAGAGGAACCCAAATTCGGTCTTTGAAATACAACAGTCCATCGTCTTTGGTATCAAGTTTCTTATCTAATCCTCTCAGTCCCTCAGCAGAATAGTTCGTTGCTTGTAAAGCTTGTTGCTGAGCTTCTTTAATTTGAGGAATTAGACTAGTTTGAATAGTCATACCTAACGCTTTCACTCGTAAAGGTTTGACTCGTTCCTTGCGACTTAAGGCATCGGCTACAACATTTGCCTTGCCTGGATGATAACGAATTTCACAGTCATAGTCGTTCAATAGTTCCACCCATCGCCTTTGTCGCATGTTCAACATTTTCTGATCTAGAATGTGTTGAAGACTTTTGTGATCAGTGTATATAATACACTTTGTTCCGTACAAATAATGTCTCCAAATCTTGAGTGCAAACACCACTGCACCAAGTTCTAGATCATGAGTGGTATAATTCTTCTCATGTACTTTCAACTGACGAGAAGCGTAAGCAATCACCTTATCGTTCTGCATTAAAACACACCCCAGACCTTGACGAGAAGCATCACAATACACTGTGAAGTTATCAATACCTTCCGGTAATGCCAAGATAGGTGCGTTGCAGAGTTTGTGTTTCAACAGTTGGAACGCCTCCTCCTGTTGAGAACCCCATATAAACTGTTGATTTTTCTGTGTTAATGTGGTTAATGGCAGGGCTATCTTTGAAAAGTTCTTGATAAATCGGCGATAATAACCTGCCAGTCCCAAGAATTGACGGATTTCCGTTGGAGTTCGTGGTGTTTCCCATTGTTCTACAGCTTTAATCTTACTGGGATCCACCTGAATACCATCCTGATTCACTACATGACCAAGAAATTGAACTTCTCGTAACCAGAACTCACACTTGGAGAACTTGGCATATAGTTTTTCACGTTCCAATAGTTCTAAGATCAGTTTCAAGTGTTGAGCATGCTCTTGCTGGCTTCGAGAATAAATCAAAATATCATCAATAAACACAATCACAAACTTATCCAAGTAAGGCCTACATACCCGGTTCATCAGATCCATGAAAACTGCAGGTGCATTTGTTAATCCAAACGGCATTACTAGAAATTCATAATGCCCATATCGAGTTCTGAATGCAGTTTTGGGAACATCATCTTCATGAACTCGTAGTTGATGATATCCGGATCTTAAATCAATTTTTGAGAAGTAGGTAGCGCCTTGAAGTTGATCAAACAGATCATCTATACGTGGTAATGGATAACGATTTTTAATTGTCAGTTTATTGAGCTCACGGTAGTCAATACACATCCTGAATGATCCGTCCTTCTTTTTCACAAAAAAAACTGGTGCTCCCCAGGGTGAGAAACTGGGTCTGATAAAACCTTTGTCTAAAAGTTCCTGTAATTGACTTGAAAGTTCCTGCATTTCCGATGGCGCAAGCCGATATGGGGCTTTAGCAACTGGTGCAGCGCCTGGAATCAAGTCAATATGAAATTCAACCTGTCTCATCGGGGGTAATCCTGATATATCCTCAGGAAAAACTTCAGGAAAATCCTTGACTACTGAGATATCTGTGATTTGTTTGG
Source organism: Mikania micrantha (assembly GCA_009363875.1). Taxonomy (NCBI): domain Eukaryota; kingdom Viridiplantae; phylum Streptophyta; class Magnoliopsida; order Asterales; family Asteraceae; genus Mikania; species Mikania micrantha. The sequence continues at coordinate 64,384,641 of CM018696.1, read as the reverse complement.
GTGAAGAATTGTGCTCAGTCACATGTGCCAGGAAAGCATAACAGCCTTTCCTTAAAAATTTCTGAGCTCGCATACAAGATATGATACCAAGTTTTCTACCAGCTCGTTCTCCTTGAACTACCAGTGTATTACCGTTAGGTAATGGAATACGGATCACCTTGTTTTGACAGACAACTTCCGCTTGTTTATCAGAAAGCCAATCCATGCCCACAACGACATCAAAGCTCCCAAGCTCAATAGGAAGTAAATCAATATTAAAAAAATGATCATTCAGATTCAAGGAACATCCTTGAATAACACTGTTAGTTTTGATCAACTTGCCGTTAGCAAGTTCAATAACGTAAGGAGTTTCTAGATCTACCGCAGGCAATGCAAGTAAAGATGCAAATTCAGGAGAGATAAAACTCTTATCTGCCCCCGTATCAAAAAGAACTGATGCATATAAATTATTGAGTAGGAACGTACCAGTCACAATGTTAGCATCATGTCTCGCCTCGGTAGCACCAATCTGAAAAGCTCTCCCCCTAGCTTCAGTTCCCGGATTGGTGTTATTGTTTGGACAGTTCCGCATGAAATGATCAGGACTTCCACATTTGTAACATGACCGGTTGGTTTGAGTGGTTTGTCGTGGTGCTTGATTTCGAGGTTGAGCAGGAAAGTTGCAATATTTAGCATAATGTCCAACTCTGTTACAGTTCAGACAAACATGACATGGTCCCGTGTGATGGAGTGGACACTTATTGCATTTGGGCGCCTGCCCAATATAAGCTTTCCTCTCAGGAACATTTGCACCATAATTCTTCACCGTTGGTTTGTTCTGACCGATCTCAGCCGGAGCCTGAGCCTTGACCTTACCAAACCACTTCCGTTTGGTACCTTTTGACACATTCGAGGTACCAACATCACTACGGCTGTGAGCCGTCTGAGGTTTCAAAGACAGAGTACCACTCCTTACCGCCTCATTGGTAAGCTTTGTGGTCAAAAGAATCGTGTGTTTCAGAGTTGTAGGTTCAGCAGCAGTCACCATTCCTCGTATCTGAGGAATCAGACCCTTAATGTACTTCTCGATTAAAGCTGCTTCCGTTGGAAACATATCGGGAAGTAAACAAGTAAGTTCATGGAAACGATCAGTGTAAGACAGACAATCAGCACCGATCATAGAATGATTCCAGAATTCCTCCTGGAGTTTTTGAATTTCAGTGATGGGACAGTACTCTGATCTAATCAGAGTTTTGAAATCATTCCAGCCCATCGAATCAACTGTGGCTGCACCCAAAGTCTTGGCCTGGGTATTCCACCAGGTTAAAGCTGAGTCTTTCAAAGAACAGGCAGCATAAGACACCTTATGCTCCTCCAGACACTGACTGATTTTGAGCTTAGTTTCCATCTCCTCGATCCACCTTAAAAGACCAGCCGCTCCTTCTTTGCCAGTAAAAGTAGGAGGGTTACAGGAAGCAAAATACTTGTAAGTACATCCCTGTCGAGGTGGATCAGAAATAATGGTAGTTGTACCGATGGTATGATGTGTTTCTGCGTTGCCACCAGTAACAGTATGTTCGTTAGTATTGGGACCCCCACCCGAACCCGTAGTAACATGAGGCTGGTGTTGTACCAAAACACCACAAGCGGTTAACTGTTCGCGCACGATTCGTGCTATCATTGCCTCATTCGATTCGGATCCACTGGCACCAACAAGTGGAATAGGGTTTGCTCCCGGGTTCACTGGTGGAGCAGTACCTGTGTCCCGATTTATCTGTGGATCTGGATTCGTTTCTATATTTACTGGTGGAACTTGATCAGGCTCTGGGTTAGTGATGTTCCTGATAGATCTCTTAGTCGGTCGACCTCTTTTGGGAGCCATTATTCTGCTCACAAGCAGATAAACTCAGGTCAGTCAAGAACATTAACTATATAACCCGTTCGATCCCATAATTTCAATCATATTCAGTTACACTGAAAATTTGTATTAAAATATGATTATAGAGAACATAGTATAACTACATGGATTCTGTCCAGACATGTTCGCATTACACACAGACCACACAACTGTTTGTAGTTATACTTAGTCCGGTTATTTCAAAAACATGTTAGAGTCTTACCCAGCTCATTGCATTGCAACACATGTTTTTAGATATATGTTCATACAGGACTAGGTTATGTTCTCACACAAGTTCTCTGATATGTTCACAATTCATGCACTAAGTTCTCATACAAACATTAGACATGTCCTTGTACAGTATGGCTCTCGTACTGTACTTTAGTTATAGACACATTCACAAGTAGACACGTTCTCAGTTCAGACATGTTCTCGTACAGTATGGCTCTCGTACTGTACTTTAGTTACAGATATATTTGCATACAGTATTGCTCCCGTACTGTATTTCAGCGAAATATATATTTTAGTTCGACATGTTCTCATATTAATTCATTCACACACAATTATGTTCTCACACAGAAATGTTCACACAGTTCTATGATAAGTTGCCACACAGGCAATAGATATGTTCACACAGAAAAATTTAATTATATTTCACGCACAAATTTCGTTATACAAACAGATATACAAAAGCACTCATATTATTACAATACCATAGTTTCATACATACAGAGTTTTAATACAACCAAAAGTCCTAATACTCTCAACCAACAACATCATGCACTACGTCTCACAAACTCGGGATCCGTCCATACCCAAAATATCCCTTTCACACAACTACCAATCACACTATCACACATCCCAACCTATCCGCATTCTACTAATGAGATTTACAATGACGTTCCCAAAATAACCATCTGAACATACTCATCGTATAAAATACGATAAACAAGAGAATATAATGGCCACAGCAGCCATAGTCACAGCCAGGACTATCATCCTGGTCTCAAAACTAACCGTCTCCAACCAAACCAAAAACTCTCTAACTCGCACTAAACATGCCCTCATTACCTCCACCTGCTGCCAAAACGCAGCAACTATCCTCTGCCTCCAAGTCCTGCTAAGCCGCTCCTCAACGGTAGTTCTCCACGCCTGCGTGTCAATACCCATAAGATTCACCTGCTCCATCAAAGTCAGATGTGCAGTGAGGATCTCCAATACAGTGTTACGAGTATCCTCAAGGAGCGTATAGTGCTGATGTACCTCCTGCCTCAGACCCTGCAAATCCTGGGCGACTTGCTGCACCTGGCCCCTCAGCTCTGCTTGGCGAGAGGATTCTCCCACCTCATGAACGGTTGGAGGCTCATCCCGCAGAGCCATCTGATGTCTGGGAGGTAATCCAGTGGTCTTGCGGGCCTGTCCCCGCATCCTCCTAAGTCCATCCCAAACAGGAACTCTCGGTGGGGACTGACTATGTCGTCCCTCAGCTGCCATATTCTCAGCACGAAGCTGAGAATGTCCCTGTGATGCGGCCTGTGCTGGTTCAGGTACTGGTGCTGGTGGTGGTGGAGTAACTGGTCTAGGAACTGACGGTGTACGTGGTGCTGCAGGTGTCGCCTGTGAGGCTACCGACGAAGCCTCGTCAGGATCTGAGTCTGCTCCAGAACTGGCACTCGGAGTATCATCCAGCACAACATAAGGGAATCTCTGATAAATATATCGCTCACCCTGATCATCCATCGCTGTACAATCAAAATTCTCGGATCAGTACCACGAAATATATATTGAATAAAATATTCAACATAAACATGATATGAAACGTCCTCCTATCTTAACACAACTATTCGTTCCTTTGATTATTAATGTTCTGCTTGCATTAAATTAAACTAGAACGCACACGTGCTGCGGATTTCAGTTATGCTGGCCACTCATAACTAAGATCCGTACCACCTGATTATCCTAACTTAATTCAAAACAAGTTTTGTTCATTGGTTATGTTCGGTGCTCTCTGTGTTACTATTCGAGCCTATGGTTATAGTCTAGGTTTCTAAGTCAACCTAATTCCCTATAACCTGTGGCTCTGATACCACCCTGTCACACCCCCACCCCTCGTCACCTCGTGTCTGGTCTGACGTCACCGAACCGGTTGCGGAAGCATAGTGGTGATGTCTCCGAGGTGAGGTGTGACTTACTTGAACCAATATCATAAGCACACAGATTAACTTAAAGTAAATACATTACCAGGGTGTCGCAATCACAACCACATTACAACTATATTTATTTAATTACAATACTAATTATTAAAGTACAAATATCTCAAAAGTGCATCCTCACCGGCTATTACTGCTTACCTGCAAAAAGGTTTGAGTTTGAAACGTCAGCACAAAGCTGGTGAGTTCGACAGTTCAATTTAAAACAATATGATATGATAAGCACGTTCTCAAAAGTTCAGTTCCGGATAACCATGGGACCTGTATCTAGTTCCTTTCGGACGTCTAGTCTGTCTCAAGATATTACCCGTCGGTACATATCTTAGTGCCTCATTATCTTAATGTCTATCACACCATTAAGAAGTTCAGGAAACAGATAACAAACATTCACACAAGGGGAGATGCAATCCTCCCAGCGAATGGGGTGTCAACCAATAGTCTTATCAATGTTTTCTGTTCGGCCACACATGGGTTCACTAGATACAGTTCAAAAATGAGGACTTTCAGTTCCATGATAGAGTTCAGTCTACAGGCAAAATCTCATGAAATCCCATAAAATCACATGAAATCACACAGATATCATTGATGCATATCATATGTTCAGACAACAGTTTGCAGAGTTTCCCCGATGTTTATTAAAAGATTAAAAATAAAAGGGGTTGTACGAAACTCACCTGATAGTTCAGTAGTAGCAGAATATCACACAAACTGATGATAATATGATGATTCTGCATTTAGTTTATGTTTGATATGTTATTTATGTTCTAACTTGCTGATTAAATACTTTTGAACGTCCAATGTCAAAGACATTGCCTTGAAAGTCATCAAACCAATATTGAATTATTAATTATTTACTTTAGTGACATATCATACAATGTATGGTAATGTAGGAACTTATACTAATTCAGGTTCCTAATACTAAGTTGATGACCCACTTGATTAATCAGTATAATCTCAGATTAACCAAATAGTTAATGTTGTTGATTATAATTGCTAAAATAGTCTCTAAACAGTTTAATGGCTTAGGGATAATTAATCCTTGTTATTGATTACCCAGATATCGTGGAATATCACAATGTAGTTTTTGAGTAGGTTTTATAACCATGTTTAACATACCAATCTAACTGTTATCCAAAACGTCAGATAATCGTTCCAATGAGTATGTTAATGATTGTGATTAGTTTAAAACACATGACTTTCACGTTGCATGTCAAAGATTAATCAAACTAATCACATACATAGTCACAAACAAATGGTTTAAACCCTTATAACCATTGTTATGATTCCATGCAAACCGGGCATTACAACGACTCAAAACAAGAATTTACCCGTTAACATTTCGAGTTTGTCATCCAAAACCAATCCTAGCCATCATCAAGGCAATAATCAACAACCCTAACTATATCATGACGTTCAAAATAAAGATTTAATCACTAAAAATTAAACCAGAAGGTTTAGAATGAACCATTACCTAATCTGAAGGAGTTCTGCGGATAGATAGATGATCTGGACTTGTATAAACGTTCCTGGATGCGATCTAAACGTCTCAACGGCTTTAAAACAAAGATTTAAGAAGTTGGATGATGAATTTTCGTGAAAAGGAGCTGGTTTCGTCGATGGCTGAGGATAAAATGAGATAGGAATGAAAATCTAGATTTTTATGCAAGTTGCCGGCAAACTAGACCCCAGGCGCATCGCCTGACGCCCAACACCCAACCTAGGCGTACCGCGCGCGTCCCCCCCGGCTTCCAGAAGTTCTCGACTCCGCGCGCATCGCCTAGGGTCTTCACTTGACCTGAGGCGTACCGCCTAAAGGCAATTTCTTCCGTTTTTCGACAGAAACTTCGTTTCGCGATTCCAAGCGATCCGTAACTCCGTTTCGCGCACGGTTTTCGCCTACGTTCATCATTTTTCACATACTACCATCCCATATTAATTTCGGCGACCAATTCAACGCGGATTCTAAACACGATCAAATGTGCTCACTTCATTGCTGACGTAATTCTTCGTAAGCGATTATCACAGTTTAACCAGCACAATCGTGTTGAAACCTTTCCTAATGAACAGGGCAACAAAATCACTCCATCATGTGTTGCAACTAACGACACACAAATTTTAGTAGGTGAAGCTGCCAAAAATCAAATCACCACAAACCCCCATAACACCGTTTTTGGTATGTTGATTTAATCAGAAATGAACTAACATATTTCATACAAGAATTGAATTCTAGTTTTTTCCATTCACTTACCAAATCTTTTGTTAACTGATACAACTTTTGGTACATTTCTATTGCTACTGTCAGGTGTTAAGCGTTTAATGGGAAGCAGATTTGGTGATAGCCAATTGCAGCAGGACATAAAGTCATGGCCTTTCAAGGTAATAAAAGGGTCTGTCGATAAACCAAATATTGTACTTCAACATAAGTCTGTGGAGAAGGAATTTTCACCTGAAGAAATATCTTCCATGATTTTGAAGAATTTGAAAGAGGCTGCTGAAGCATACCTTGGAACAACAGTTAAAGATGCAGTGATCACGGTCCCTGCGTATTTCAATGACAAGCAACGAAAGGCAACAAAGGATGCTGGCACACTGGCTGGCCTCAATGTCTTACAATTGCTTAATGAACCAACAGCGGCTGCAATTGCTTATGGTTTGGACAAGCTTGTAGACACCAGCCACCAGTTACATAAAAATATCTTCATATTTGATTTGGGTGGGGGGACATTCGACGTATCCCTTCTCACCATCAGCAAGGAGGGCAGAATTGATGTTAAAGCGGTGGGGGGTGACACTCATTTGGGTGGAGAGGATTTTGACAAGGTTATGGTTAACCATTGTGTGAGGGAATTTGAGAGAAGACACAAGAAAGATATTAGTGGAAATGCAAAAGCCATGGGAAGGTTGAAAGTTGCTTGTGAGAAGGCAAAACGAGATCTCTCATCAACAACCGAAACTTCTATTGAACTTGATTACTTGTACGAGGGTGTTGATTTTTCAATGAGGTTTACGCGAGCAAAATTTGAGGAGCAAAATTCTCATTTCTTTCTCAAGTGCATGGAGCATGTTGAAAGTTGCTTAAGAGATGGGAAATTGCACAAAAATAATATCGACGATATAGTCCTTGTCGGTGGGTCAACCCGCATTCCAAAGGTTCAATGCATGCTAAAGGAGTTTTTCGACTGGAAACCACTTTGCAAGAGCATTAACGCTGACGAAGCTGTTGCTTATGGTGCCGCGGTGTTGGCAGCAAAGCTAAGTGGTAATGGCAATAAAACTGTGACAGATTTGATACTTCTAGATGTGACACCTTTGTCCCTTGGTACACGCATCAAGGAAAGTACTATGAGTGTTATAATCCCAAGAAACACACCTATACCTACAACTAGAGAGGAGATTTATGAAACACTTTATGACAACCAAACATCTATGCTGGTTGATGTGTATCAAGGTGAGTGCAACGATGTCAACGACAACATCTTCCTAGATGAATTCTTGCTATATGGCTTTCCACCGAGGCATGCGGGTAAAGAGAAAATGAAGGTCTGCTTTAGTATAGATGCCAATGGCATCCTTCATGTCTTGGCTGAGTCTGTAACAACGGGTAATAAGAAAAGTATTGTTATCACTAACAGTGGAAATTTGTCCAAAGAAGACATTGATAAGATGCTGGAAAAGGTTGCATTAATGTAAATCAATCCCTATATATGTTCCTATTTACAACATGTATGTTAATTTGTATTATATCTTGTAATCGCAGTTTCTTTGTATTATATATTGAAAACATTATGATATATACTGTTGGAGTGTTGGCATTCTAATTCTATCACACTTGAAAGATAATAAAGCAATGATACGATCAAATATTGGAGATGCTTTTGGTCAGACATAACTGAAAATGGATATACGTGCTTAAATAGAAAAATTTTATAACGATAACCAACAGAAAGTAGCTAGAAAGTTCTAACGTTTCTGACAGATTTCCATCGTATAGTAGGGGATATCACACGGTTTGATTGGGTTTTAATGTCTATTAAAACTTTTTTAGTTTGTTTATATATTTTTTAAAGTTCTAGGTTTAAGCATATATCTATGGTTTATAGTAAGGGTATTTTAGTAATATTATAAAAGTTGATAGCTTTAAGCTTTTGTTACATCAAAGACGACCTTTACAACAACAAAAAAAACAAGCATATTTAGTAAAAATCTCACATAGAGTAGGGTTTGGGGGAAGAATAGAAACAAATCTTACCTCTATCTTAGTTGAGATAGCGAGGCTGTTCCGAAGTAGTCCCCGGCTCAAAGTTATCGTTTGAGGTTCCCAACGCTTTTATCGATTATTTTCATAAAATAAATAAAATAATGTTAAAATTAGTGCAATTTTACTTTTGTCGCTTGAGGGCCCACACATATATACATTATTTGCGTGCACCGCAAATGGGGCGAACGACAAAGACTATCTGTATTGCGATTAAATGCATAATTTCTTATACTAATATACCATTATACCAAATCCATACATAGAACTGTATATACAAGTTCTTTCCAACTAAATTTATTTACTTATGTTATACAAAGGGGTAATCTATACCCACATCACTAACAATCAAATCTCACATTATTTTCAAACGATCATTTGAAAACGCTACCAATGGTTGTCTGAGTCTGACTACAAAGGACTGATGTCATCTGCTGATATATCAGACAATTGTTTGAATATACAATCAAACGAAAGTTTAGAAAAGATAAAATATCATCTTTTTAAAAGTCAGACGGTTGTTTAAGTTATTTTAGACAGTTGTTAATTTAGGTGATTCTAATAAATTTTAATAGTACGTTCAAAACAATGGTTTATGTGTGAAAAACAGCTTCATATATTAAATAAAATAATGAGAAAGAATCTACGAGATGTCAAGGGCCAAAAACTAGGGGTGTTCATAAACCGACCGAACCGTTTAAACCGGACCGAACCGAAGATAATTGGTCAGTTTTAAAACTTAATGGTGTGGTTTATGGTTTGAGTATTTTAAAAACTGATTGGTTCGGTGCCGTTTACAGTTTGCATTGTTTTTAAACCTAGCTTATAAACCGCACCAACCGCATATATATATATATATATGTATATATGTATGTGTGTGTGTCTATATATATATTTTTTATTTAAAATATTATTGAAATACCTAAGAATCTTTCGTTTGTCTAACAAAATATATTTTATTGTTATTTTTTTAGATTTTGCTAACATATTAAATATTTTAAAAAACTAACAGTAGCTCAGGGTATTGTACATGGTCCACTGTATTTAATAATATGTTTGGTTGATTATCAAGCTTTTAATTTTCTTTGTTTAACTATATATTTAACCGATGCCCACAAGTTGTTGAACACATATTATTGCCAACATATATAAATAACAGCATGACTAATTATTATGTTGACTATTGATCGATGTAATTTTATTATATGTTGATGAGTTGAAATATTTATATATTAGGCCAATCGATTCTTATATCACCTCATGACCCAGAAAAAAAAAAAAAAAAAACTAACCTCCATCTCTCCTAAGCAATTGATTAAGTTGCAACATCAATCACCATGATTCTGTAGATGCATATCATCTGATCAATTATCTTATGTGAAACAATTTTCAAGGTAATCCTCCCAGTGCATGCTCTAATATCAGATGATGTTAATTTTTATAAATTTTTTTAGATTTCTTGGTAAATTGCTATAAGTTTAATTTTATAAAGTTTTTGAAACATATTTAGTTAATTTGTAGCCTTGTAGGTAATAATAACCCCTCTACAAGTGGTTTACGTACCTAAAAATTAAACCTTTATAATTTTCTTAACGTGCCAGAAAATTTTGTTTCTGGGCTAGATCTTGTATTTACTCATGATATTCTTTCAGGAAACAGGATATATATGGAGATAACACATGCTTGTCATCCCCACGGACTTGTACTGAAAGAAGCAGACTGCCCTTATTACTGTTGGGGATGCGATCAACTAGGCTTCGGATTGAGTTACATATGCACCAAAAGGTGCAACTTTGTTCTTCACAAAGAATGTGGAAAACCAGAACCCCTAATCCAATATCCATTTTCCCAAAAATGTGTTCTTAAGTTTAGGGATGGAGGATCTGGGGTGGATTCACCCTGCGACGCATGTGGCAAGAAAATTAAAAGGTTTCACTATAGGTGTTTGTGTAATTTTGTTAAACGTAACTTGCACCCTTTCTGTCTTGCTTCTGAACAAACCATAGAAGCTGCTCATGGCCTTACGTTGCACCTCGAGAAGGTGGCTCCTACAAACTGCTTGCACTGTGGGACGAAAGATCTTTGGTCTAAGGTTCGTGGGTGGGCTTATGTATCTTCATGTGGGTCTTACTCTTATCATGTTTCGTGTGTGAAAGAGATCATTAATAAGAACTGGAGGTATGGGTTTTTCACTGGTAAAAATGATCCTTTTCTGACCATTAAACAACAGTTTCCGGAGGATATGGACAGGATGAATCAGCTAGCTGTGGTGCGAAGGAGGGAGAGACAAACAAAGAAGAATGCAAAGCTGATTCTTAGCGTCATATACAACGCGTTAACCGGAAACCCCATGGGTCTTATTGGTGCTGCTCAGTCATATTTTGGTGATTAATCACATCCTTCCAATGCTAATATATTGTCCAAGACTGTCCCCATGTATCTTGTAACTTGGTGTTGATTGTGTTTGGTTGTTCAACTCTTTGTTTTGCGAGAAAATCGCTTGGTAAGTAAATGTTTGCCAAGGAATTCATGTATAAAAAACAGATTACAGAATTTTAATGAATACGCTTGAAAATATTTTATTTGTTGAAAAGATGGATCTACCATCAATTATAATGTTAAGATCATATATATATTTTTGTATCTTGTGTAATTTAATGGCTTGTTTCATTAAACACTTTGTTTTTTCATGTTGATTACTTGATTACCAACAATTAGTATGCTATGATTATTCAGGCTCAAGTAGCTAGTTAATTAATTGTTGTTGAATGATTCTTCTGCATTTGTTATCAATTATAACACAGAATACTTGTACGAAGAGCATGTTTCAAGTATATGTTGGACCCCTATGGCAAATGACTTAGAAGCTACGTGTTGTATATGCTTCTTGTCACGCCCAGCTCACGCCGGCGGGTGCGTAACAGGTCCGGCCAAGGCGTGAAAAGTGTCGAGGAGTTTGGTTACGGAGGGCTTTCACAACCCATTACAAACACCCTTAATGTTGTGTGGCTTTATCTTTCTAGTTGATCCAAATAAATCATAAAAATAAATAAATAAAATCAAACATCTAAAAAAGAAAAAGAAAAATAAAAAAATAAAGATTTGTTATGTTAAAACATGTATAAAGATTACGAATATGTATAGAATCATGATTTTGGGATATCATTTATTAGCCGCATTTATTTTAGAAAATAATATAAATATATAGATGTCTAAGATTGTAAATATCTTTGTATTTTCGGTGATGTAAATCTCATCCTAAAAACTAGGATCTCATATGTATTATTTATAGTCTTGAATAATATTGAGGAGGGCAATGGAGATTACCAATTAACATGGTATCACAGCCTTCACGATCACCTCTGCCTTGATTATAACCCTAATTTTTTTCCGATCACCTCCACTCACCGCTTCCCATCTTGCCATCGTTGATTTTCCTCTTATTTTTTTTAGCCTTCCTCAATACTTCTCCCATCCCTTCTCTTTTCTTCATGGATTCCAAAATACATCTTGCTATTACTGTCACTAACATTCGGAATTTTATTCCGTTTGTGTTAAAGATGGAAAGTGGCCAATACAACTCCTGGGCAGAACTCTTCCGCATCCATTGTCGCGCTTTTCAGGTAACCAACCATCTTGACCCTACCATTCAACCTCCTATTGCTGCTCCGACAACCGGAAAAGAAACTGATCCCAAATCTCCTTCTACAGCTGACGTTGCACTCTGGTCCAGACTTGATGCCATTGTTCTTCAATGTATTTATGGTACCATTTCTAATGACTTGCTTCACACGATCCTTAAAACTAACTCCACGGCTGCACAAGCGTGGGTTGCTCTTGAAAATATTTTTCAAGACAATCAAGGTTCCCGGGCTGTTTACTTGGAGCATAAGTTTGTTACCACCCCGCCTTGACAATCATCCGAACATGTCTTCTTATTGTCAAAACCTTAAAATGATTGCAGATCAACTAGCCAATGTCAATGCTCCAGTCACAAATCAACGCCTTGTCCTCCAGCTAATTGCTGGTCTTAATGACAACTTTGAGAATGTGGCCACCATGATTCAGCAGACTACACCATTACCAGAATTCTATGAGGCTCGGTCTCGTTTCATTCTGGAGGAAACTCGTAAAAATCACCAAGCCACCAATGCCTCCCTCTCTGATCCCACAGCCTACACACCACCACAAATTCTCCACAACCTCCCACAAATCGTTACCAAGAAACTAATATAGCCAGCTCCCACCATTCCTCTTCTTGAGGTCGGGGTCGTGGTCGCGGTGTTCGCGGTCGTGGCCGACACCACTCCAGCAACCGAGGCCGTGGATTTATTTCAGGTACCCCTAATCAAGGAGGACATCCACAATATAGTGGCCCAACAAACCATTCACATCGCCAACAGGCACATCCTTGGCCTACTCCACAACCTTGGTCTTATGCAAATTGGCCTTTTCCACCCTGCCCTTACCCAACACAGACGTTTACACCCAGCAGACCACTCCACCAATTGCCTCCAAACCCAGCACCTGGACTACTTGGCAGCCGTCCCACCCAAGCTTATGCAGCATCCGAGGCAACTTATACTCCAACCGACATCAACCAAGCATTCAACTCCATGACATTATACCCGCCTGATCAATAATGGTACATGGACACTGGCGCCACATCGCACATGACTCACTCCTCAGGTAACTTCTCGTCCTATGTCATTAATGGTTCACATCGGAAGATAATTGTTGGAAATGGCTCTAAGGTTCCAATTCAAGGTACAGGTCACCACACCCTTCCTTACCCCTTTCCTCCTTTACAACCATGTACCCTCCCTCATTAAAAATCTTTTATATGTTTGCCGCCTTACTCTTGATAATAATATTTCAATTGAATTTGATCCTTTTGGTTTTGATGTGAAGGACTTCCTGACGCAGACACCAATCCTTCGATGCAATAGTTCGGGCGACCTCTACCCTCTCACGGTCTAGTCTTCCAATCAACTTGTCTCACCTTCGGCATTCGCTTCAATCACTCAAGATCTCTGGCATCACCGTCTTGGACATCCGGGCCATTCTACTTTAGTTTCTTTAAAACATTGTTTACCTTTTCATTCAAGTATTAAACAGTCTAATACTATTTGTTCTTCTTGTGTGTTTGGGAAACAATTTATATTACCTTTTTTAGATTCTCATTCTTATACTTGTTTACCATTTGACATTATTCATAGTGATTTGTGGACATCTCCAATCCCTAGTACTAATGAACATAAATACTATCTTTTGTTTCTTGATGATAAAACCAATTTTTTATGGACTTATCCACTCACCAACAAATCCCAAGTATTTGACATCTTTCAAAAATTTCATAACTTAATCAAAACACAATTTAACCATAACATCAAAACCATTCAATGCGATAATGGTCGGGAATGTAATAATATCAACTTTTGCTCTTTCTGTTCTGCTAACGGCATCCAATTCCGTTTCTCCTGTCCCCACACTTCACCACAAAATGGTAAATTCGAACGAAAAATTCGGTCAATCAATAACATTATTCGTACCATCCTTGCTCATGCATTAGTTCCTCTATCCTTTTGGCACCATGCACTCCAACATGCTATATACCTATTAAATATTCTACCATCCAGGCTTCTTGATAATCTCACCCCAACCCACCTGTTATATAATCGCCCTCCCTCATATTCTCATCTAAAAGTTTTTGGGTGTTTATACTATCCTCTATTTCCTTCTACCACTATTCACAAGCTACAAAAACGCTCTACCCCTTGTGTTTTTCTTGGCCACCCATCCAATCATCGTGGATATAAGTGCTACAACTTACAAAGTCGTACAATTTTATTTCCCACCATGTCATTTTTGATGAAACCATTTTTTCATTTGCCACAGATTCTACCAACACCCCTAACAATTACCATCTTCTCACGTCCAATGACACTCATCCATCTCTCTGGACCATACCTAACACTCCATCAGTCCAATCACCAATTTCACATTCACATTCTTCCAGCCCACCAAACTTACACTCGTAGACCTAAGAACCAACCCATTCAACCTTCTCCATTTGTAATTCCCAATAATATTCCCGACCCACCACCACCTCCTACTCGCAATATTCACACTCGTAGCATGTCCGGGATCTCAAAACCTTGCCAACCTCTTAATCTCCACACCTCTATAGCCTCTTTCACCATTTTACCTCGTAACCCAATTGAGGCCCTTCGTAACCCGGATTGGAACCACGCTATGACCGACGAGTTCCGAGCCCTTATCGACAATAGAACGTGGGAGTTAGTTCCTATAGAATCTGATATGAATATTGTGCGTAGTATGTGGATTTTTTGTCACAAAACTAAATCTGATGGCACTCTTGAGCGCTACAAAGCTCGGTTGGTTTGTGTTGGATCGGGTTGCTTAATCTAAACAACACTTCACAAGTATTTCTTTCTATATTCTAACAGATGCGGAATGTACTGTTAGAATGATTTCACAAACACTCAATTGGCTAAGTAATAATCTTTGAATACTAATAAGAACACAAGAATAATATCAAGTTCAAAGATATATTTCTCTCAAAGTAATACAGTGGTAAGCAAGAAGTATACAAGCACACTTCAAGCAAACATACAATGGGAGGTTATATAGCCAAGGTTACAACCGTATACACTTAGGAATACAAGTTGGGTATACTAGAAAATACATAAAGTAAAGCTTATTATAGTATGTTAGTGTCTTAACAGGTTAAGACACTCAGTCATAATCATTACATTAATAGACATTAACTTTACAAATGACTACTAAATACAAAAGACATTTAATGTTGTTGATCTTCAAGGCTTCAGATGATCTTTATCATTTAATGCAGCAAGGGAGAAGTAAGGCGCTTTGTCTGACTCTTTACATGTTGTCTTTGTCTTTACTCAGACCAGCATGTCTTGTGTCAGTCCCTTTTGTACTCTAAAAGTACTTAGCTACAATCCTTTGATAAAGAATATTATCGGAAGTCTTTGTCTGCTGAGGAAGCAGTTGAGGAATGTTTTCGAAAGCTCTTGTTCTTCAGAAGCTTTGAGACTTCTGAGGCTTTGACTCTTCTAAGTGTTGGGCCTTCCGATGCAATTGTCTTGTACACCCTTCGGCAGAAGTAAGTTATCCTTCGGAAGCAATGTTGCTTCCGAAGATTAACTTCTTCCTTCCGAAGGGTGTTAGTCTCTGTAGCACTTATAGTTGGACAAAAATAAGAAGTTTGGTGAGCATCAGCCTTTATTAGTCTTTACAGTCTCCCCCTAGGCTGATGCTACCAAAACTTCTATGGAATCTTCCTTGGCTTCCATTCACCCCTCAGTACCTTTGCCCTATTCCTTATCCACCTGCTTCCTGTCCTCCCATATGCTCCATTATCAGGATTGTTGAGAGGGAGCTTATCTAAGTCAAGGACATAGGGATTGGCCAACACCATCAGCTACACATGATTCACCAGTTTTATTACTCCATTGTAGTTGGTGAGAATGAAGATCTTTTCTTGTGCATTAAAACTCCATTTCACTAAGGGGACATAAGAATGCTCATGCATCAGTCCATGGACGTCCCTTAGATCTTCTGAAGATTGTAAAGGTTCTGGAGCTGCTTCTGGTGTGACTTTAAGTACTGAGAGTGCTGCTTCAGGCTCAGAGTTAGAGGGTATAGTATTTGTTCTCTTGCTCTTTCTAGCTATGCTCTTTCTTCTTCTGAATCTTGGTGAATCTTGAGCCACAGCCTCCCTCCTATGTTCTCTGGCCTGTTGATCCTCCACATTTGATCCCACTGCATCATCTACTCGTGCAGTGGGCTCTGGTCTTGCAGCATTAGATCTTGGAGGACTTGGTCTCCTCTTATCTGCCATTGATTGTCTCTTAGGATAAGGTATTGTTGTCTTTTTAGCTACCTTTCCTTTTCTGATTTTGATCACTGAAGAGATTGGCATGTTATCCATTAAGGGGCTAGAAGGAGGAGATGCTTGTTCTTCTTTAGGGTCTATTGGAAACATGTTGGGGAACATGGCTTTTGTTGCTTCCCCACACATGACTTCCTCACCCTGTCGGATTCCTGCACCAGTGATGGGGATTTCTATTGTAGCTCCTTGCCCTAGACCTAAGCCTCTAAGTAGGCTTGTCCTTTGAGCCCGTATCTGCTCAATTGGAAGCAAATCACCTATGGCTATTTTAGCCTTGATATCTCGGATGTGCATATCCATGGTCGAGTTCTTCTGTCACACCCCCACCCCTCGTCACCTCGTGTCTGGTCTGACGTCACCGAACCGGTTGCGGAAGCATAGTGGTAATGTCTCCGAGGTGAGGGGTGACTTACTTGAACCGATATCATAAGCACACAGATTAACTTAAAGTACATACATTACATGGATGTCGCGATCGCAGTTACATTATAACTACTTTTGATTAATTACAACACTAGTTATTCAAGTACAAGTATTCCAAAAGTGCATCCTCACCGGCTATCACTGTTTACCTGCAAAAAGGTTTGAGTTTGAAACGTCAGCACAAAGCTGGTGAGTTCGACAGTTCAATTTAAAACAATATGGTATGATAAACAAGTTCTCAAAAGTTCAGTTCTGGATAACCATGGGACCCGTATCTAGTTCCTTTCGGACGTCTAGTTCAGTTCTCAAGATATTACCCGTCGGTACATATCTTAGTGCCTCATTATCTTAATGTCTATCATACCATTAAGAAGTTCAGGAAACAGATAACAAACATTCACACAAGGGGAGATGCAACCCTCCCAGCGAATGGGGTGTCAACCAATAGTACTATCAATGTTTTCTGTTCGGCCCCACATGGGTTCACTAGATACAGTTCAAGAATGAGGACTTTCAGTTCCATGATAGAGTTCAGTCTACAGGCAAAATCCCATGAAATCCCACAAAAGTCAAATGAAATCACACAGATATCATTGATGCATATCATATAGTTATCAAAAGTTTAGCAGTTCTACCCCGTTGTTTATAAAAGAGTAAAAAGAAAAGGGGTTGTACGAAACTCACCTGATAACTCAGTAGTAGCAGAATATCACACAAACTGGTAATGATATGATGATTCTGCATTTAGTTTATGCTTGATATGTTATTTATGTTTTAACTTGCTGATTAAATACTTTTGAACGTCCAATGTCAAAGACATTGCCTTGAAAGTCATCAAACCAATATTGAATTATTAATTATTTACTTTAGTGACATATCATACAATGTATGGTAATGTATGAACCTATACTAATTCAGGTTCCTAATACTAAGTTGATGACCCACTTGATTAATCAGTATAATCTCAGATTAACCAAATAGTTAATGTTGTTGATTATAATTGCTAAAATAGTCTCTAAACAGTTTAATGGCTTAGGGATAATTAATCCTTGTTATTGATTACCCAGATATCATGGAATATCACAATGTAGTTTTTGAGTAGGTTTTATAACCATGTTTAACATACCAATCTGACTGTTATCCGAAACGTCAAATAATCGTTCCAATGAGTACGTTAATGATTGTGATTAGTTTAAAACACATGACTTTCACGTTGCATGTCAAAGATTAATCAAACTAATCACATACATAGTCACAAACAAATGGTTTAAACCCTTATAACCATTGTTATGATTCCATGCAAACCGGGCATTACAACGACTCAAAACAAGAATTTACCCATTAACATTTCGAGTTTGTCATCCAAAACCAATCCTAGCCATCATCAAGGCAATAATCAACAACCCTAACTATATCATGACGTTCAAAATAAAGATTTAATCACTAAAAATTAAACCAGAAGGTTTAGAATGAACCATTACCTAATCTGGAGGAGTTCTGCGGATAGATAGATGATCTGGACTTGTATAAACGTTCCTGGATGCGATCTAAACGTCTCAACGGCTTTAAAACAAAGATTTAAGAAGTTGGATGATGAATTTTCGTGAAAAGGAGCTGGTTTCGTCGATGGCTGAGGATAAAATGAGATAGGAATGAAAATCTAGATTTTTATGCAAGTTGCCGGCAAACTAGACCCCAGGCGCATCGCCTGACGCCCAACACCCAACCTAGGCGTACCGCGCGCGTCCCCCCCGGCTTCCAGAAGTTCTCGACTCCACGCGCATCGCCTAGGGTCTTCACTTGACCTGAGGCGTACCGCCTAAAGGCAATTTCTTCCGTTTTTCGACAGAAACTTCGTTTCGCGATTCCGAGCGATCCGTAACTCCGTTTCACGCACGGTTTTCGCCTACGTTCATCATTTTTCACATACTACCATTCCATATTAATTTCGGCGACCAATTCAACACGGATTTTAAACACGCTCAAATGTGCTCAATTCACTGTTGACGTAATTCTTCGTACGCGCTTATCACAGTCTCCTCCTGTTAGAGAAATTTCGTCCCGAAATTTAAAAAAAAACTTGTTTATTAACAATTGATTATGTGAATAGATGTGGGTATTTCTTTTTCATCTGATCTTCACGTTCCCACGTATATTCGGGTCCACGCTGTGAATTCCACCGAATCTTGACAATAGGTATACGACTACGTTTTAATACCTTCACCTCTCGATCCATTACTTCAACTGGTTCTTCCCTGAATTGAAGTTTCTCATCAATTTGGATTTCCTTCAAAGGTACAATCAAAGATTCATCAACTACACACTTCTTCAGGTTTGATATATGGAAGACATCATGTACATTACCAAGTTCAGGAGGTAATTCAAGTCTGTAGGCTACTGATCCAATTCTTTCAAGAATTTTAAATGGTCCTACAAATCTTGGTGAAAGTTTACCTCTCTTTCAAAATCTAAAGATGCCCTTCCATGGTGAAACTTTCAACATTACTAGATCACCAATTTGAAATTCCAACGGTCTACGACGATTATCAGCATAACTCTTTTGTCGATCGCGAGCAGCTTTAATTCGTTCTTGAATAAGTGCGATCTTATCAGTTGTTTCTTGAATGAGTTCTGGGCCTATGATTCGATTTTCACCTACCTCTGACCAACAGACAGGTGATCTACACTTGCGTCCATAGAGTGCTTCAAATGGAGCGCATTGAATACTAGTATGATAGCTGTTGTTATATGAGAATTCAACAAGTGGAAGATGAATATCCCAGCTACCACCAAAATCAATCACACAGCTCCTGAGCATATCTTCCAGAGTTTGATTTGTTCGTTCGGTTTGCCCATCAGTTTGCGGATGATAAGCTGTGCTCATATTGATTTGTGTGCCCAGAGCATTCTGAAGAGTTTGCCAAAATCGTGATGTGAATCGACTATCTCTGTCAGAAATGATAGAGATTGGTACTCCATGACGAGATACAATCTCGTTAATGTAGAGTTTAGCAAGTCGATCCATAGAGTAATCTTCTCGGATGGAAATAAAATGCGCAGATTTAGTAAGGCGATCAACGATAACCCATATAGAGTCATGATTATGCGATGTTCTGGGTAGTTTAGTGATAAAATCCATAGAGATCTGATCCCATTTCCACATGGGAATCTCCGGTTGTTGTAATAACCCAGAAGGACGTTGATGTTCAGCCTTAACCCTTAGACACGTTAAGCATCGACCCACGTATTCTGCGATATGTTTCTTCATTCCAGGCCACCAGTAAAAGTCTTTAAGATCTTTATACATTTTATCAGCACCTGGATGAATAGAATACCTGGACTTGTGTGCCTCATCCAAGATGATTAATCTTGTGTTACCGAACAGAGGAACCCACATTCGGTCTTTGAAATACAACAGTCCATCGTCTTTGGTATCGAGTCTCTTATCTAATCCTCTCAGTCCCTCAGCAGAATAGTTCGTTGCTTTTAAAGCTTGTTGCTGAGCTTCTTTCATTTGAGGAATTAGACTAGTTTGAATAGTCATACCTAACGCTTTTACACGTAACGGTTTGACTCGTTCCTTGCGACTTAACGCATCGGCTACAACATTTGCC
This sequence comes from Mikania micrantha, assembly GCA_009363875.1. NCBI lineage: Eukaryota > Viridiplantae > Streptophyta > Magnoliopsida > Asterales > Asteraceae > Mikania > Mikania micrantha. The sequence continues at coordinate 64,364,324 of CM018696.1, read as the reverse complement.
TTGCCTGGGTGATAACGAATTTCACAGTCATAGTCGTTCAACAGTTCCACCCATCGCCTTTGCCGCATATTAAGCATTTTCTGATCTAGAATATGTTGAAGACTTTTGAGGTCAGTGTATATGATACACTTAGTTCCATACAAATAGTGTCTCCAAATCTTGAGTGCAAACACCACTGCACCAAGTTCTAGATCATGAGTGGTATAATTCTTCTCGTGTACTTTCAACTGTCGAGAAGCATAAGCAATCACCTTATCGTTCTGCATTAAAACACACCCCAGACCTTGGCGTGAAGCATCACAGTACACTGTGAAGTTATCAATACCTTCCGGTAATGCCAATATAGGTGCATTGCAGAGTTTGTGTTTCAACAGTTGGAACGCCTCCTCCTGTTGAGAACCCCATATAAACTGTTGATTTTTCTGTGTCAATGTAGTTAGTGGCAGAGCTATCTTTGAGAAGTTCTTGATAAACCGACGATAATAACCTGCCAACCCTAAGAATTGACGGATTTCAGTTGGGGTTCGTGGTGTTTCCCATTGTTCTACAGCTTTAATCTTACTGGGATCCACCTGAATACCATCTTGATTCACCACATGCCCAAGGAATTGAACTTCTCGTAACCAGAACTCACACTTGGAGAACTTGGCATATAATTTCTCATGTGCCAAAAGTTCTAGGATTAATTTCAAGTGTTGAGCATGTTCTTGCTGGCTTCGAGAATAAATAAGAATGTCATCAATAAATACAATCACAACCTTATCCAAATAAGGCCTACATACCCGATTCATCAGATCCATGAAAACTGCAGGTGCATTTGTTAATCCAAACGGCATTACTAGAAATTCATAATGCCCATATCGAGTTCTGAATGCAGTTTTGGGAACATCATCTTCATGCACTCGTAGTTGATGATATCCGGATCTTAAATCAATTTTTGAGAAGTAGGTAGCGCCTTGAAGTTGATCAAACAGATCATCTATACGTGGTAATGGATAACGATTTTTGATTGTCAGTTTATTGAGCTCACGGTAGTCAATACACATCCTGAATGATCCGTCCTTCTTTTTCACAAAAAGAACTGGTGCTCCCCAGGGTGAGAAACTAGGTCTAATAAAACCCTTATCTAACAGTTCTTGCAATTGACCTGAAAGTTCTTGCATTTCAGATGGTGCAAGCCGATACGGGGCTTTAGCAACAGGTGCTGCACCTGGAATCAAGTCAATCCGAAATTCAACTTGTTTCACTGGGGGTAATCCTGATATGTCCTCAGGAAAAACTTCAGGAAAATTCTTGATTACTGGGATATCTGTGATTTGTTTGGGTGAAGAATTATGCTCAGTCACATGTTCCAGGAAAGCATAACAGCCTTTCCTTAAAAATTTCTGAGCTCGCATACAAGATATGATACCAAGTTTTCTACCAGCTCGTTCTCCTTGAACTATCAGTGTATTACCGTTAGGTAATGGAATACGGATCACCTTGTTTTGACAGATAACTTCCGCTTGGTTATCAGAAAGCCAGTCCATTCCAACAACGACATCAAAGCTTCCAAGCTCAATAGGTAGTAGATCAATATTGAAAAGATGATCATTTAGATTCAAGGAACATCCTTGAATAACACTGTTAGTTTTTATCAACTTGCCGTTAGCAAGTTCAATAACATAAGGAGTTTCTAGATCTACCGTAGGCAATGCAAGTAAAGATGCAAATTCAGGAGAGATAAAACTCTTATCTGCCCCCGTATCAAAGAGAACTGATGCATATAGATTATTAATTAAGAACGTACCAGTCACAATGTTAGCATCATGTCTCGCCTCGGTAGCACCAATCTGAAAAGCTCTCCCCCTAGCTTCAGTTCCCTGATTGGTATTATTGTTTGGACAGTTCCGCATGAAATGATCAGGACTTCCACATTTGTAGCATGACCGATTGGTTTGAGTGGTTTGTCGTGGCGCTTGATTTCGTGGTTGAGCAGGAAAGTTGCAATATTTAGCATAATGTCCAACTCGGTTACAGTTCAGACAAACAGGACATGGTCCCGTGTGATGGAGTGGACACTTATCGCATTTGGGCGCCTGCCCAGTATAAGCTTTCCTCTCAGGAACATTTGCACCATAGTTCTTCACCGTTGGTTTTTTCTGACCGATCTCAGCCGGAGCTTTAGCCTTGACCTTACCAAACCACTTTCGTTTGGTACCTTTTGACACATCCGAGGTACCGACATCACTACGGCTGTGAGCCGTCTGAGGTTTCAAAGACAGAGTACCACTCCTTACCGCCTCATTGGTAAGCTTAGTGGTCAAAAGAATCGTGTGTTTCAGAGTTGTAGGTTCAACAGCAGTCAACATTCCTCGTATCTGAGGAATCAGACCCTTAATGTACTTCTCGATTAAAGCTGCTTCCGTAGGAAACATATCGGGAAGTAAACAAGTAAGTTCATGGAAACGATTGGTGTAAGTCAGACAATCAGCACCGATCATAGAATGGTTCCAGAATTCCTCCTGGAGTTTTTGAATTTCAGTGATGGGACAATACTCTGATCTAATCAGAGTTTTGAAATCATTCCAGCCCATCGAGTCAACTGTGACTGAACCCAAAGTCTTGGCCTGGGTATTCCACCAGGTCAAAGCTGAGTCTTTCAAAGAACAGGCAGCATAAGACACCTTATGCTCCTCCAAGCACTTACTGATTTTGAGTTTGGTTTCCATCTCCTCGATCCACCTTAAAAGACCAGCCGCTCCTTCTTTGCCAGTAAAAGTAGGAGGGTTACAAGAAGCAAAATACTTATATGTACATCCCTGTCGTGGTGGATCAGGAGCAATTGTAGCCGTACCAATGGTATGATGCGTTTCTGTATTGCCACCAGTAACAGTATGTTCATTAGTATTGGGCCCCCACCCGAACCCGTAGTACCATGAGGCTGGTGTTGTACCAAAACTCCACAAGCAGTTAATTGTTCACGCACAATTCGTGCAATCATTGCTTCGTTTGTTTCGGATCCACTGGTACCAGCAAGTGGAATAGGATTTGCTCCCGGGTTCACTGGTGGATCAGTATTTGTTTCCAGATTAACCTGTGGATCTGGATTTGCTTCAGTATTTACTGGTGGAACTTGATCTGGCTCAGGGTTAGTAATGTTCCGAATAGATCTCTTAGTCGGTCGACCTCTTTTGGGAGCCATTATTCTGCTCACAAGCAGATAAATTCAGGTCAGTCAAGAACATTAAGTATATAACCCATTCGACCCCATAATTTCAATCATATTCAGTTACACTGAAAATTTGTATTGAAATGTGATTACAGAGAACATAGTATAACTACATGAATTCTGGCCAGACATGTTCGCATTACACACAGATCACACAACTGTTTGTAGTTACACTTAGTCCTGTTATTTCATAAACATGTTAGAGTCTTACTCAACTCATTGCATTGCAACACATGTTTTTAGATATATGTTCATACAGGACTAGGATATATTATCACACAAGTTCTCTGATATGTTCACAGTTCATGCACTAAGTTCTCATACAAACAATAGTCATGTTCTCGTACAGTATGGCTCTCGTACCGTACTTTAGTTACAGACATGTTCACTATTAGATACGTTCACAATTCAGACATGTTCTCGTACAGTATGGCTCTCGTACTGTACCTTGGTTACAGACACATTCACAATTAGACACGTTCTCAGTTCAGACATGTTCTCGTACAGTATGGCTCTCGTACTGTACTTTAGTAACAAATATATTTGCATACAGTATTGCTCCCGTACTGTATTTCAGCAAAATATATTTTTCAGTTCGATATATTCGCATACAGTATTGCTCTCGTACTGTATTTCAGCGAAATATATATTTTAGTTCGATATATTCGCATACAGTATTGTTCCCGTACTGTATTTCAGCGAAATATATGTTTTAACTCAACATGTTCTCATATAGATACATTAATACACAGTTATGTTCTCACATAGAAAAATTAATTATAGTTCATTATACAAACAGACATACAAAAACACTCATAATATTATAGTACCATAATTTCATACATACAGAGTTTTAATACAACCAAAAGTCAGGTTACTCTAAACCTACCACATCCTGCACTACATCTCACAAACTCGGGATCTGTCCATACCAAAATATCCCTCTGTCACCCCTACTGATCACACTATATTACATCCTCAACCTATCCGCATACTGTTAATGAGATTTACAATGACGATCCCAAAATAACCATCTGAACATACTCATCGTATGAAATACGATAAACAAGACAATATAATGGCTACAACAGCCATAGTCACAGCTAGAACTATCATCATGGTCTCGAAGCTAACCGTCTCCAACCAAAACAAAAACTCTCTAACCCGCACTAAACCTGCCCTCATCACCTCCACCTGCTGCCAAAACGCAGCAACTATCCTCTGCCTCCAAGTCCTACTAAGCCGCTCCTCAACGGTAGTTCTCCACGCCTGGGTGTCAATACCCATGAGATTCACCTACTCCATCAGAGTCAGATGTGAAGTAAGAATCTCCAATACAGTGTTACGAGTATCCTCAAAGAGCGTATGGTGCTGATGTACCTCCTGCCTCAGACCCTGCAAGTCCTGAGCGACTTGCTGCACCTGGGCCCTCAGCTCTGCTTGGCGAGAGGATTCTCCCACCTCATGAACTGTCAGAGGCTCATCCCGCGGAGCCATCGGATGTCTGGGAGGTAATCCGGTGGTCTTGCGGGCCTGTCCCCGCATCCTCCTAAGTCCATCCCAAACAGGAACTCTCGGTGGGGACTGACTATGTCGTCCCTCGGCTGCCATATTCTCAGCACGAAGCTGAGAGTGTCCCTGTGATGCGGCCTGTGCTGGTTCAGGTGCTGGTGCTGGTGGTGGTGGAGTAACTGGTCTAGGAGCTGACGGTGTACGTGGTGCTGCAGGTGTCGCCTGTGAGGCTACCGACGAAGCCTCATCAGAATCTGAGTCTGCTCCAGAACTGGCACTCGGAGTATCATCCAGCACAACATAAGGGAATCTCTGATAAATATACCGCTCACCCTGATCATCCATCGCTGTACAATCAAAATTCTCGGATCAGTACCATGAAATAAATATTGAATAAAATATTCAACATAAACATGATATGAAACGTCCTCCTATCTTAACTCAACTATTCGTTCATTTGATTATTAATGTTCTGCTTGCATTAAATTAAACTAGAACGCACACGTGCTACAGATTTCAGTTATGCTGGCCACTCATAACTGAGATCCATACCACCTGATTATCCTAACTCAATTCAAAACAAGTTTTGTTCGTTATTAATGTGTCGGTGCTCTCTGTGTCACTATACGAGCCTATGGTTATAGTCTAGGTCTCTAAGTCAACCTAATTCTCTATAACCTGTGGCTCTGATACCACCCTGTCACACCCCCCACCCCTCGTCACCTCGTGTCTGGTCTGACGTCACCGAACCGGTTGCGGAAGCATAGTGGTAATGTCTCCGAGGTGAGGGGTGACTTACTTGAACCGATATCATAAGCACACAGATTAACTTAAAGTACATACATTACATGGATGTCGCGATCGCAGTTACATTATAACTACTTTTGATTAATTACAACACTAGTTATTCAAGTACAAGTATTCCAAAAGTGCATCCTCACCGGCTATCACTGTTTACCTGCAAAAAGGTTTGAGTTTGAAATGTCAGCACAAAGCTGGTGAGTTCGACAGTTCAATTTAAAACAATATGGTATGATAAACAAGTTCTCAAAAGTTCAGTTCTGGATAACCATGGGACCCGTATCTAGTTCCTTTCGGACGTCTAGTTCAGTTCTCAAGATATTACCCGTCGGTACATATCTTAGTGCCTCATTATCTTAATGTCTATCATACCATTAAGAAGTTCAGGAAACAGATAACAAACATTCACACAAGGGGAGATGCAACCCTCCCAGCGAATGGGGTGTCAACCAATAGTACTATCAATGTTTTCTGTTCGGCCCCACATGGGTTCACTAGATACAGTTCAAGAATGAGGACTTTCAGTTCCATGATAGAGTTCAGTCTACAGGCAAAATCCCATGAAATCCCACAAAAGTCAAATGAAATCACACAGATATCATTGATGCATATCATATAGTTATCAAAAGTTTAGCAGTTCTACCCCGTTGTTTATAAAAGAGTAAAAAGAAAAGGGGTTGTACGAAACTCACCTGATAACTCAGTAGTAGCAGAATATCACACAAACTGGTAATGATATGATGATTCTGCATTTAGTTTATGATTGATATGTTATTTATGTTTTAACTTGCTGATTAAATACTTTTGAACGTCCAATGTCAAAGACATTTCCTTGAAAGTCATCAAACCAATATTGAATTATTAATTATTTACTTTAGTGACATATCATACAATGTATGGTAATGTAGGAACCTATACTAATTCAGGTTCCTAATACTAAGTTGATGACCCACTTGATTAATCAGTATAATCTCAGATTAACCAAATAGTTAATGTTGTTGATTATAATTGCTAAAATAGTCTCTAAACAGTTTAATGGCTTAGGGATAATTAATCCTTGTTATTGATTACCCAGATATCATGGAATATCATAATGTAGTTTTTGAGTAGGTTTTATAACCATGTTTAACATACCAATCTGACTGTTATCCGAAACGTCAGATAATCGTTCCAATGAGTATGTTAATGATTGTGATTAGTTTAAAACACATGACTTTCACGTTGCATGTCAAAGATTAATCAAACTAATCACATACATAGTCACAAACAAATGGTTTAAACCCTTATAACCATTGTTATGATTACATGCAAACCGAGCATTACAACGACTCAAAACAAGAATTTACCCGTTAACATTTCGAGTTTGTCATCCAAAACCAATCCTAGCCATCATCAAGGCAATAATCAACAACCCTAACTATATCATGACGTTCAAAATAAAGATTTAATCACTAAAAATTAAACCAGAAGGTTTAGAATGAACCATTACCTAATCTGGAGGAGTTCTGCGGATAGATAGATGATCTGGACTTGTATAAACGTTCCTGGATGCGATCTAAACGTCTCAACGGCTTTAAAACAAAGATTTAAGAAGTTGGATGATGAATTTTCGTGAAAAGGAGCTGGTTTCGTCGATGGCTGAGGATAAAATGAGATAGCAATGAAAATCTAGATTTTTATGCAAGTTGCCGGCAAACTAGACCCCAGGCGCATCGCCTGACGCCCAACACCCAACCTAGGCGTACCGCGCGCGTCCCCCCCGGCTTCCAGAAGTTCTCGACTCCGCGCGCATCGCCTGGGGTCTTCACTTGACCTGAGGCGTACCGCCTAAAGGCAATTTCTTCCGTTTTTCGACAGAAACTTCGTTTCGCGATTCCGAGCGATCCGTAACTCCGTTTCGCGCACGGTTTTCGCCTACGTTCATCATTTTTCACATACCACCATTCCATATTAATTTCGGCGACCAATTCAACACAGATTTTAAACACGCTCAAATGTGCTCAATTCACTGTTGACGTAATTCTTCGTACGCGCTTATCACATCTTCATAGGGCCTAGCTGCCAAGCATGGAATCCATATTCCAGGAGGAAAGCCTTTGACCTGTCTCTGTAGGCCTTCTCCTTTTGATTCTTAGTGAGGACAGTATGGGCCTTGGATGCAACAACAGCCTGTTCTTGCTGCTGCACCTTGTCCAGCTCGGCAGCCATCTAAGGCACCGACCAGAGCCATACTTTATTGAAGTCATAGCCCCTCTCTTCGAGCAGAGAAGAGAGTCTAAGTCGTTCTTCATCCTAAGAGGTGTCTGGCCGACCCTTCATTTTCTTTGGTCTTCTCTCCTCCTGTTATGCTTCCTCCTCTGGGTGAGTTTTCTTTTTCCTTTGTCATCAGCTGTTAATTTTGTCCCAGAGGAGATTTCTCCTGTAGCCTCACCAATTGGTTCATCGACAAGTAGCTTCACTGTGGAGGAGTCATCAAGAATGACTGGGCCTTCGGAAGCATTTGCAGCTTCGGAGTTAACCTCTGCATTCACTGCATCCTCCGGTTGACCAATCACCTTAGATGATTCCTTATTATTTTCCACATGGAGCTCAGGAGAGGAGGAGAGGTCTTCGTCAGCCTTTGTCCTAGAAAGGGACACAGGTTCCATGGAGATCGAAGGTTGTTCTTGGATAATGTCCTCCATGGCAACCTGGGCTGCAGTCTCAAAAGGAGACTTAGTCCCAGGGGACTGAGGCTCCAAAAAGACATTTGTTTTATGTTGCTTAGTCTCTTTGGAAACCTCCATGATAGCTTCAGAAGAAGAGGAAGAGGAGGAAGAGGAAGTAGAGTAAACATAAAAGTAAGTGCCCAAAAAGTCATCCCATTCAGCAATCAAAGTGACTATGGATGGGTTAACCTCCTGTGCACCTTCCTCTTCTCTTGCTTCTGGTCCTGACCCTGCAGAAGGTGCATTCTCCCCCTTTTTGGTAGCATCAGGGGAGGTGAAAGTGGTTGTAGTAGGATCAGGATGAAATGGTTGAAAAATTACCAGGGACGTCTTTTGAGATCCAGAATAGCAGCATCTTTGTTCTGGATCTCAAGCTGCAGGGCAGCAACCTCAGCTTCTAGGTTGGCCACCCTGGCTTGAAGTGAAGCAATGATGGCCATCAATTCCTGTTCTTTATTGCCCTCATCCACATGAGTGGAATCATTGGGCAATGGAGTCCTGAGCCTGGCTCCTGCACCTCCACCACCAGATGTGGTTTCTTGGCTCCCTGGATTCCCTTCATTGAGAAGGGCTTCAAAGAAGTCCTCCCCAACATAGGTTGCCACAGGTGAGGTCCTAGTGCCCGTACCACTGTTCTGTGGATCTTGATTAAGATCAACAGTATTGGCAGCCTCACTTGCATTGACCCCTTCAAAACTACTGGGGCCAACCTCTGTAACAAAAGGCTCTGGGTCAAGGAACCTAGCTTGTAACTGTGTCACCACTCTCATTAAAGTTTGGATAGTAGGAGAGAGTGATTCCTCCACAGCTATAGCAGAGGTTTCTTGAGCCTGGGTAGTAGTATGGGTGGGGGGCATATCTGGGTGATAAGAACCTGGAGACTTGGGAGACAGTCTCTGATCTAGTAGAGTTGCTTCAGCTGAATCAGACTCAAGAATAGGGTTATCCCTTTGAATATTCTTAGATATGTTTTGTGACATAAGCTGAGGGCTTTCAGGCTGGTTAAGGGCAACCACAGGTTCCAAAGGAAGAACCTGTGGAACAACAAGAGTTTTGGTTTTCACCTTAGGTGGGACTGTGCCCTGGGCAGTCCTTTTTACCTCTTTCTTTATGGGTTCCGTAGAAAGAGCCTGAACAGCTGTAGAGAGCTGCACATGGGTTCGTTTGCGTTTGTAAGTGACTTTTATGGGGTGTGGAATAAAAGTGGAAGGTGTGGGCTCAGCGTCTATGGGGGCAACAGAGCTGTCACCTTCTAGAGTAGGTAACTCCATAGAGGGAAGAAGAGGAGTGAATTTTCCAGAAAACTGGACACTCGTCTTCTTTAACTGCACAAAAACCTTGGAAGAGACCAAGAGTATTTTGTATGTATTCCCAGTTAGGGAGAGGGAAGTGCCTAAATCCCCGTAAAAAATTGTTGTAAAAACCTGGGATACATACAAAATTTGTTTGTTGACGAAATATTGTGAACCAGATTATTGAAAATAAAAGCAGAAAAGTTAAAGAGTTGGTTGGAAACCAAGCCATGAATAGTTGATCGGTGTCGAAGTACCAACCAAAAATAAGAGTTTACACTCCAATCCTACTACCCAAATTAGATAGGGAAGTCGGGTATCGATCCACGAGAAGTCTAGTGGAAATCACTTTTAACACGATTAATTAAACTCTAATTAACTACTTGCAACTGAAAAGTAAACTTGAAAAGGTTGATTTTAGGGTTTTAAAATAAGAACAGTGAACTTCAACTAAAACAAACAAATGAAAATAAAGATTTGTAAACGATTAATGGAAAAGGTGATCACTCCGGGTTTCGAATTAGGAAGACAATAAGGTTTTTATTAACTTGTCAATTGGGAATCACATAGACCTGATTCATGCTTTAATTGATAAACATGTATGATTTTGAGAACAAAGCAATGATCTTGTTGACAACCGATAACTAGACCGATGTTGTTGACTCGATTGATTACCAGTTCTACAAAAACAATGATTTCTAAAAGACTTTAAAACCCAATTCTGTTAATTACCCATTCGATTATACAAAGAATGAAAAGAAAGCAATAAACTTGAACTTGGAATTGCAAAATCAATCAAAAATCGTAATCGTTTAACAATCAAACACTATTGAATCCATAAATCTACGAAGAATGAATTCAATACCAATATCCAACAAATCAAAGAACAAAACCAATTATCAAACCTAATTCTTCACCCGGAGATGATCACAATCGAACTAGCCGGACATCCTCAAACTTGAATCTTCACAATCGTTGATCATAGGCATGATTTGAACTTTGCTTTTGCGAATCGGGATGATCTTGGATTGATTTGGATGAGTTAGAATGCCCAAAAAACTCTCTTTTTCGTCCAGAAATTGCCCCCAAAAGTGTTAGAAACGAAAACCTAAGATTAGGCCTCAAATATGGGAAAGATTAGGTAAAAATCGGACTTTTTCGGCCGTCGCCGTATGATACGCTGGGCCCGGGCGTATCATACGCCCACCAGGATACCCTACGCCCAGAACTTTCTGTCAACGCTGAAATTTGGGCGTATCATACGCTGGCCGTATGATACGCTGGGTTGGCCGTACCATACGCCCAAACTTATCTCACCAATGGCTTCGTCTCGTCGAGAAACTCAGTTTTCATATATTATGGGCCCCGTAACTCTTCTCCTAGCCTGAGTTATGCATCCGCAAAATTTTGGTCTCCCGAACTTCATGTTTTCACCCTTTTCTCGCCCGGCTTCTCTTCTAATCATCCAATAAGCTCCCGAACACGTCTTCAGTCACTTAACACCTACAATTCATAAACATACTCAAAGTAAACGTGTTTCGGGCCAGAAATCGATAATATCACGCAATTACGCATCAAATAACACGACTATTCACCCTTTCATCACATCCCCACACTTGTTCTTTGCTTGCCCTCAAGCAAAGCTCATCAAAACCATCAAATCATCATAATCAAATACATTTCCCAATTGCCCCGTCAATTCTTTCATTAAGTTCTAGATCATGTCACACCCCAACCGACGGCGGAATACGTCGGGGTGTGAACGTGACTGTTCAATAGCTCATGATCAACTAAAACGTTTCATAATTAATGCAACTAAATTTTTAATGTCTTACAATTCAAAGTAAACAAAGTTCAAACAAACAAAGTTTAATAACTAAAGTGAAAGTCTAAATTGTTATTAAAGCTCTAAAGTCCAAGCATCTTATGTGTTCATCCCAAAAGCTCACTAAGTTGCACCTGAAACATGATAAAGTTTGAAAGGTCAACTACAAAAGTAGTTGGTGAGAATCATAAAGTTGACTCGATAAATAGTTTAATAGTTCAAATTTTGAATCATGTATCATAAACATATCAATAGATAAGGCTTAATGTGGAAACATACATAAAACTATTGCAGATCAAACCTTAGTTAACCAAGTTAGGCATAATAGCACATACTATCCTTATAGTTCCAAAAGTTCAAAATGTGCACAATAGTTCAAACATACAAAGTTCAAATAGTTCAATAGTTGGTAACTGAGTGATCACCGGTTGGGTGGAATGGTCAGTTCAATAGCTATCATCACAACAGTCAGGCTAATATAGTTAATGATCAATGCAAGTTTCGAGAATAGTTCACATGTAGTTTGGGACATAAGCTCAAATCAAAAGATAAAGTTCATAGATACAGATTGTTCAAATAGTTGAAGTTCATGTTTCATCCCCGATGTTTTGAAAACAAAATCAAATCAAGAAAAGGGGAATATGAAACTCACCTGGATATGATAACTAGATTGAGAGTTCAAGTAGTTGATAATCCAACTTTGCGAGAAATGAATCCTCACAACAAACCTATAGTTATAAGTTCAAATTGTTCTAAGTTCAACAAGTTCCAAGTAAAGTTCTAATTCATTCTAAGTTCAGATCTATGTTCTAATGAACTTGGAGAATCAAGTTAAGTTGTTAATTTGAGAAAAACGACAAAGTTGTATTGTTAAAAATATATATTAAACATTAAAGAGATGATGATCTAAGATTCATAAACTAACTACTTTAGAAATATTTAAAATCTAAAGTGTTATACAAAATATAGATAATTATATAATTTCCAATTAAATTACTAAATAAAAAATCTCGTATTTATATGTTTTAATATAAGGTTTTAATTTAAGATAATTTCTATTTGATTTAAATAAAATATTTTATTTAACAAAAAAATATATTCTGTTGTATATAATTATTTCAGGAAATAAAAGTATTTTTTTGAAATTTTATATATTTAAAATATATTGATTTATAGTATTTATAATTCAACTTAAATAGTATTTTTATTCAAATAAAATATTTTTATTCAAATAAAAATATTTCAGAGTTGGTTTCGATTCAAATAACTTATTTAAAATTTTTCAGAATTTTAAAAGTTATTTTAGTATTTTTAATAAACTATTTATTCAGTTTTATAGAGCTTTTAAATCAAAATAAACAGTTTTCTGTTATAAAAGTTAAAATAAAAATGTTCCCAGGTTTATAAAAGTTCCATAAAAATTATGTAATTTTTCCAGAATTTTTACAATAGTTTAAGTATTTTTAGTAAATAAATTATGTAGATTAATAACACCTTTAAATCATTTTAAATAGTTTTGCATCATAAAAATAATTATAAAAATTTAGGCAGATTTAGATAAGCTCCATAAATGTTGTATAATTTTTCTAGAATTTTATAATTAGTTTAGACATATTTTTGTGATTTAAATAATTAATAATAAACATAAAATACTAGTTTTATACTTAAATAAAATGAATTTAGTCATCAAAAATTTTCCAGGGTTTATAAAATAGTTCCAGATATTTTATAAATATTTTTATAAAATTGTTAGGATTTATAAAATAATTGCATTGAATTAAAAAGAGGGAAAAAGAAACAAAATAGAATTAAAATGTGTCGAATGGGTCTTGAACCCGTGACCTTGAGTTAAGGTAGACGAGCTCTAACCAGTCGACCATAATCTTGATTCATTGAAAGAGTTCAGATCAAATTTTGTTTTATCTTACGTATTCTAGTTTACACCACATCCTCCCAAGAACCCTAAATCCTAATTGATCCAAATCCGATCGTTCAAGTAAATGTTAACAGAAGTTATTAGAGGGGTTTTGTTCTATATTTAAAACCGAATCAAGAATTCATTTACTTACTTGGTTTGACTGAGTTTTGATCGAGTTCGAGTTCAAAGCGAGTCGCAGCCGTTCTTCGTCTTGTTCGTGATCCCGACGTGATATTGAGATGTTACAGATGATATGGTTTGATTCGTATGGTTGAAATGAAAAAAACCTTATGTTTATTCGTTCCAGTTCAATTCAAAACGTCGATTTTAATTCGTGAATTAATGTTACGGTTACGGGTTAATCAAACTTGAATTAAATGATGTTAATAGCTAGTTTTAATCGTTGTATTACGTTAGAAAGACGATTTGGGTCACAAAGAATTAAAAACCTATTGATTTGGTGCATTTAAAATGCGATTTGGGTACTTGGCCGGTGTATTGCCGGATGCTGGGCCGGAAAAGCGGGCAGCAAGGGGGGAAAGGGAGTTTGGCTTTCCCATTTTAACATATTTAGCCCTTATAGTTTATGTTTGATCATATACCACCAAAAACTTGTAAATTGAGTTTCAAAAGTATTCTTTTAACAAATTTTTTTTACACTTGAAGGTTTATTTTTAATATTTATAAAACTTTAAAATTTTATAAACTTAATTTAATATTATTAATGGTTTTTAGTTTATTACATTTATATTTTTATAAATCTATAAAAGAACTTTTATAATATACATCATTAAATATATATATATAAATAACATATTATGAGATAAGTTTCAACGTAATCAATTTATTAAAATTCAACGTGATTACAAATCAGATACATCGTCGGAAATACCGTCGGAAATTCTCGGATATTACAGATCATAACCAAATCACAAGACTTACAACATTACATAGTTTTACATTATGACATGTACAAATGATTTTTCAAGCAAAACATGGAATAACCTCTAACTAAACCTAACATGCTTCAAGTCTATTTCACATGAATGTATTGCGCCACTCACAATGTTCTCTCCACTCGGTTTCTTTCTGGACTAGTCATAATGCACTAGTATATATGTGAACTCTCAACCAAAAGTTAATGACCATCATCATAAACTTGTATTGCAATCATACTTCCACCGATTGCTAAAACCATACACAAATCAACAGGACTTAACGGGTTGTAATGAAAAGCTAGGGTTAAGGTAGGTACAAGGAATTTGATGGTGACGACAAAATGATGGGAATTTAAGAATATTGAACCACTAACAAGCTCAACTTACCATTATACTACAATGACTCTTTTTGTTGCTTCATATTGAGGTCATTTGACCAAATATTCTGCTTTCTTTTTTTTTTTTTGTTCTTTTGTTCTTTTTTTTTTCAACACTTCATTTGAAAACCAACTACACAACTTGTAGATTAAGACTTTAAGGCTCAACAAACAATTAGGCTAAAACTCAACATGATTTCTAACGGTTGGGTTGAAATTAGAAATTATCACAAACAAAAGGCTAGCGAAAACAAAGGTGAATCCTAGTGCCTCCATCATTTTTGTGCAAGTTCTAGCATACGATATCAACACGCATTGCAACACAAGTTCTAATTTGGTAGACACTTTGGTATCACTCAGAAACAACCAACATTAAACAAAGATATTACAATTAAGGCTCAACTCTCACAAAAATGGTGGGTAAAAGGTTAACGACACAAACACATTCATGTTACTTACAATTTCACATGTCACCCCTAATTAGTTGTTATTCCATTTATGGTTTCTACAAAACACTTGCCACAACCACTATCATGCAACTTAAAGACTCAATTATGACCAAGAACCTAATTCGAAACATTAACGGGTCAAAAGTTGATGATTTACATTGAAAATTATGATTTTCAAGCCATTTGAGTTTACTTGGAGCAAGTCAAAAATTTCAAAAATTTCGTTCATTTTCAACCCCCATCATCCCCACACTTGAGATACATTGTCCCCAATGTATGGTTCACTTTAAAATTTAACCCCCATCATGCAATCATCTCTTCAAAACCATTAACCCAAACTTAAATTCAAACACTAAACAAAAACAAAACTAGTGTTGAGGGAAAAATGCATGGACCTGATCTTGTTGTCCTCGTGATGTAGATAATGCGAATGATGCCATATCGACCTCAAATCTCCATGGGTCTTCCCCACACTTATTTCCAGTGATGTTTGTGGCAGGAACTCACCAAAACAAAAAAAAAACAAAAATTAATTGCGAAAACACTTAAAAATAAACAAACAAAACTAAATAAAATAAATAAAAACACATAGGTTGCCTCCTATGCAGCGCTAAGTTTTGTTTACGGTCTTTAGCCAGACCATACCTACTACCACTCAAGGTGGCCTGAAAAGGCTATCACCTGCTGTATAGCCCACAAAATCAAGCTTCCGTGACTTAGGTAAATCTTCTCAGGTTTCCCAGTTTGGACCAAACATTTTTAACCTTACTTGTTCTTCATCAAACTCCAGAGATTTAGCTTTCTTCTCATTCTTCACCCTTCTCCATTTCGGTATCCACCCATCATCTTTTGATGCCCCTTTCTTCTCAGCATCTTGATCATCCTTGGGTTGTTCTACTTTTGCTACTTCAGACCTATGCAACATAAAACACTCCTCTTTGGTGTTATCTTCCTTAGAAAGGAAGTCACACCTGTCAACAATGTTTGCTTTTGAGCATTCATTCTTGATAAGAGGGTTAGTAGCAATCTCAAACATGTTAATCTGCTTTTCTCGGCCACCAAACCTTAACCCCACAGTCCCGTTGGCACAATCAATCATAGCATGTGCCATGGCAAGAAAAGGTCTACCCATAATGACTGTAGGATGTGTGTCTTTGGTACTTTCAGCACAGTCTAAGACCAAAAAATCAGCTGGGTAGTAAAAATTGTCCACCTTAACAATTACATCAATTAACATTCCCCTAGGAAGTGTAGAAGTCTGATTAGCTAACACCACAGTAGTGTCAACTTTCTGTAGAGGACCAAAATCATATTGGTCATACACACTCCCTGGGAGAATGCTAACACACGCTCCCAAATCCAACAATGCTTGATCAATTTGAAAATTCCCAATTTATATAGCAATTAGAGGCATTCCTGGATCTGGAAGTTTTGGTGGCAATTCACCCGACAAAACGGAATTTGTATTCATGGTTAGCTCAACTTGATTTGGTATCTTATGATGTTGTTTTTTAGTGCAAAACCGTTTCAAACACTTAACATGGGCAGACACTTTCTTTATATCATCAAGCAATGGTAAATTAATTTTAACTTTTTCAAAAATGTCCCACCTCTCATCTCGAGATGGGTCCTGCTTTTTCAAATTAGTTCCATTCACACCATTAGTTGAAAGAGTACTTACAGCATTGACATGAAGGTTCTTTGAGCCTGAGCTTTGATGTGCTGGATTCACCTGTGTGTCACTTGGAAGCGTTCCATGATTTCTTCTCGCCAGTTCCTCTGCCATCTGCCCTACTTGCTTGTTTAAGGCATTGAACGCCTTGTCCCGCATCTCATTTTCTTTCTTCATCTCTTTCAACATCTCAAATATGTCATCTAGCCTTGAAACTTCAGAATTAGATGTTGGTCCACCTTGCTGTGGAGGTTGGTGCCTATAGTTGTTTTGAAACCCTTGTTGTTGATTTCCTTGATATGGTTTCTTGTAACCTCCTTGATTATCAGGAACTTGGAAATTGGGATTCATTTGATTTGAAGTATTGCCATACCTAAAGTTCGGGTGGTTACGCAACCCCGGATGATAAGTGTTGGAGTTCATGTCTCCATACACTTGGTTCACCTCTTCTGTTGGACCAAATTGAGATGAACATTGGCTTGCCTTGTGTCCAATCTCTCCACATCCACCACATACATTAAAAACATTTTCAGGTTTGGTGTTGTCCTTTCCCAATCCAGCAAGCTTGGCCATCTTTTGTGCCACGACCTCCAATTGCTCTTCATTTAATTGTGTGGCTGCACCATTAACCGTTTCATGCTTCGACCGCTTGTTAGATTGCTCTAATCTCTTTGAAGTGGTGCTCATCCGCTCAAGCATATCCCAATCCACTTGTACATGGTTGTACAAGAAAGTCCCATTGCTTTGGGAATTGATGTCCCTTATGTCCTCCGATGACATCCCATCATAAAAAGCAACTAGTAACTCCCACATATTGATCCCATGATGTGGGCATTTCCTCAACATGTCTTTAAATCGAGTGAAGGCCTCATGGAATAATTCTCCTCCTTTTTGCTTGAAGTTTCTAATAGCAGCCCGAGCCTCGGTTGTCTTCTTCATTGTATAGAATTCACTTAAGAACTGTTGCTGCATTCCTGCCCAAGTATAGATACTCGCTGCTGGTAGTGTAGAAAACCACTCTTTAGCTCTATCCTTCAAACTAAAAGGAAACAAGATTAACTTCACTTCATCCGCTGAAAATCCTTGGCCACCCGTGACTTGACAGAATTGCTCGAACTCTTGTAAGTGCTGGTATGGTTCCTCAGTAGCTCTTCCATGGAATGTGGGCAAAGATGACAACACAGCTGGTCTCACTTCAAAAGATCTCCCTTGCCTAACAGGTGTCACCACCGGTGAGGAATTGGTAGTCAATGCAGGTCTAAAGTGAGTTGTTGCACCTTGTGCATGAGCCATGCCTTGATTGTAATTCATGGGCACTCCCATGTTTGGAGGAGGCATAGGGATTCCAGGCCCATAATTCTGATTCTGAGGTCTTGGTGGCCTGTTGAACCCTTGTTGTGGCGGAAAACCATATTGTGGTTGTTGATGGTGAAAGCCATAAGCCCCTTGATTCAATGGTTGCGGGATTGGTGGATAAGGGTTTTGCATGTGTGGTTGTGGTGGTGGATACCCGTAAGAATCATCATAAGCAGCATTTACGTTTTGCAAGTTGTAGTCACCACCGTTCAAGCCATCATCCCAATCATTGACATTGTTCTCACCACTCCATATTGTGCCATGATGAGTCCCTCCTCTCAAAGTGTTTCTTTCCTCGGTAGGATTGGTATGGTGGTCATCATTAGGAGGAGGGTCAAGGTGAGGTACATGTTGATATTGGGGTTGAGCAGGTGGTGGTGGAGGAGGATTTGGGTTACCTTGCAGATTCTCAAAATCCTCAAACCTTGGTGGTTCAGGTGGAAACTCCATTATCAATTGTTGCTGAATGCTTGGAGATGCAAGCTCTGTCCGATGGAGTACTCGATTCCTACGAGCGGTGCGTTCAATTTCTGGGTCAAAATTCAGTGGTGACGATCTCCCAGAATATCTAGTATGCATGCAAACCTGAATTTACCTGCGCACTAACACAACCCGTGTAAATCTGACAAATAAACAAAATAAACTAAAATGAAATTGAAAGTAATTTGCGCACGACTCCCTGGCAACGGCGCCAAAATTTGATCGGTGTCGAAGTACCAACCAAAAATAAGAGTTTACACTCCAATCCTACTACCCAAATTAGATAGGGAAGTCGGGTATCGATCCACGAGAAGTCTAGTGGAAATCACTTTCAACACGATTAATTAAACTCTAATTAACTACTTGCAACTGAAAAGTAAACTTGAAAAGGTTGATTTTAGGGTTTTAAAATAAGAACAGTGAACTTCAACTGTGACAATCCGACTTTTTACACTAACCTTGTTAACGGGAGATGGTGATATCATAGGCCCAACAGAGATAATGTGGGTCCAACAAGGCCAATGAAGGCCCAACAAGGCCAATGAAGGTCCAACAAGGTCAAAGAAGGCCTAGTAAGGCCCAATAGGGGCAAGTGAAGCCCAATGTATACAAAGTAGGCCATTAAGGCCCAATTAGACTAAACAAGGCTAAAGTAGGCCCAGTAAGGCCCAATAAGGCTCAGGGAGGCCCAATGAAGTCTAGGAAGGCCCAGTAAGGCTAAGATAGGCCCAATTAGGTTAGTTAAGCTCAACAATGTTCTAAGAAGCCTGATTTGTGGAAATTTGCGATTTTAGGTTCAACTTTATTAACCGAAATGTTGTGAATTCGAACAAAAACAATTACGAGGGTTGGAATTGAACAAAACAACCTATAGTTACCACAATTTCAAGGAATTAGATTGTAATTTGAGTAAAATGCAAAGATGTTGACTTAGAAAGTCAAAATTCGACCAAATGACTCATGAAATTCGAATTTCACATCAATATTATGTTGTAACTGAAATTGATCAGTTGTAAGCATCACAATTATGAGTTGTAACAGTTTCTGAGGGTTAATGATACATTGATTGGCCGAATTAAATCGAAATGATAGCTAAAAGTCGTAACCGAAACTTGTAGTTATCAAAATCGATTACCTAGATCAAATTAGCACAAATCGATCATTCAGAGATTCTATTCGGCACTTTTAGAGTCTTTATCATCCAACAATTCGATCGAAGAAGCTTTGAGGAGACGAATTTGGATCAAGGACGGCCGAAGAACACCTTATAGTCGACTAACAACAATTTGATATCAAATCAGGTATGTAATCATTACAACACATCCTAAAATGGTCGATTAAGGTTACACATAAGTCAATTTGGATTTATAACATCGAATTAATAGCATTTGATTTCTAGGGTTCTTAATATGATACGATTTGGGGATTTTGATCGGGATGAGTATAAAAGTGAAATTAAATGATATGATAACTTTCATAAAGTTCCGATCAAACTGTTTCTTATATCAATTTCAATAGGAAACATTGAATGTTAGGATTTCGATACTAGGGTTCATGTTAAGAAACCGATTTGGGGTTTTCATGGCAAATGAGTTGAATAATGAAATTAAACTATATAGGTAGTGTCAGAGAAGGCCGACTAAGGTTAATCCTAAATCAATTTCGATTAATGATAGCTAATTGATTGAATTCTAGTTTCTAGGGCTTGTTATAAGAACGAATTGGGGGATTGGGTTAAAATGAGTTCTAGAATCGAATTGGATAGTGTGGTTAGTTCCAGAAGACTTCGAATGATGTTAATATCATAGAAATTTGATGTTACAGTAGCTAAGTAAACGATTTCTAGTTGGAATTTGAAATAAAGTGTTCGAATCTGTTAATACTTGATTTATCAAGAAATGGTGAATGATGTTTCGAATTAAAACCATCAGAAGGATCGATTAGACTCAGGGGACAAAAGCCCCATGGATGTTGGGTCAATCGGGTTCGAATTAGGGTCCATTTGGGTAATTGCTTCGGCTATAGAGAGACAAAAGGGAACCGATCAGGTTGTACTTAAAACAATTTAACTTTGAGTTCTAATGCGATTCCCTAGCGGGCTTGACTGGTAAGGAGCGTGTGTTTGGTTCGAGAGGTCCCGGGTTCGAACCCGAGGGCTGCCGGTTTTTGGAATTTAAAACCATTTTGGTTTTTAAGTCATAACTTGTTCATTTTAGACCCGTTTTTATCCGTTCGAATTGCGTTAGAACCAGAATTAATTTCCGGATGTATTAGAATGATAAAATTTATATTTTAATCCGAACACGAAATCGCGCATTGATGTCGACGGAGCTTAGCTAATAAACTAACTAAAAACCGACTCTAAAACTAGACAAAAAGTAATAAATCTAGACTCTCTAAAACCTAAGCTACCGACAGGCAAGTGTACCTATCGTATGTAGCAAGACAAAAGTAAGTCCGGATATCGAACCCACAGACTTCTACAGACTGTACTAACTAGAATCTATGACTTATCTATATAAAATTTGTACTTAAATAAAATAATTATAAAGAAGGGGGGTTTTACTACCAAAACTAATAATAACTTAAATAAACTAAAACAAACGAGCAAACAAAGATTAAACCAGAGAAGAAAAAAAACACCACCTAAGTTTGAATCATATACATGCTTGACAAAGTTCTATCGGGGATTGGAACTAATGTGATACCAGGATCTTATGATACTAAACTCAAAGGAAACCTAGAGCACCCTCGACCCTTCTCAAGGATAGTCAACTAAGGGTCCTAAAAGCCGTTAAACCACCGGTTAAATGGATTCCCTTCACAGGTCATCCAAATATTTATGAAAGGTCCACTAGATTATCTACCTCACAGTACAATAATCTCAAAACACCTAAGAAATAACTGTTAAACACTCTACCTCACGGCTCGAAAGTCACAGTTCACTTAAATGCTGGGGATAACTTGGGTTTTCGTATTGGACTCAATAAACAAGGTTTGATAGACAAATTAGATTGATCGTCTCACGAAGTCTCTAACCTAGAAATCTAACATCCAAGACTTATCAACAACTTCTCACCTCACGGCTATTGAAGCAAGTTGCACATCTTAATCGTCTAAATCATAATAAAATATTCCTATGAATCACTCGGCCTAAGCAATTCATCCACTAATCAAAAACACACAGTAATTGATTCTAGCATGCACCTATTATGTGACAGACAATCACCAAGACACATGAGGAACATAATATCAATCATTTAACAATCCAAGATACACATACACATCCAATATTCAAAACCAAATCTTTAAATCATAAATCCATCACATCATAATGTTCCAAAACCGAATCAAACCAAAATCAAACATGCATAATCATCCAACCTAGATAGGTCTAAGAGTTTAGCCACTAAACATCATATGAAAACAAACCATAATCTGTTTAATGTAAGAAAACATGATAAACAAACGAAATAAAGTAAACCGATCACGTTACACCCTTCGGATCACTCGTCTAGGGCTTCCCGATGATCAAGATCGACTCCAATCTCGTCCTCTAGCCTCTAGTCGCCTCCAAGGTCTTCTTTGGTCGTCCCCAATCCGATCTTTTTGTCTCCAGCCGTTTCACAAACCTTAAACTCGATTTTCTGGAAATTTAACCCTGTCGCGTACCGCGACGGCTACACCCACACCCTTCGCGTAGCGCGACGGGTCTCGCTACCCGACAAAATAGTCGGGTCAAACCGCAATCATTAAACAGGGGCAGTTTGGTCATTTCCACCTGTCGCGTAGCGCGACAGGGTTTCCTGTTGTCCTCGCGTAGCGCGAGGGGTTGAAATTCCAGAATTCTTCTTTCTTAGTTCTTGTATTTGTTCTCGTTCAACCGGACACTCGTTTTCTTGATCTTTTATGCCGAAATGATGTGTTTACAACCTGCAAACATTAAATTATAGAAATGTGAAGAACCAGCATCAATCGACTCTAAAATTGAATAAAACTGTACAAAACGAATTAAAAACAAATAGAAGAAAAGATGTGTTTTACAACACATCACATCCCCACACTTATCTCTTTTTCGTCCCTGAAAAAGGTTTATGCAAAAATCTGGGATCATAGTCAAATAAAACGGTTTCTACACAATTAAACTCGTTAATTCAAAATTAAATGCTTTGGAAAAGATTGCAGGTATTGTTATCCCGTTTAACCCATACTGCTTATTCCTGTCCCTTAATCATGGTTCATTATGTTCATGTTTTACATTTCATTTCATTCGACCCACACTTAGGAAATTTAAAATCAAATCGATCCTGAATTCTAGCTTTCAAGTCATCTTCACGTATAAACAAACCAGAAATTCTCAAATCAGATTTTTAAGACTGAAATAGATGGAAGCGTGAGCATTTTTCTTTTATTTATTTATTTTTTTTTTCAATCCATTGAACTTAGCTTAGTGGTGTTTCAACCAGGCTGCAACCCGGCGTGTGACACATAAGTTTCTCATCCAACTTCATTCTTTTATTTCTTTCTTTTACTCAGCTTATTTGGTGAAATGGAGGCGCCATAAGACTCGGATTTATTCTCATAAAAAGAGTACTTATGTGCCAATGCAAAAATCAGATTTTCAAAACTCTCATTTGTTATTATGCAAAGATTCCTTTCTGACTAAAAAACAGTTTCATTAATTCCAACTTCCCAAGATGTTTCCCATGAAAATCATGCATTTAAGTAAAATTATACCAATCCTACGGGACAATTACAATCGGTTGAGCCTACCTACACATCCCATAACTAAAGCATAAAACCCAAACCAACAAGTTAACTATGAATGAAACCATCAAACCTAACTTTTCTATCATTTCCCATCATGCTTTTTGCAACCCATTTTAACAAGGACAAGGAAGATCTAAGCTAAAGATGTAAAAACAAACTAAAAAGAAAAATTTTCAAAAAGTTTGACTCAAAAACTTAAGTAAACTAAAAT
The DNA here is from genome assembly GCA_009363875.1 of Mikania micrantha. Classification (NCBI taxonomy): domain Eukaryota; kingdom Viridiplantae; phylum Streptophyta; class Magnoliopsida; order Asterales; family Asteraceae; genus Mikania; species Mikania micrantha. The sequence continues at coordinate 64,340,804 of CM018696.1, read as the reverse complement.
TCAAAAACTAACTACTAAAAGAAAACAAGGCTAAAACAAAGTTTCCCATCCCCACACTTAAACTTTACATTGTCCCCAATGTAGAGAAAAAGGAAACCCCAAAAGCAAAACTAACAACTAAAAATTGAAAGTGACTTAGCTGGTTAACAAGAAGACTGTCGAATGCCAATCTTTCCATGTAGCTCCACAATCTACAAATTTGCTCCACAGGCTACAAACAATCACATAAGATCTACACAAAGATAAAGATCAAACAAGCATCAACCCGTCCAAGACAATATAATGATATCTATGATTAAGTCCAACCACAAACCGACCTTACCAATTAACTAAAACTAACAAAGAAAAGCACAAATGAAACAAAGAAAATTAAGAACTAATTAAAATTTGAAAAACATCAATTCAATGCAACAAAAATGAATTTAAAAGTCCTCCTTTGGTGTTGCATGTGGTATAGGATAGGTAAATTGGGGTAAAATTTGAAAACTAGGGTTTGTACACATTTTAAAGTATTTCAGGCCTTGTCGCGTAACGCGACAAATTTTTGAATGGCCGTCGCGATACGCGACGAAAGTTTGACCCGCGAAGTTGACCATATTGTCGCGTAGCGCGACAAATGGTCTTGTGGGTGTCGCGTGACGCGACGGGGTCATTTTTCCAGAGAGTTTCTGGCATTTTCATGCCTTAGCCAAAATTTTCACCCCTAAAACACCAAAACATGCAAAAACCCTTTTAAAGCAACGAAATACATACCTGAGGGCTCCAATTCATCTTTATGGCATCAAATTGAATAAAAACCTGCAAAACCCATTAAAACACACAAAAACGAAAAACGACAAACGAGCACGAAGAATGAAAAACACACTAACGATACTAGACATTACTAATTTACATACTCTACACTTGGGAGTTTAACCCAAGAACTTCCTCAAACCCAACTCAAATGGGGGAGTCAAGGGAAACCTCCTCCCTTGCAATCAAATCAGGACCACGATCACCAACATCCCATGGTCCTCCTCCCATAACTTCATTCACATCTAACTCATCATCCACCAAAATCACACCATCCACTTGATGGACTAACTCACCACCGGCCCTCATAGACTTTGCTATCTTTAAGCAAACGCTCTCATCACCTACTCTAAAAGTGAGTTTTCCTTCATACACATCTATGATGGCCTTAGCGGTGCGCAAGAATGGGCGCCCAAGAATGATCGGAACTGCCGTGTCCGCCTCCATATCCATCACCACAAAATCCACGGGAAACACAAACCTATCCACTTTGACTAACACATTCTTCAAGATTCCCCGTGGACACTTCACCGATCTGTCTGCCAACGATAAGGTCATGCGAGTGGGAGACAAATCACCAAGGGCCAGCTTCTCGTATAAAGAATATGGCATCAAATTGATGCTAGCCCCTGAGTCCGCCAGAGCATACCTCCTTACATCATCTCCAAACAAGCACGGGATAGTAAACATTCCCGGATCTGCAAGCTTTTCGGGAAGCTTGTTTGAAATCACCGCGGAACAACCCGCACTCAATGGCACATTGGCTACCTCTCCCAAACGGTCCTTAGACTTCAGCAATTCTTTTAGAAACTTAGCATATTTAGGAATACGCTGAAGGACATCAATGAGTGGGAGATTGATCTTCAATTGTCTGAAAATATCAAGGAAGTGCCCGTATTCCTTCGCATGCTTTTGATTAGTTAAGCGTGCGGGGTAAGGAACACGGGTAAGATCAATCTCCGGTGTGGGCTTACACATGACCGGTTTCTTCCCAACTACCGGTTTCTCAACTAGAGACTCATTGGTTGGTGCGGTACTTGCTGGGACTAGCCTCGTTTGCACCCTCCCAGGAGTCTCCATCTCAATCTCCTCATCCACCGGTTCCTCCTCATCTAAATCAACCGGTGGGATCACCCTCTCACTCTCCTCCACTTCTACTAACACTGGTGGTATGAACACCTCTCCTCTACCTCCTCCAGAACGGGTGGTGACCGCCTTAACATGGGCGTTTGGGTTGGTTTGGGGCTGACCCGGGAACTGGCCTTGAGGCCGTTCATCCAACCGTTTGGCTATGTCACCAACCGTTCTTTGCAAATCAAGGAATGCAGACTGTTGGTTCTTGAGGAGGACATCATGTTCATGTAGGATCTTTTGTGTAGTGGCATCCTTAGCCACTAACTGAGTCAATAACTCCTCTATCCTACCCAAACCACCACCAGCACCTGAAGTGCTACCAGAACTACCACTCGGCTGCCCCTGTCCCTGGTTTTGACCAGAATGAAAACCAGGGGGATTACCTGAAGATCTATAAGTTTGGTTATGAGAATTTCCCCAACCGGGGTTATAAGATTGCCCAAACCTACCCTGTCCTCCTAAGTAGTTAGCCTGCTCCTGACTCACCAAACATTCAGAAGTGGCATGACCACCTCTACAGATCTCACACCTGTCAACTCTCATCTTCAAATCCTTAACATCCCTAGCTAAAGACTCAAGAGCAGCAGCAACACTAGTGTCTGTGTTCACATGGTGAACACCCCTCATTGACGAAGAAGAACTAGTGATAGGAGTTGAATTCCTATTTGAAGACCGCTGCTCATGCTCGGCCTGAGCGAAGCTCTCAAAAAGATCATTGCATTCAGCCACATCCCTCTTACCCATGAGGTGGCCTCCTGCAGAAGTGTCAAATCGGACACGAGTCTCATATGTGAGCCCATTGTAGAATTTCTCTACAAGGGCCCATTCAGACAAACCATGCTGGGAGCATCGGCTAAGAAGATTTTGAAACCTTTCCCACGCAAGATAGTAAGGCTCATCAGGGGCCATTCGGAATGAATGGATCTCATCTCTCAGGCGGGCGGCCTTAGCAGGTGGGAAATACTTTTTAAGAAAAGCATCCCTAAGGCTAGCCCAAGTAGTGAAAGTGCCTGGAGGATGAGAGTCGAGCCAAGTGGCTGCTCGCCCCGACAACGAAAAGGGAAAAAGCTGTAGAAAAATCGCATCATTAGTGGCCCCTTGAAGATTAAAGGTACCACAGATACGAGTGAGCTTAGCAAGGTGTGCGGGAGCATCTTCATCATCACGACCGCTGAATTGAGCATTATTAATCGCAGTCATGATATATGAAGGAATCTGCCATGAATTTTCATTCGGGATAAGTGGCAGTAAAATGGGGTTATTAAGCCCCGTGAAACCAGCAGTGGCCTGCTGATGAACAGTGCGACGCGCCGCCATGGGTGGAACAAGATGAGCACGTGGACTAAAATGAATGGAAGAAGAAGAAGAAGAAGAAGAAGGTGTGTGCTCAGAAAGATCAACAGAAATAGGAGTGGAAGCACTTACCTCGCTCGTAGAACCTTTAGAAAAGTCCCGCGAATCGCTCCTTGATGGCAAAGAAAGCTCAGGTGGCGGTCCGTGTGAGCGTAGGTGGGGCATACACTACCAAACCTGCAACAATTAAAAATGAATCAAGAAGAAATAAAATAAAATAAAATAGAATAGAAATAAAAATAAACCAAAACACAAATATGCACAGATAAGACAAAAGAGCTAATAAGCACAATCGACTAAGAAGTCCCCGGCAACGGCGCCAAAAACTTGATGTCGACGGAGCTTAGCTAATAAACTAACTAAAAACCGACTCTAAAACTAGACAAAAAGTAATAAATCTAGACTCTCTAAAACCTAAGCTACCGACAGGCAAGTGTACCTATCGTATGTAGCAAGACAAAAGTAAGTCTGGATATCGAACCCACAGACTTCTACAGACTGTACTAACTAGAATCTATGACTTATCTATATAAAATTTGTACTTAAATAAAATAATAATAAAGAAGGGGGGTTTTACTACCAAAACTAATAATAACTTAAATAAACTAAAACAAACGAGCAAACAAAGATTAAACCAGAGAAGAAAAAAAACACCACCTAAGTTTGAATCATATACATGCTTGACAAAGTTCTATCGGGGATTGGAACTAATGTGATACCGGGATCTTATGATACTAAACTCAAAGGAAACCTAGAGCACCCTCGACCCTTCTCAAGGATAGTCAACTAAGGGTCCTAAAAGCCGTTAAACCACCGGTTAAATGGATTCCCTTCACAGGTCATCCAAATATTTATGAAAGGTCCACTAGATTATCTACCTCACAGTACAATAATCTCAAAACACCTAAGAAATAACTGTTAAACACTCTACCTCACAGCGCGAAAGTCACAGTTCACTTAAATGCTGGGGATAACTTGGGTTTTCCTATTGGACTCAATAAACAAGGTTTGATAGACAAATTAGATTGATCGTCTCACGAAGTCTCTAACCTAGAAATCTAACATCCAAGACTTATCAAAAACTTCTCACCTCACGGCTATTGAAGCAAGTTGCACATCTTAATCGTCTAAATCATAATAAAATATTCCTATGAATCACTCGGCCTAAGCAATTCATCCACTAATCAAAAATACACAGTAATTGATTCTAGCATGCACCTATTATGTGACAGACAATCACCAAGACACATGAGGAACATAATATCAATCATTTAACAATCCAAGATACACATACACATCCAATATTCAAAACCAAATCTTTAAATCATAAATCCATCACATCATAATGTTCCAAAACCGAATCAAACCAAAATCAAACATGCATAATCATCCAACCTAGATAGGTCTAAGAGTTTAGCCACTAAACATCATATGAAAACAAACCATAATCTGTTTAATGTAAGAAAACATGATAAACAAACGAAATAAAGTAAACCGATCACGTTACACCCTTCGGATCACTCGTCTAGGGCTTCCCGATGATCAAGATCGACTCCAATCTCGTCCTCTAGCCTCTAGTCGCCTCCAAGGTCTTCTTTGGTCGTCCCCAATCCGATCTTTTTGTCTCCAGCCGTTTCACAAACCTTAAACTCGATTTTCTGGAAATTTAACCCTGTCGCGTACCGCGACGGCTACACCCACACCCTTCGCGTAGCGCGACGGGTCTCGCTACCCGACAAAATAGTCGGGTCAAACCGCAATCATTAAACAGGGGCAGTTTGGTCATTTCCACTTGTCGCGTAGCGCGACAGGGTTTCCTGTTGTCCTCGCGTAGCGCGAGGGGTTGAAATTCCAGAATTCTTCTTTCTTAGTTCTTGTATCTGTTCTCGTTCAACCGGACACTCGTTTTCTTGATCTTTTATGCCGAAATGATGTGTTTACAACCTGCAAACATTAAATTATAGAAATGTGAAGAACCAGCATCAATCGACTCTAAAATTGAATAAAACTGTACAAAACGATTTAAAAACAAATAGAAGAAAAGATGTGTTTTACAACACATCACGCATAATTACGTTTAATTAAATAAAATCGTATAGGATTTTATTTAAACGATTTCAAAAGCACGCGTACGACTGTATGCACATTTCTGACACTTTAGTATACGTGTGTTGACACGTATGTGATTTCAAGCACAAAATGATGTCTCGAATAACACTAGGTTATTGTTTAAACACAGATTCTTCGTAGGAGGATTTCTTACACGAGCTTTTAGTGTGTGATCATTCTGCTATTATCAAAGGTGCGTACACAGCCCCTTTCTTATTTTAAACTGTTTTGGGGGAGAAAACATGTGCAACAAACTATTTTTAGATACATATCACTTGCATGAGTTAGCTGTTTACATTATGTGACAACATATCAACTTGAAAGTCCTTACACACCTCGAACCGTTTAGTTTGCTGTAATGCAAAGCGTGGTAGTTGGAAATAGATCTATTAGGTTTGACAAACCTCACCTGGTAGATGGGATCTACGCAGGTGTTTGACTGACCAAACACAATTTTACTATTGTTGTGATAGACAATAGTGGCAAGGCGAAAACATGCTATAGCATGGCAATCAGTCAGTTTCGGTATCGACCACTTATGTAAATAGTTTATATGACTAGCTATCATGACTGTGCATGTGTGAATATGTTATCTACAACTTGTTATTCAAACTGCTGTTTTGAACACTGTGATTATTGAAAACCTGTGTTATGCACCAACCTTTGTGTTGACTTGATTTGCATGTTTTCTCAGGACGCTAAGGCGCGCGTTAAAGCTGGCATGGACTAGGAGATAGAGTCTCATGCATTATAAACACTTTGAATATTTGAATTTGAACATTTGAGTATTTTGTTTTGTAATGTTTACTTTACAACTGTTTATGGATTTTAAACGCTTCCGCAATTTTTGTAAACTCTGAATGTTATGTTTTAAAGACCAAAGTATGTTTTGAAATTCATATAGAGGTCTTCGCTATGTCTAATGATCTGAGATCCTGGTTTGTCACGTTCCCAAACGGTATGATTCCGTTAGTTGAAATTGGGGGTGTGACAGATTGGTATCAGAGCCATTGGTTATAGCGAACTAGGTTTGCATTTGTAGACTTAGACTATGACTGTTAGACATTAGACACATCTGTTAATACGTATTGCTTAGAAATTACATATGACATTATGTAATTGACTTGTTTACGTATTCCATGGCACTGTACTTACATATGGTATTATGTAACAGGCATGGCTTCATCATCAGTCCCTTATATTATCATTGATGATTCCGAGGACGAGGAGCCGATAGTTCCGGCACCACCATCATCACCACCACCACCTATTCCATCACCTCCACCGTATGAGATGGAGGACTCCGATCCAGAGGAGGATCCGGAGGAGGACCCAGAGGAGGATCCGGAGGAGGATCCAGACGAGGATCCAGACGAGGATCCAGACGAGGACCCGGATGAGGATCCGGAGGAGGAGGAGGAGGGCACTCAGCAGATCCCTGCTGAGGGACCTTCTACACACTCACCACCGGTACTAGATGCTCCTGAGCCTAAGAGGCAAAGGACGGACGCCGAGGAGATCGCCAAATTGCGTGAGGATTTGGAGGAAGCAGAAGACAAGATAGCACAGAGATCTCAGGAGTTATGGGATGCTATTGAGAGGCAGGATAATCTTGCCCATCTGGTTCATGATATGCGTGATGAGATGATCAATTTGATTGGTCGTCTAGAAGAGTCAGAGAACCGAGAGGAGATCTTGGCGGGCAGAGTAGAAGCCTTAGAGGATTTAGTGGCCTCTGAGAATGAGGAAGAGGATGAGGAGGAAGAAGGGGAGGAACCAGCACCAGTTGTTGAGTCCGATCCTGAATCCACCATTGAGGACGATTGATTGTTTTCATTTCTTTCTCGTTTTGTTTAAACTTATTAGGAACGGGTTGTGTTCCTACATTAGTAGTTTGAAAACTTGTATTTCATTTCAAAAGTATTGTACTCAAAGAAAGTTTCTATCTATTGAAGAGTTAGTATTATTTCCAACAGTTGTGTTGAATTATATTACATGTTGTGTTTGTTGTTTTACTTACACATGTTACATTGGATTTTGATTTCGCGCTAACATTTCTTGTAAATAGGAAACAAATGGCTGAGGGAAACGTTCACATGACAGTTGCTGAGCTCAACGAGCTAATCAACAGCAGAGTTGCAGAGGCAATAGCACAGTACGCACAGACACACAACACGGGGCCACATGGTCCAGCTGGGGGATTGGTTAACCCACAAGTTTGCACGTTCAAGATGTTCTTGGACTGCAAACCTCACAATTTCAAAGGGTCGGAGGGGGCCATAGGACTTCTCCGATGGATTGAAAAGGCAGAGTCTGTGTTCGAAATGTGCAACTGCCCTGATGAAAGCAAGGTGAAATTTGCTACTGGAACATTAGAGGGTCCAGCACTGACTTGGTGGAATTCCAATGTTCAGACTCTGGGGTTGGGAGAAGCTAATGCGTTGACATGGAACAACTTCAAAACTTTACTGCAAGAGGAGTATTGTCCTCGCAGTGAAATGCAGAAGTTGGAGGAGGAATATTGGCACCTCAAGATAGAGGGGTCAAATATTGAAGAATACAAGACCAGGTCGCATGAACTGGCCAGACTGCTACCACATATGGCTACTCCAGCCAGTAAGTGGATTGAAAGGTACATTGGAGGACTAGTGCCTTAAATTCAGGGGTTGGTGACTTCAGCAAATCCCACCACCATCCAACAAGCTGTTCGTTTAGCGCATCAGCTTACTGATCAGGCAGTGTTACAGGGGACTCTGCCCAAACGAACATCTGCTACCAAGGTAGGAGATCATAAGAGAAAGTGGGAAGGTAACAACTACAGGGGTAACAGTCAACAATCAAATCAGCAAAACAGGAAGCAAGACTCAAACAAGTCCTATCATAATTCCAACAGTGGTCAGCAATCATCATCATCGGGGGGCTATATTGGTAAGCACCCCAAGTGCAACAGGTGTGGTTATCATCATGCGGGTAACCAGTGTGACAGAGCTAAGTGCCAGAGGTGTGGCAAGATTGGGCATGCGGCTAAAGATTGTCGCGGAGAGCTGCAGAACAACCATAACAACCAGAATAACAGTCAGAACAACGCGCAGAAGGGTTGTTTTGAGTGCGGCAAGATGGGGCATTTTAAGAAAGATTGCCCACAACTCAAGAAAGGCGGGGACAATAATGGCAATGGTAATGGAAATGGCAACGGTAATGGCAATGGCACCAACAACAACAACAACAATAACAACAACAACAACGGTGCTAGAGGCAGGGCGTTTGTGATTGGAGGACGTCAAGCGCGGGAGGATCCCAACATTGTTACGGGTACGTTCCTCTTAAATAATCACTATGCCTCTATGTTATTTGACACTGGTGCCGACCGGAGTTTTGTATCTAGTTCACTTGCTAAGTTGCTAAATGTTAGTCCTACTGCCTTAGATAGTCCCTACACTGTGGAATTAGCTGATGGTAAGTTGATTGTAGTAGAAAACATTTATAAGGGATGTATCCTTGATTTGATGGGTCAAACATTAGAGATTGATCTGATGCCTATTGCCTTAGGCAGTTTTGATGTAGTCATTGGCATGGACTGGTTGTCCAAGAACCAGGCTGAAATAGTATGCCATGAAAAGATTGTTCGTATACCTCTTACAAATGGAGAGACACTGTATGTACAAGGTGAAAAGATCAGTACGCCACTGCGTCTCATATCTTGTATGAAAGCACACAAGTGTCTACGTAAGGGTCATACGGCAGTTATAGCACTTATAACTGAAAAGCCAGTAACTGAGAAGAAGATAGAAGATATACCCGTAGTTTGTGAATTTCCGGAGGTATTTCCAGAAGATTTGCCGGGATTACCGCCTATCAGACAGGTGGAATTCCGAATCGACCTTACACCAGATGCAGCACCGATAGCTAGGGCGCCTTATCGACTTGCACCGTCAGAGATGCAAGAGTTATCTACACAATTGCAAGAATTGTTGGATAAGGGTTTCATACGACCTAGTTTTTCACCGTGGGGAGCTCCAGTATTGTTTGTAAAGAAGAAGGACGGGACTTTTCGTATGTGTATCGATTACCGGGAATTGAACAAGGTTACTATCAAGAACCGGTATCCGTTACCCAGGATTGACGATCTGTTCGATCAGTTGCAAGGTTCGAGTTACTACTCGAAGATTGATCTCAGGTCGGGTTATCATCAACTAAGAGTTCAGGAGGAGGATATTCCGAAGACAGCATTCAGGACACGATATGGCCATTATGAGTTCTTGGTTATGCCATTTGGGTTGACAAACGCACCAGCTGTATTCATGGATCTCATGAATCGTGTTTGTAAACCTTATCTTGATAAGTTTGTCATTGTCTTCATTGATGACATTCTCATCTATTCACAATCTGAGGAGGAACACGCTGAACATCTTCGACTATTATTGGAATTACTGAAACAGGAACAATTGTACGCTAAATTCTCGAAATGTGATTTCTGGATGCGAGAAGTACAATTCCTGGGTCATATAGTTAATGAAAAGGGCATACATGTTGATCCAGCGAAGATTGAAGCGATTAAGAATTGGGAAGCGCCAAAGACCCCTACCGAGGTACGACAATTCCTTGGTTTGGCGGGGTATTATCGACGATTCATTGAAGGTTTCTCAAAGATCGCTCAACCACTTACAGCTCTTACGCACAAGGGAACAAAGTATAACTGGACGGATAAACAGGAAACTGCGTTCCAGTTATTGAAACAGAAGCTTTGCAGCGCACCGATTCTGTCCTTACCGGAAGGGACGGAAGACTTTGCGGTGTATTGTGACGCATCTGGACAGGGTTTGGGATCTGTGTTGATGCAACGTGATAAGGTGATTGCTTATGATTCCAGACAACTAAGAACGCATGAAAAGAATTACACTACTCATGACTTGGAGTTAGGAGCAGTGGTTTTTGCTTTGAAGATTTGGAGGCATTACTTGTACGGAACTAAGTGTACTATTTATACTGATCATAAGAGTTTGCAACATATCTTTGATCAGAAGGAGCTTAATATGAGGCAACGACGATGGGTTGAGTTGTTGAACGATTATGAGTGTGCGATTAAGTATCACCCGGGAAAGGCTAATGTAGTAGCTGATGCTTTAAGCAGAAAGGATACTTCAACAAGACGGGTTCGTGCACTTATGATGACAATACACACTGACTTACCTGACAAGGTGCGCAGTGCTCAGACCGAGGCCTTGAAAAAGGAAAACTTGATACAGGAATCTTTACGAGGAATGGAAGAACAGTTGGATGCGAATTCTGACGGAATTCGTTATTTCATTAACCGAATGTGGATACCTTTGTATGGAGGTTTAAGGGAACTCGTGATGGACGAAGCACACAAGTCTAGATATTCGGTCCATCCGGGATCAGACAAGATGTACCATGATTTGAAGGCACTGTATTGGTGGCCTCATATGAAAGCTGATATTGCTAAGTACGTTGGCAAATGTTTGACTTGTTCGAAAGTCAAAGTTGAATATCAGAAACCATCTGGTTTACTGCAACAACCAGAGATACCGATGTGGAAATGGGAACAGATTTCGATGGATTTCATTACTAAGTTACCCCGTACACCGAGCGGTTGTGATACGATATGGGTAATTGTCGATCGATTAACGAAATCTGCACACTTCTTAGCAATCAAGGAAACTGATAAGATGGAGAAACTGACTCGTATTTATATCAAGGAAGTGGTAGCACGGCATGGTGTGCCAATCTCTATCATATCAGATCAGGATGCCCGGTTTACTTCCAATTTCTGGAAATCTCTTCATAAGTCATTGGGGACTCGTTTGGATATGAGTACCGCTTATCATCCACAGACCGACGGTCAAAGTGAACGAACGATTCAAACGCTCGAGGATATGTTACGAGCTTGTGTAATTGACTTTGGTGATAGCTGGGAGAATCATTTACCGTTGGTGGAATTCTCTTACAACAATAGTTATCATACAAGTATTCAAGCAGCACCGTTTGAAGCTTTGTATGGTCGCAAATGTCGTTCACCAGTTTGCTGGGCTGAAATTGGTGACAGTCAGATAACAGGTCCTGAACTGGTGCACGAAACGACAGAGAAGATAGTTCAAATCCGGAACCGTATGGCAGCGGCTCGGGATCGACAGAAGAGTTATGCAGACAAACGTCGCAAGCCGTTGGAATTTCAAGTAGGAGATCGAGTTCTTCTAAAGGTATCACCTTGGAAAGGTGTGATACGATTCGGCAAGCGCGGAAAGCTTAGTCCACGTTACGTAGGACCTTTTGAGATTCTGAAAAGGATTGGTCCGGTTGCGTATCAACTCAAACTACCGGATGAACTCAGTGGAGTTCATGATGTTTTTCACGTATCGAATTTAAAGAAATGTCTTTCTGACGAGACATTGATTGTACCGTTGGAAGAAATACAAGTAGATGAACAGTTGCGATTCATTGAAGAACCAGCTGAAATCATGGATCGAGAGGTCAAACAACTGAAGCAAAGCAAGATTCCAATAGTCAAAGTCCGATGGAATTCAAGACGTGGTCCTGAATTCACATGGGAACGGGAAGATCAAATGATGAAGAAATATCCTCATCTATTCAAGACAGCTACTGCTAACACTGAGAGCGCACGTTAAATTTCGGGACGAAATTTCCTGCAACAAGGGGATGACGTGATGCTTTCACACATCAACACTGCAAATTTCAAACTGTAAGCACAAACATTTTATTTATTCAATTGATTTTGTTACAAACATTTGTGCTACATTATATTCTATATGTTTTATGTGCTACATTTCATATGTTACATGTTATGGTAGTACATACACGATTAGTGAAATACACTTTGCTATGTGCGGGGTTGCATAGTACAAACGGTTATAGACACTCACTATGTGTGAGGTTACACAACACAGTAGTGTGAGGTTACACAACACAGTATGATCAGACACAAACAGTCACAGTTAGGTGAACTAACTAGTGTACACGCAAACAGTCACATTGAACGATCACAAATGAGTTGTGATGTTGCAAGCATTAGACTTTGTGTGTGAGTACACACAAGCACACAGAATGATCAAATCACACTAACACGTACGATTTAAACTCGTAAGTAGTTTCCTAACTACTCTTAACACTTACTAATTTTCGGGACGAAAATTCCTTCAACAAGGGGATGATGTGACAATTCGACTTTTTACACTAACCTTGTTAACGGGAGATGGTGATATCATAGGCCCAACAGAGATAATGTGGGTCCAACAAGGCCAATGAAGGCCCAACAAGGCCAATGAAGGTCCAACAAGGTCAAAGAAGGCCTAGTAAGGCCCAATAGGGGCAAGTGAAGCCCAATGTATACAAAGTAGGCCATTAAGGCCCAATTAGACTAAACAAGGCTAAAGTAGGCCCAGTAAGGCCCAATAAGGCTCAGGGAGGCCCAATGAAGTCTAGGAAGGCCCAGTAAGGTTAAGATAGGCCCAATTAGGTTAGTTAAGCTCAACAATGTTCTAAGAAGCCTGATTTGTGGAAATTTGCGATTTTAGGTTCAACTTTATTAACCGAAATGTTGTGAATTCGAACAAAAACAATTACGAGGGTTGGAATTGAACAAAACAACCTATAGTTACCACAATTTCAAGGAATTAGATTGTAATTTGAGTAAAATGCAAAGATGTTGACTTAGAAAGTCAAAATTCGACCAAATGACTCATGAAATTCGAATTTCACATCAATATTATGTTGTAACTGAAATTGATCAGTTGTAAGCATCACAATTATGAGTTGTAACAGTTTCTGAGGGTTAATGATACATTGATTGGCCGAATTAAATCGAAATGATAGCTAAAAGTCGTAACCGAAACTTGTAGTTATCAAAATCGATTACCTAGATCAAATTAGCACAAATCGATCATTCAGAGATTCTATTCGGCACTTTTAGAGTCTTTATCATCCAACAATTCGATCGAAGAAGCTTTGAGGAGACGAATTTGGATCAAGGACGGCCGAAGAACACCTTATAGTCGACTAACAACAATTTGATATCAAATCAGGTATGTAATCATTACAACACATCCTAAAATGGCCGATTAAGGTTACACATAAGTCAATTTGGATTTATAACATCGAATTAATAGCATTTGATTTCTAGGGTTCTTAATATGATCCGATTTGGGGATTTCGATCGGGATGAGTATAAAAGTGAAATTAAATGATATGATAACTTTCATAAAGTTCCGATCAAACTGTTTCTTATATCAATTTCAATAGGAAACATTGAATGTTAGGATTTCGATACTAGGGTTCATGTTAAGAAACCGATTTGGGGTTTTCATGGCAAATGAGTTGAATAATGAAATTAAACTATATAGGTAGTTTCAGAGAAGGCCGACTAAGGTTAATCCTAAATCAATTTCGATTAATGATAGCTAATTGATTGAATTCTAGTTTCTAGGGCTTGTTATAAGAACGAATTGGGGGATTGGGTTAAAATGAGTTCTAGAATCGAATTGGATAGTGTGGTTAGTTCCAGAAGACTTCGAATGATGTTAATATCATAGAAATTTGATGTTACAGTAGCTAAGTAAACGATTTCTAGTTGGAATTTGAAATAAAGTGTTCGAATCTGTTAATACTTGATTTATCAAGAAATGGTGAATGATGTTTCGAATTAAAACCATCAGAAGGATCGATTAGACTCAGGGGACAAAAGCCCCATGGATGTTGGGTCAATCGGGTTCGAATTAGGGACCATTTGGGTAATTGCTTCGGCTATAGAGAGACAAAAGGGAACCGATCAGGTTGTACTTAAAACAATTTAACTTTGAGTTCTAATGCGATTCCCTAGCGGGCTTGACTGGTAAGGAGCGTGTGTTTGGTTCGAGAGGTCCCGGGTTCGAACCCGAGGGCTGCCGGTTTTTGGAATTTAAAACCATTTTGGTTTTTAAGTCATAACTTGTTCATTTTAGACCCGTTTTTATCCGTTCGAATTGCGTTAGAACCAGAATTAATTTCCGGATGTATTAGAATGATAAAATTTATATTTTAATCCGAACACGAAATCGCGCATAATTACGTTTAATTAAATAAAATCGTATAGGATTTTATTTAAACGATTTCAAAAGCACGCGTACGACTGTATGCACATTTCTGACACTTTAGTATACGTGTGTTGACACGTATGTGATTTCAAACACAAAATGATGTCTCGAATAACACTAGGTTATTGTTTAAACACAGATTCTTCGTAGGAGGATTTCTTACACGAGCTTTTAGTGTGTGATCATTCTGCTATTATCAAAGGTGCGTACACAGCCCCTTTCTTATTTTAAACTGTTTTAGGGGAGAAAACATGTGCAACAAACTATTTTTAGATACATATCACTTGCATGAGTTAGCTGTTTACATTATGTGACAACATATCAACTTGAAAGTCCTTACACACCTCGAACCGTTTAGTTTGCTGTAATGCAAAGCGTGGTAGTTGGAAATAGATCTATTAGGTTTGACAAACCTCACCTGGTAGATGGGATCTACGCAGGTGTTTGACTGACCAAACACAATTTTACTATTGTTGTGATAGACAATAGTGGCAAGGCGAAAACATGCTATAGCATGGCAATCAGTCAGTTTCGGTATCGACCACTTATGTAAATAGTTTATATGACTTGGGAGACTGTCTCTGATCTAGTAGAGTTGCTTCAGCTGAATCAGACTCAAGAATAGGGTTATCCCTTTGAATATTCTTAGATATGTTTTGTGACATAAGCTGAGGGCTTTCAGGCTGGTTAAGGGCAACCACAGGTTCCAAAGGAAGAACCTGTGGAACAACAAGAGTTTTGGTTTTCACCTTAGGTGGGACTGTGCCCTGGGCAGTCCTTTTTACCTCTTTCTTTATGGGTTCCGTAGACAGAGCCTGAACAGCTGTAGAGAGCTGCACATGGGTTCGTTTGCGTTTGTAAGTGACTTTTATGGGGTGTGGAATAAAAGTGGAAGGTGTGGGCTCAGCGTCTATGGGGGCAACAAAGCTGTCACCTTCTAGAGTAGGTAACTCCATAGAGGGAAGAAGATGAGTGAATTTTCCAGAAAACTGGACACTCGTCTTCTTTAACTGCACAAAAACCTTGGAAGAGACCAAGAGTATTTTGTATGTATTCCCAGTTAGGGAGAGGGA
The DNA here is from genome assembly GCA_009363875.1 of Mikania micrantha. Classification (NCBI taxonomy): domain Eukaryota; kingdom Viridiplantae; phylum Streptophyta; class Magnoliopsida; order Asterales; family Asteraceae; genus Mikania; species Mikania micrantha. The sequence goes on along the minus strand of CM018696.1, from coordinate 64,325,239 downwards.
AGTGCCTAAATCCCCGTAAAAAATTGTTGTAAAAACCTGGGATACATACAAAATTTGTTTGTTGACGAAATATTGTGAACCAGATTATTGAAAATAAAAGCAGAAAAGTTAAAGAGTTGGTTGGAAACCAAGCCATGAATAGTTGATCGGTGTCGAAGTAATAACCAAAAATAAGAGTTTACACTCCAATCCTACTACCCAAATTAGATAGGGAAGTCGGGTATCGATCCACGAGAAGTCTAGTGGAAATCACTTTCAACACGATTAATTAAACTCTAATTAACTACTTGCAACTGAAAAGTAAACTTGAAAAGGTTGATTTTAGGGTTTTAAAATAAGAACAGTGAACTTCAACTAAAACAAACAAATGAAAATAAAGATTTGTAAACGATTAATGGAAAAGGTGATCACTCCGGGTTTCGAATTAGGAAGACAATAAGGTTTTTATTAACTTGTCAATTGGGAATCACATAGACATGATTCATGCTTTAATTGATAAACATGTATGATTTTGAGAACAAAGCAATGATCTTGTTGACAACCGATAACTAGACCGATGTTGTTGACTCGATTGATTACCAGTTCTACAAAAACAATGATTTCTAAAAGACTTTAAAACCCAATTCCGTTAATTACCCATTCGATTATACAAAGAATGAAAAGAAAGCAATAAACTTGAACTTGGAATTGCAAAATCAATCAAAAATCGTAATCGTTTAACAATCAAACACTATTGAATCCATAAATCTACGAAGAATGAATTCAATACCAATATCCAACAAATCAAAGAACAAAACCAATTATCAAACCTAATTCTTCACCCGGAGATGATCACAATCGAACTAGCCGGACATCCTCAAACTTGAATCTTCACAATCGTTGATCATAGGCATGATTTGAACTTTGCTTTTGCGAATCGGGATGATCTTGGATTGATTTGGATGAGTTAGAATGCCCAAAAAACTCTCTTTTTCGTCCAGAAATTGCCCCCAAAAGTGTTAGAAACGAAAACCTAAGATTAGGCCTCAAATATGGGAAAGATTAGGTAAAAATCGGACTGTTTCGGCCGTCGCCGTATGATACGCCGGGCCCGGGCGTATCATACGCCCACCAGGATACCCTACGCCCAGAACTTTCTGTCAACGCTGAAATTTGGGCGTATCATACGCTGGCCGTATGATACGCTGGGTTGGCCGTACCATACGCCCAAACTTATCTCACCAATGGCTTCGTCTCGTCGAGAAACTCAGTTTTCATATATTATGGGCCCCGTAACTCTTCTCCTAGCCTGAGTTATGCATCCGCAAAGTTTTAGTTTTAGTCTCCCGAACTTCATGTTTTCACCCTTTTCTCGCCCGGCTTCTCTTCTAATCATCCAATAAGCTCCCGAACACGTCTTCAGTCACTTAACACCTGCAATTCATAAACATACTCAAAGTAAACGTGTTTCGAGCCAGAAATCGATAATATCACGCAATTACGCATCAAATAACAGGACTATTCACCCTTTCATCAATAGCCGAGGCTAAGTCTGATGGAACCTGATCCCAACCTCCTGACTTATTAGAAAGACAGTGAAGAAACAGATGTATGAGGTAGTTGTAATTGTAGGACACTCTACCCTTCAAATAAGTTGTTGTAGGGAGAGGACCTTCATACCCCATCGACCTTTAGGTCGATGCTGCCTCTGTAATATATGCCGACATCATTAAGTTGAAGATGCCGACAGATGGTCTCCACTGTAATCGAAATAGTATGAGCATCAATGGTGGCATTTAGAATCCGACCATTGGGAGAAGAAGAGACAGAACAAGAAGCCCATAATTGTTGGTGACGAGATTCATACACCATGGGCTGAATAGTAAGAGCATGAGAATACCTGCTCCTTTGGAGAAAGGAGACTATTGGTTCGAAGTCACCATCATGTTCTGCTGATAACTCCGCAGGTAAGTTGTGAGCAGGTTTGAATGCAAGAAGAGCCATTGCGATTGGAGATTTTTAGGTTAAGTTCGGAGAGAAAAGGGAAAATTGAATTGAATTGAAACTGTGAGAGAAGATGAATGAGCGGGAGTCCTTATATACCTTCGGATGTCAGCATTTAATATAAAGGCACATTTAATTTTGAAATCCGAATGTCAGAAAAAGGACTTCCGATGACAGCTGTTTTCACAATAAATGTTCAAAATTTGCTAAGGACCAAGGTGCTTCCGAAGATGTGGCTTTCGAAAGGAATGCATGACCAAAAGTGTTTCAGAAGAGATTTGCTTCCGAAGTGTACAATTTTTAACATGTAGACCATCGAAAGCAATGATTCAGAAGTCTATAAATTAATTCATAAGAAGTACTACTTCTGAAGTATTCAGAAATAGTTCATCAGAAGGATTGTTCTTCGGAAGATAGCTTCTTTCGAAGATTAAATTCAGAAGTCTAAGCTTCTGAAAGGATGATGTATCGGAATAGAATTACTTTAGAAGATGATTTTACTTCTGAAGTGTGGTTACTTCCGACATAAGGAAAGAAGAATGCTTTCGAAGACTTAAACTATCTTCCGAAGAGTAGTTACTTATCAGAAGATAACTTCAGTTTATCTTCCGAAGATTTATTCATTCCTTATTAATTCAATTATTCAAAATTGATCATACCAATAGCTGTTATTAAGTACCTGAATCTTCCTTCATCAAAAGCTTTGGTGAAGAGATCTGCCAAATTGTGTTCTGTATCAACTTTGACTAGATGAATTAATTTCTTCTCCGCACAATCTCTGATGAAATGGTATCTGATGTCAATGTGCTTGGTCTTGGAATGCTTGACAGGATTATTGGTGATGGAGATTGCACTGGAATTGTTTATCTGAATAGGAGTATTGAACAGGTCTACTCCATAATCCTTCATCTGATTTTGAATCCAGATGACTTGTGCACAGCAGCTAGAAGCAGCTATGTATTATGCTTCTGTAGTAGAAGTAGAAACACATGACTGTTTCTTGCATTGCCAAGAAACAATTCAGGATCCAAGGAATTGACACCCTCCTGATGTGGATTTCTTGCTAATATTGCAGCCCCCATAATCACTGTCAGTGTAAGCCATGAACTGAAAGTCTTCATTTATAGGATACCATAAACCTAGACCTGGTGCTCCTTTGAGGTATCTAAAAATTCTTTTCACAGCAAACATGTGTGAAACTTTGGGATTGGCCTGAAATCTTGCACACAAACAAGTTGCAAACATTATATCAGGCCTGCTTGCTGTGAGATACATCAATGAGCCTATCATTGCTCTATATTGATGTTGATCAATATCCTCCCCCTCAAGATCAGGGCTAAGAGATGTTGTCTTGGACATTGGAGTTCCCAGAGCTTTGCAATCAGATAGCTTGACTCTTTCAAGAATGTCTTTCACATACTTTGATTGACTAATAAAAATTCCTGTAGGAGTTTGTTTCACTTGTAGTCCAAGAAAGAAAGTGAGTTCTCCCATTGAACTCATTTCAAACTTGGATTTCATCAGTGATTCAAAATCCTTGCAGAGAGATTCATTAGTAGAACCAAAGATAATATCATCAACATAGATCTGTACTAGCATGATATGTTGATTGGACTTCTTGAAAAAGAGATTTTTATCAATTGTTTCTCTCTTGAAGTTGTTAGCCATTAGAAAAGAAGACAAAGTTTCATACCATTTTCTGGGAGCTTGATGCAGCCCATATAGAGCTTTATCAAGCTTACAGACATGATCAGGAAACCTTGGATCTTCAAATCTAGGTGGTTGACACACATAGACTTCTTCATCTATTTTTCCATACAAGAAAGCACTCTTGACATCCATCTGAAAAACTTTGAAATCTTTTGCAGCTGCAAATGCCAAAAAGATTCTGATAGCTTCAATTCTGGCAACAAGTGCAAAGACCTCATCATAGTCAATTCCCTCCTCTTGGGTGTAACCTTGTACAACTAATCTTGCTTTGTTTTTGATGACAACACCCTTGTCATCTTTCTTGTTCCTGAAAACCCATTTGGTTCCGATGGCATACTTTTCCTTTGGTAAGGGGCATGTCTTCCAAACTCCATGTCTTTCAAACTGAAGAAGTTCCTCTTGCATGGCCTCTACCCAACTATTGTCTTTTAATGCCTCAGAACCTTCTTTGGTTCTATTTGGGATAGAAAGCAGGAAAACAAGCAAATGTTTGCTTCATGCATAGAGCTTCTCGTTCTTACACCTTCTTCAACATTACCAATAATGTTCTCAACTTGATGAGTGTTATGGATGCGAGTTCTTGGAATCATTTCTAGTTGAGAAGCCTCATCCACATTGAGTGACTCAAGGTTAGGCAGTACTACCTCTAGCTGGATTTCTGGCAAATCTTGTGGATTTTGAATTTGGACTGTGGTGGGTTGGTTCTCTCTGGGAAAAGTAGTTTCCAGAGTGTTTGCCTCTGCTGAAGGACTTCCTACTTCTTCTTGATGTTGTAAGCCAGAGGTAGATTCACTTGAGGGACCTGCCTGAGATGTGTTAATTGTCTCAGGTTGTGACACACCATTTTGTGCTGAAGTGAATTCTGCCAAGATTTGTCTTGAAGCTATTGGCAGTTCAAAACGAAAGTCATCTTCTCTTGTGTATTTGGAGGTGTCTATGGTAGCTGACTGTGAAACTAGAACATACTCTTTCACCAGATTAAATGCAGATGTAAAGCTATCAAGATCAAATAGCCAATCAGGGCCTGTTCCAGGTTTATTGAGAGTATATTCATTGAACTGAACATTTGCAGACTCTTCAATAATTCTGGAAGCTTTGATGTATACTCTATAAGCTTTAGCATGTGAAGAGTACCCAACAAAGTAGCCCTCTGCTGATTTCTCAGCAAACTTGGCTAAATAATTTTTAGTATTCAAGATGGTGCATTGACATCTAAATGGTTTGAGAAATCCAATGAATGACTTTCTCTTATGCCAAATTTCATAAGGAGTCAAACCATGTGTCTTAACCACCAATACTCTGTTTTTGACATAACAGGCAGTGTTAACTGCTTCTGCCCAAAAAGTTATTGGAAGTTTGGCATCAGACAACAGGGTCCTTGCAGCCTCAATTAGTGTCCTATTCCTTCTCTCAGCAACACCATTTTGTTGTGGAGTCCTAGGAGCACTAAATTGTCTTGTGATACCCTTAGATTCTGTAGAAAACCGGTGAGCTGAGGAGAGACTAACTTAACCAGGATCAAGAGCTTAGACAAAGCTTTTGATGTTTTGCTCCCTCTGGAGTTTTGCTCTTTAGTTATTTTAGTGTTTTGTTTTCATAAATTAGAAGGAAAGAAAAGAAAACAGTAGGACAACACAAAGAAGATTCAGAAAAGTGTTGTTCAAATTATTCAGTAGATGTTGGGGTATAAATAGCCCCGACATTTAATGTTTCAGGACAAATACAACAAGAAGACAAACAGATAAGACTGATGACACTATTACAGACACTGTAGCATCAGAATGGTACAAGCGTAAAGTCAACATAGGATCTTTAAAGATCTTAGTTCAGACTTTTGTACTGATGCTAATACATTATTCTTTCGGAAGCTCTTCATAGAAAACTATCTATTGTAGACAGTTATCCAAAAGCAAGTTACATTTATTCTTTCATCAGAAGAAACATACGTCTTCTGAAATATTGTTTTTCTTCCGAGGCATATGTCTTTGGAAGTCTTCCGAAGTAAATGACTTTTATTCTTCGAAAGCAAGTGTTCTCTTCCGATAGTGTCTTCTGAGGTTTGTCTTCAGATAGAGTCTTCCGAAGCAACTTCTGAAGTATTGTCTTCGGAAGCATTTTTCTTTTATTTGTCTTCGGAAGCAGTTGTCTTTTATTTGTCTCTTCCGAAGGTTCTTCTGAAGACTTGCCTTCGGAAGCTAGTGTCTTTTATTTGTCTTCGGAAGCAAGTGGCTTTTATTTGTCTCTTTCGAAGGTTCTTCTGAAGACTTGTCTTCGGAAGCTAGTGTCCTGCAACATTTATTACAAGGATTATTTGAGAGGTGGTTTTGCTTCGTCAGTACTTATTTTCCAACAGATTCACAAAAAGAATTCAGAGCCTGATTCTTGAATTCTGTTCCTTGATCTGACCTAATTATTTTTACTTGATGATCACTTTCATTCTCCACCCTAAGTATAAATGACTTTAGGATCTCAGCAGTTTCATCCTTGGTATTTAAGAAAAATACCCAGGTATACCGAGAGAAATAATCAGTGATCACCAAGCAATATGATTTTCTACCAAGACTTTTAACACTTGTGGGGCCAAACAAGTCCATATGCAGTAAATGCAGGACTGTTGTAATATAATTTATCTCTTTGGCATGGTGAGATGATTTGTGTTGCTTGCCTTTCAAGCATGCAACACATTTATCAACACAAATGAATTCTTTTGTTGGTAAACCAGTTACTAAGTTATTTTTAACAAGTTTATTCATATTTTTAAGGTTTACATGACAAAGTCTCATATGCCAAAGGGATGATTCATCAAGTGAAGCTTTTGAGACAAAGCAACTTATGTTACTGAGTGGTGTAGCTGTGCTCATGTCAAGCATGTACATGTTATTTCTTCTTGGTGCCCTGAGCAAAATTTAATCATTTGGAACAACAAATCCTGGCTTTAAAACAATACATTCATGCTCAGTAAACAACATGTTGTGCTTTTGATCACACACCTGTGATACACTCAGTAAATATAATTTAGTTCCTTAACAAAGTGCACATTCTCAAAGCTTACCTTGCCATTTGTGATAGTGCCCCTACCTGTTATGTAACCTCCCACTGGATCACTTCCAAAAGCAACAGACCCTCCAAAGAATGGTTCATATTTATGAAGATGAGTCATGTTGCCTGTCATGTGCCTGGAACAGCCACTGTCAACTATCCACAAGTTGCCTTTTGAATCTTCTTATCCCTGCACATGACCAGAAGTGAGTTAGTTTCTGATGGGAACCCAAGCCATTATGGTCTTGGGTTTTCCATTAGCATTATTATAAGTAAATTTATTTGACATCATCCTAGTTGGAACCGATGATGTGTTTGTTTTTGATTGAACTGATGATTGAACAAATGGTTCAGAGATTTCGATTTTCTTCCATATTTGTCTGACTTTTTTCGGAAGCGCTTTCCTCTGTTGATGATCATCGGAATTTCTTTTACCTTTTCCTTCCGATGACTTGAAGGTGGAGTTTTTCTTTTGATGGTTTTCTTCTGATGATCTTATTTCGATGGTAGGAATTTTATTTGGTCTGTCAGAAGTTCTTTGTACATGTGTTTCCGATGCTTTCTTACCTTCGGAAGCCTTCTTGTTTTGTTTCTTTTGATTATCAGAAGTACTAGCTTCCGATCCCTTCTTGACTAACTTCCTTCCTAGTTCTTCTGAAGAACAGATGACTTGCTCCAGCTTTTCTTTCTTCCTCTTCCTTGTATTTCAGAGATAATTCTGCTTCTTGGATTATAGAAGTAAACAGCAGCAAAGTGATTCATCTCACCACATATCAGACACACAGTTTGATTGGTGAAAGGTTGTTTCTGCTTATCCTTTTTGATGAAGGTTAAGCTTTGGTTTTCAGAGGTGGATGGTTTGGATGGTCCAACAGGCTTGTTGGATTTAGGATTTGCCTGATTTCCTGAAAAATTTACCTTCCTCTCCTCTGATCTACCCCTTTTGGACTTGTCGGATGGACATGTCACATAGTCATCTGAGGAGATACTCCCTGTCTGTATGTTTTTAGCTTTAACGAAAACTGATGAGTGTTTCTTAGTTTTCTTAGTTATTTTCTTATTTCTTAAATCTGATTTTGTTATTTCTGGTTTGATAGGAGTATCTCTCTCATCTGAGCATTCTGAGTTACTTGGGCTTGAATTGGAGAGATCATTACTTTGATCTACTTTGTGTATGTCTAAGCTTTCATCATACACGAGATTTTCTACTGGTTTACATCTGATTTCTACCATAGGAGTATATGTAGATGGAGGCTCCATTTTATTATAACCCAAACCAGCTCCCATCTTTCTTATAAGCTCAGATGTATCACTCATTCTAAAAAGTTTTTCATATTTTTCACCTTTGCTTAGAAATTTGTCTTTGTAAGACTCAGCCAATACAAGTTCAATCTTGGCGGTGGTTAGTCTTTCTAAAAGATTTTTAATTTGACACTGTTTGTTAGTGTCTTCATGTTTTAAACTTGAAATAGTATTTTCCATTTTGTCAATCTTTTCTTTGTAATTTCTTTCAGCCTCAAAGAAATTTGTCTTGACAACTTGTAAAGACTCAAGCTCATTACAGAGTTGAGAATTTATCTTTTTATAAACAGTTAACTTTTCTAAGCATTCAGGTGTGCACATGTTATCAGTTACCTTGTTTGAGGAAGATGAGTCATTTGCCATCAAAGCACTGTTGGAGATGGAAGCATCCTCAGCTTGAAAGCTCCAATCTGAAAAGTCTTGCTCTGCAATGTTTGCATTGTTTGTTGAGCTTTATGGCCTTTGCTATGGTTGACCAAAAGTTGATGGCTGAGTGCTTGAATACTTGCATTCTCTGGCAAAATGTCCTAACTGTTGGCATTTGAAACATTTGAGCTTAGATTTGTCAAGCCCAAACCAGTCTTCATGTTGTGCCTTTTGAACTGTCTGCCGGTTCTTTGATAAAACTTCTTTGCCCTGTAGGAGATCATGGCCATTTGATAGTTTATATCCATTTCCTCAAGATCATCTGCAGGAATGCCATCCAAGTCTTTCTAGCACAGATGGAAGTAGTTGGTTTCCTCAGCCATGAAAGCTCCTTGCCCAGAGGTTGGTAGTGAAGTTGGGTTAGAGATCGGGCATGAGTGTGTGTTTGATGGAATTGGAGTTTCAGGAAAGGTGACAGTTGATGCGGAGGAAGGATGGTAGATGCGTTGATAATTTAGGTAAGGAGGATTGTTGATGGGAGCATAAAGAGCAGCTGAACCAGATGATATATAGGAAACTTTAGATTCTTGGGCATCTAATTCCATCTGGTAAGCATGAGAATACCAAATAACTCTCCTAGAGTTAGAGTTTTCAAGTTTTCTGTTCTTCTGATTGTGACTGAATAAATGTTCCACGCTTTTGGAAGAGATCTCATAAATTTTCTGAGCACATCTTGATTATCCAGTATCACACCTGCAGTTGTTAATTCATCCACAAGTTGGACATACCTTAGATACTGAGAGGACATATTTTCATTGTTTTGTTGACAAAAGTTTTCAAACTTCTGTTTCAGCATATCCTTCTTGTTTTCTTTGACATCATCTGAACCTTCATACATCTGCTTTAAGGAGTTCCACAGTTCATGAGCAAACTTGCATTTCTAGAAAGCATGTATAATGGAATTCGATATCGACATCTGGATGAGCCAAAGAGCTTTAGAATCAACTTCCATCTTATTGTAGTCTTCGTCTGAATACATAGATGGTTCTTTTGGTACTACAGCTCCCCCAGCTCTAGCAGTAGCAACTGTAGGAATGTAAAGACCTTCAAGAACAGACTTCCAAAGTTTGAAGTCCTCGTTCCTTATGAATCCTTCCATTCTGTCACACCCCCAATTTCCCACTCGTGGTGTCAGTCCACGTGGATGTGACGTGTCCAGAATCACAGCTCAAGGTCATATAGAACACCTCTATATGTGTTTACAAATCCATTGTTTGACACATACATAATTAAAATAGTTTGCAGCGGAAAAAGTATTTCATCATATAGCAGCGGAATATTCAAATGTTTGACATATGCAGCGGAAATCAAAAGTTGTTAAACACTACGATGTTTGATAAAGATACATATTCATAATAAACAGTGTTTGTATGAAAACATAGATAAATGCATGCAGGTCCTATGCTCGATCCCCTACGTGCATTCCTGGCATCCATAGCCTGCTAGTTACCTGAGAATACAAGTTTGAAAACAAGTGTCAACACGATGGTTGGTGAGTTCACAGGTTTTGATATACATATAGTAATAAAAGTGTGTCATGCTGTTTATCAAATGTTAGTACCGAGCCCTAGGCCCAAAGTGTCAGTGCGTCACTACCGAACTAGACTTGTTTGCTCTTGCCTCCGCTATGCCTCGTATACATAGCAAGTTAGGTCAGAATTTGCACGGGTTATGACACTCAGTCAACATGGTGCCCCGTGGGGTTAGTCATTCCCTAATGGATCCATCCAAACCTACCACGTTGTTCGTACATTAACGGTAAGACTTTGTGAGGGCTTGTAACGAGTTCAACACTTAATGTTTGTCCAATAAACCAGCATACACAATAGTGTTTGTACAGTAATAATGTTTGACCCGATGCAACTAGTATTCTCCCCCTATTTAAAAGCATTTGAAAAAGAGTAAAGAGGGGCCGTAAACTCACCTTAGTGAATAAAGCGATAAGTAAGCGTAAGCTCCTGCGTCGAAATGCGTGTCGGTCACCGGCAACCTATATCGTATACCGTACGTGAGTTGGTGTAAGTGACCGTGCTAGTGTTCGTGTTAGTGCTCATGTTTGTGTCCAACAACCCTTGGTTGTTCGTGTTTGTCCGTGTCGGTCCACAATGACCGTGTTTGCTCGTGTTGGTCCACATTGACCGTGTTTGACCATGTTTGACCGTGTTTGACCGTGTTTGACCAAAGTTGACCGTGTCAAGTCAACGACCCGTTGGTGAACCGTGTGAGGGTTTGTGACCCGTGTAGCAATTGTGTAAGTGTTTGTCGTGTGCAAAATGCGCAAGTCGCGTCTATGGACAACTTACTATTTATAGTAAGTTTCCATTTATGGAAAGTTCACAAATCATAACGGTTTTAGAGTTCTAGCATGTTCAATAGTCCTACGGGGTCATGTTAACACATAGCACATTATCATACAAGTTCATATACGCCGTTTATAACATGTTAGTGCACAAAAGTTTCCTAAAATGGAAAGTTTCCATTTTTATCATACGTGACATCGGAAACCATCTAACTTAGCATCTAATACGCATATTATAACACAATAAGTCATTTAGCATGCTCAAATAACACAACATGTTGACAAATCGGTTTTTCTAAAAATAAAGTTACTATAAATAGTAACTTTGTGGTTTTTGCATAAAAATGACCTTTTAACATTCCTAAGCCATTTTTACATTACCAATCCTCATAATAATCAAGCTAGCATCATTTTAATCATACCAATATGGTGAAAGAGTCTCCTATCATTATTTTGACCCGAAAAGTTACTAAATATAGTAACTTTGTCAAAAATGACCATAGATATTATCAAGATCACATTTTAAACATTCTAATCGTCACATTAACATTCTAAGAGCAAATCCAATTACATGCATGTTCATCAAATACACCATATCACCAACTTGTAACTAAAAAGTTTCTAAATATAGAAAGATTCATAAAAATCATTGTTTTAACCATTTCAACATCATCTAAACATGTAATCATCATCCAATATCATCTAAAATCATGCTCAAGTACTGAAAATCATTCTAACTATCATAGATCGTACATGCATGGCATCATCTCATCAAATCAAGACCGAATAACACATTTTAATGACTCACATCATCATGGATCGTCACGAAATGCATTCTAATCACTCTAGATCATCATTAAACACATCTAAATCAACAAACCCAGATCATAATTTCGTGCATGTGCATTCAAAGTGCTTGCATGTGGGTTTTGTGCATTGCATGTGTGTGTAGGAGTGAAAAGAGTAAGTTTTAAGCACGAGGTTACCTTCTAGAGCTCCTTGAACACTAGAATGATGAATAATCAGCTCCTGGACCTCCTGAGATTACTGATTTCGACAGGAAGGAGAGAGGTGGTGGTGGTTCCAAGCTATAATATCCTTCTCCTTCAAGTTCTTGATAGAGACCAAGCTTCAAAGCTTCAAGAAGGTCCTCTAATGGCTTCCACAGGGTAGGATTAAGTGTTTCAGTGGTTTGGGAAGAGAAATAGCCGAGCTATGGCGTGTAAGAATGGTTAAGATAGGTGAAATGATGATCTTGGAAGTTTAAAAAGAAAATCTGCGAATCTATGAGTCAGGCGTATCGCCTGACGTGGGTGGTTTCACCCTGTCGTTACGCGCGGATCCGGTCGGACGAGGCGCTCAAGTTCCACCCGCGCGCATCGCCTGTCGCGGGCATCCCGGGTCAGGCGTACCGCCTGGCCTGTTTTTCAAGCCCAATAAGCTTGTTTTTGTTGTTCTGGCCCGATCTTGCCCGTTTCTCGATCATAGAACGTCGTTCGAGCGTCGTTTGGACTCTATTGGTCAATTATTAGCCATAATTGACTTGTGACAGTGTTTCGTGAAGTTTCGAGTGTTGTGCTACACAATGTGTTAGGCGTTCACCAACGTTCGTGTGTTTTGACACGTGTGTGTTGTTCGTCGATAATTCCACGAATTATCTAGTCATGTGTCAGTATTCGTACTGTCGTGCCACGTGTCACACTAAATTAATCTAATTCTAGTGCCACGTGTACATAATGCATTTAAATAAACATTTAAATAAATAAGATGCTGACCTGGAATTTACGGGGTGTCACACATTCTGACTTTTCAGGTATCAAAGTCATCAGGGGTGAACATCGGTGGTTTGTTGAGAGTGCTATTTTCTGTATCATGTTTGTTTAGAGCAGCCATCTTAGACAAACACAGAAAATATGAGTATTGAAACAATGAGATTTTTAGAAGAAATAGAACTGGTAACTTAAGGATGATTAGTCACTTAAGTTCAAGAGCCAAAGCTCTGATACCACTTGTTGGATCGGGTTGCTTAATGTAAACAACACTTCAGAAGTATTTCTTTTTACAGTCTAACAGATGTGGAATGTTCTGTTAGAATGATCTCACAAACACTCAATTGGCTAATTAATAATCTTTGAACACTAATAAGAACACAAGAATAATTTCAAGTTCAAAGATATATTTCTCTCAAAGTAATACAGTGGTAAGAAAGAAGTATACAAGCACGTACACTTCAAGCAAACATACAATGGGAGGTTATATAGCCAAGGCTACAACCGTATACACTTAGGAATACAAGTTGGGTATACTAGACAATACATAAAGTAAAGCTTATTCTAGTATGTTGAGTGTCTTAACAGGCTAAGACACTCAATCATAATCATTACATTAATAGACATTGACTTTACAAAGGACTACTAAATACAAAAGACATTTAATGTTGTTGATCTTCAAGGCTTCAGATGATCTTTTGCATTTAATGCAGCAAGGGAGAAGTAAGGCGTTTTGTCTGACTCTTTACATGTTGTCTTTGTCTTTACTCAGACCAGCGTGTCTTGTGTCAGTCCCTTGTACTCTAAAAGTACTTAGCTACAGTCCTTTGATAAGGAATATTATCGGAAGTCTTTGTCTGCTGAGGAAGCAGTTGAAGAATGTCTTCGGAAGCTCTTGTTCTTCAAAAACTTTGAGACTTCTGAGGCTTTGACTCTTCTAAGTGTTGGGCCTTTCGATGCAATTGTCTTGTACACCCTTCGGCAGAAGTAAGTTATCCTTCGGAAGCAATGTTGCTTCCGAAGAGTAACTTCTTCCTTCCAAAGGGTGTTAGTCTCTGTAGCACTTATACTTGGACAAAAATAAGAAGTTTGGTGAGCATTAGCCTTTATTAGTCTTTAGAGTTTGTGATGGCAGATCTCAACAAGTTGGCATTGACTGTGGTGAGACGTTTAGTCCAATGGTTAAACTGGCTACTATTCGCACTGTTCTCACTATTGCATTGTCTTACTCATGGTCGATTCACCAACTTGATGTCAAAAATGCATTTTTGCACAGGAATCTCAACGAAACAGTCTATATGTATCGACCCCTGGTTTTCGTGATAGTCGTTTTCCACATCATGTATGCAAATTGAAGAAGTCCCTTCACGGTTTAAAGCAGGCCCCACGTGCGTGGTATCAACGGTTCGCAGATTTTGTGTCTACCATTGGATTTCATCACAGCAAGTGTGATCATTCCCTCTTCATTTACAAACAAGGAACCCACACCGCCTATATTCTCTTATATGTCGACGACATCCTTCTTATTACCTCTTCAGATGCCTTACGTCACACCTTTATGAAATTACTTGTCGCTGAGTTTGCAATGAAGGATTTGGGACAATTAAGCTACTTCCTTGGCATATCTATTACTCGCAACAAGGATTCCCTATTCCTCTCTCAACACAAATATGCACGGGAAATTCTTGACCTCGCTGGCATGAGCTCGTGTCACCCTTCAACCACTCCAATTGACACAAAATCAAAATTGAGCAATAACACCGGCAACCTTTTTGATGATGGAGGCACACTTTATAGACAATTAGCTGGGGCTCTACAATATTTAACCTTCACTCGCCCAGATATTAGTTATGCGGTGCAGCAAGTTTGCATGCACATGTATGCCCCACGCACGTCTCATATGAATGCATTAAAGCGCATCCTTCGGTATATTCAAGGTACATTTACTTACGGTTTACAGCTCAGGCGGTCTCCGATCACCACCCTTGTCTCCTATACTGATGCCGATTAGGCCGGATGCCCTGACACGAGACAATCCACCTCGGGGTTCTGTGTTTACTTAGGTGATAATTTGCTATCATGGTCTTCTAAACGTCAGGAAACTATTTCTCGTTCCAGGCGCCGAGGCAGAATACAGAGGTGTCGCAAATGTTGTCTCCGAAACTTGTTGGTTACGCAACCTACTTTTGGAACTTCATCATCCACCTACACACGCTACGATGGTTTATTGTGACAATATCAGTGCGGTCTATCTTTCTAGTAATCCATTCCAACACCAACGCACCAAACACATCGAGTTAGACATTCATTTTGTCCGAGAAAAAGTGTCACGAGGCCAAGTCAGAGTTCTACATGTCCCTTCTCGTTACCAAATAGCTGATATATTCACAAAAGGCTTACCTTCGGTTCTTTTTGATGATTTTCGGACTAGTCTCAACATCCGCCCACCTCCTGCTTCGACTACGGGGGTCTATTAGCCGCATTTATTTTAGAAAATAATATAAATATATAGATGGCTAAGATTGTAAATATCTTTGTATTTTCGGTGATGTAAATCTCATCCTAAAAACTAGGATCTCATATGTATTATTTATAGTCTTGAATAATATTGAGGAGGGCAACGGAGATTACCAATTAACATCATTCTTTAGTGATAATTTGATGTCTAAACTATATGTGGCATCCCTTATGGATGTGTAAAGGTTAAAATTTGTTATACCTAGCGTATAACACGTCAATAGGACGTGTGTTGGAAGCCTTCTATTATATGTTGCATCGTACGTTAGTGGCTAGAAAAGAATGCAAAATATGGAAAATTTGTCACTAAAATTTTTGTTTATTTTCGGCTTAAATAAGAAATTCTTATAGTATTTTTGCAATCTATCTTGAAAAATCACATTGATCTGTTTTGACCCAAGCCCCTTCTGACCCAAACCTATGATGTCCTAGTTCGCCGCTAAATTTCCATAATTCATACAAATTTGATGTGTTAAATCACTTCATTTACATATTAATGACAGGTTTTGTAATGAAATTAATCAGCTAAATTGGAGCTTTTTTTTTGGTAAATTAGATTATCAAATTTCAAGTTGCAACTTTGACTAACAATGTTAGTTTTGTACTTATTACGAAGTACCTTTGTGCACGTCTTGTGTTGATGTTGCCACCAACATGTAATTTCTTGTAACGTACATGAGTTCCTCTTACAATGCATGTTGGGCAAATCCCTTGTTTTATTTATTTGACAGATTCTTTTATGTATATGTTTTGATATATGTTAACATGTATTAATAACACATAGCAAAAAAGGTAACAGATTGGTTCCTTAAAAATCGTAACTAATCTTGATTTAAATGTAGCGTGATATTAACAAAAATCAACTTTCCTTTTATGCTCTTATTTCTATTTTAAATAACATATAAATTACAATAATGTCACTGGTTCTTATATGACCATTGACCATAGCGCATCAAAGGTTCATATCGTTTCTCATTTCTTTTACAAAACTATCATTAAATAAAATAACCTTGGAGAATCATATATCATATTGTTCATGGTCGACAAAAAAAGTCAACCATGATTCTTATGAATAAGTTCATCAAGTTAGACAAGCAAAGGACATAATATGATCAATAAATTCTTAATTGATACATTACCAAACAATTTTCTTGCAAATAAACAAATGAACAACAAACACCATCAACAAGTACACAAGTAGGGTACATCTAGTACAGATACAAAGTAATTGAGTGCAAAGCGTACGAAATGTGCGTGATGCGTGATTTTATCACAGTTAAGTGTTAACTATACTTCCATACAGACACGTATTACCATGATTAATCACACACAAAAACAACTTACTCGTAGCTGTCTTGCATAGCTAGGAACAAAATGAACAAGTACATGAATTTGGGACAGGATTATTTTTTACCGAAAAATGAGCGAGCATCACCAATAAGACCCAATGGGTTTCCAGTTAACACATTAAATATGACACTTAGAACCGCTTCCGTTTTCCTCCTTGTCTGTCTCTCCGACCGTCCCACAACTAGCTTGTGTCTCTTATCCATATCTTCAGGAAATTGTTCCTTAATCGTCCGAAAAGGATCACTTTTGCCGGTGAAAAACCCATGCCTCCAGTTCTTATTAATGATTTCCTTCACACACGAAACATGATAAGAGTAAGTCCCACATGAAGAAACATAAGCCCACCCGCGAACCTTAGACCAAAGATCTTTCGTCCCGCAGTGCAAGCAGTTTGATGCGGCTGCTTTCTCGAGGCGCAACGTAAGCCCATGAGCAGCTTCTAAGGTTTGTTCACAGCCAAGACAAGATGGGTGCAGATTACGTTTCACAAATGTGCACAAACATCTGTAGTGAAATCTTTTTATTTTCTTTCCACATGCATCACATAGGGAATCAACCCCAGATCCTCCATCTCGAAATTTGAGAACACATTTTTGGGAAAATGGGTATTTGATTATGGATTCTGGTTTCCCACATTGTTTGTGAAGAAAGAAGTTGCAGCCATTGTTGCATGCGTAAGTCATTCCGAAGCCTAGTTGATCACACCCCCAGCAGTAATAAGGGCAGTTTGCATCTTTCAGCACAAGTCTGTGCTGATGGCTGGCATGTGATATCTCCATACTCTTAACCTGATCCTGAAATCATATAAAATATATTTAAAAAACCAAATAATAAATCATCTAATGTTAAAATCAGTGAGGAATTGAATACCTTGATACTGCTTCACTTGGTATGATTAAGCAATACCTGCAACTATGGAATCAATATTGTAATGGAAGATGACTACTCCAAATTGTTACAAATGCCTGCATATTAATGACATCCACTAGTCTTTTGTTTTTTTGCCCTGATGTGATAAAGCATTGGCTTGCTGAATATTTCAATGTTCACACACACACATATATATAATTAAAAAGTCTTCGTCAATATCAGAAAGAATAGAGTGTTCCACAATTTTATTTAAAATTTAAAAATATGGTTTCGCTAGTTTTTAACATGGTTCTAGAAGTCGCTAGATGTTAGTCGGACGACGAGGTACCGCCTAAGTATTAATCAGTGCTAGCTGACGGATTGAATTTTTATATGTAATTTTACAAATATATAATATACATATTGACACGTCAATATCAATAATTTAATATAATATTTCAAATTAATTAAAAAATAAACTTAAACATACTAAGTCAAGTACTTGAAAGTTCAAACTTAAACACTGAGTTCAAAGTTTAGAGATGAATTTCGATGTTTAGTGACCGGATTCAATGTTTCAAATGTTGGATTCGATGTTTTGAGACATATTAAAGATTTTGGGTTGAGAAATGTCTTGAATAATCATGGATCTTGGTTCTTTTTAGCCTAAAAAGTTAAATATATATATGTATATATATAGGTCACTTAGGCCGCCTGCCAAGGGCCAAATCAACAAGATTGGAGGCGCCTAGCTCATAGGCCAATTTTTACGACACTGATTTTAAATATAAAGAATATTTTAATATATTAGATATACAATTAATAGTTTTTGGTCTATGTTTTCATAACCGATTTTTTTTTTGTTCAAATTGATCTAATATAAATAAAATATTAATGCTTATAATGTATGATTAATTAAAGTGGAAGTTGAAATTAGAAAATTAGTAAAATTGTGCAAGATTAGTGGATTAACAATATTTTATAGAGTAAGTAGCCAATATGGCTGCCTAGTAAACTCTTATATTTTAATCGCTATGCACATGCATGCAAGTGGTTTGCAAAATTTAATTTGGTGCCTAACAAGTTGTTCCTTCCAGTTCAATTTCATACCTACTAATTATTGATTACAAACAAATCATGATAAGAAGCCAGAGCCGGGTCAGGGTCAGAATATTGGGTCGGCCGGGTCAGACCCAATTGCTACTGAGTGACAAGAAAGGACTCAAAAATTCAACAGGTGTGAGTGATCAAAGAATTCAGGAAGCAGGACAGAAACTGCCAAGTAGTTTAGGACACCTTTACGCTTTATATAATTGTCTTCTAGTTTTCATGAAATATAATAACATGTTTGCAGAATTATTTAACAGACTGTTTTTGTAAATTTTATTGGATGTCGGTTATGAAGTTATCAACTAGATGCATACGCCAAAGATAGTCAACTCTATGCATTTTCCAAAGGGTCAAGTAGATGCACCCAACTCTACTAAAAGCGTCGCAACTATCTTTTTTAATAAATAAATGTTTATAGGGATACATGTTATGTTCTTAAAGTACCTCAAGTTTGATTTTTCGTCTTTCCCATATTAAATGCATCTCATATTAAATAACGATATTAATAATTAGGTATATTTTGTATACATTTTTAAAATAAAAAAGATTTTTTAATACATTAAAATATATTAATATTAAAAAAACACACTAAAAAATTATATAAAATATAAAATTTTAAAAACGATTATTTAAATCGAAATGTTAAAGAAAAAACAATAAAAGTTTAGCACTTAAAAAAATAATAGTATTGCTTCAATACTTAAAAGTATAAAATTATATGGAATATTAATCATATCTTATATTGAATTTAATTATTTTATATTATCTAAACTTTCAT
Source organism: Mikania micrantha (assembly GCA_009363875.1). Taxonomy (NCBI): domain Eukaryota; kingdom Viridiplantae; phylum Streptophyta; class Magnoliopsida; order Asterales; family Asteraceae; genus Mikania; species Mikania micrantha. The sequence continues at coordinate 64,306,107 of CM018696.1, read as the reverse complement.
TGATAACTATTTATTATATTTTTTTATTTAACTCGTGTAATACACATGTTATTAACCTAGTTTTTATATATGCAGGCCAGTATGCATGACACATGAACTTTCTACCCATTATATATGTCCACAAACTCATTTTACGTTGACAGTATCATACCCCTCTTTCTACATTTTTTTTAACAGCCAAACAATGTTTATATCATAAATTAAACAACCCAATCGCTTAGTAAGGAACTAAGATAGAAAATAAAATACAGTCACACATTTATATTACATCACAAATTTAAAAAATTGATGTTTCTTTGCAACCACTCAAGCATTCCACAACAGTTTCCTTTTGTTTGACTTGGTCCTTGCGTACCCGATTCGCTCAGCCAGCGTAGTAGACCCATTTATCCCACCGGTTTCCCTATTTGCCCTCCATTTGTCTCTAGTTGTTTCCTGTATAGCCTATGAAGAAGAAGATTTCCCATGTTTTAACCCAATTAACAGGCTACTTTGACCCGTTCTCCCAGGAGCAGCACCAAACAATACTACCATATGTGTGTATCACCAAACCGTTGAATTCCCTTGCCTATTATTCATAAAAAACGAATATACACTTGTCAAGTGTCTTCCTTATGCTTTCGATTTATCTTGATAAAGTAATCAGCATACCTCTTATAAAAAAGAAATGCACAAAACACGAATGAGAACTACAAAAGAAGACACGAAATGAAGATCCCAACATCACTCCCACTTTAATTTACACAATATCCTAAAACAAATTTACTATAACCCGGCCAATGCATAAGTCACGCCAAAAACTAGCACACCCCCTCCCCCTCCCAGGTAATGCTGAGATCGGACCAAAGCGCACCCACGCCAAATTTTTGTTTCCATTCCCCCTTCCAAGTAGAATAATAACTAGATAACTATTTAATCATTCTTTGTATATGTTATCCATATTTTCAGTAAAAGAATTAGCATTACCAAATATCATGTGTTGATTTTTTTTCTTTTTAGAATGATATATATTTGATAGAATGATATATCAAACTTACAAAGTAGACTACATTTTCACCAAATAACATAACCACTTTTACCGGATAACTTGCAACGACTATATCATATAATGTTTATGGTGAAAAGGTTAATTTCATTGATCATCAACGATAGAATAAATACAAGAGAAACATAACAAAAGATCCTATTTTGTATCCTATATTGTAGCTAGATAATGTATATCTAAATAACAATAAAATATACAATTTAAAATTAAAGATTAATTATTTTGGTGGTTCAATATTCCCCCGCAAGATGGACGATCGGGGAGTGAGGCCAATCTTGGAAAATAATCGTTGATGACGATGCTTTGGAAGAGGCTTTGTAAGTGCATCCGCCAATTGATCGTTTCCAGAAATATGAGTAACACGAATAATGCCAGCTTGAACCTTTTCACGTACAAAATGAAAGTCTAAGGCTAGGTGTTTCATTCTTGTGAAAAACTGGTTTTGCCGAGTAATGGGTTGCGCTTAGGTTATCACAGTATGTAGTGGGAATGGTAGCCGATTTATGACCAAGTTCTGAGAGTGAAGAAATGAACCATTGAAGTTCGGTTGTAGTTGAAGCCACGGCACGAAATTCAGCTTCGGTAGAAGAGCGATGTTGATTGGCGTTTGGAAGTCCATGATAATGGTGAAGAGCCTAAGTAAAGGATGTAGCCCGTGGTGCTGCGTAAGTGGAATGGTCTCCTGCCCAGTCAGCATCGGTGAAAGCATGCAATTGTAGTGGAGTATTACGTTTGTAAAATAAACCATAATGAAGTGTGCCATGCAGGTAACGTAATAATCTCTCTAGGGCAGAATAGTGAGATTCGGTTGGTTGATGCATGTACTGTGAAAGGCGGTTGACTGCATGAGATACATCTGGACGTGTGATGGCTAAGTATTGTAGCACACCAATCAAGGCTCGAAATTCTGTTGGGGATTGTAACAATGGGCTGTTTGGTGTGTTGAGGGTAACGAAGTTGACATAGGGGTGGAAGCCGGTTTGCAGTCACTCATGTTGGCTTTGTGGAGAAGATCCAGAATATATTTGGATTGAGATAAGAAGATGCCATGGTGATGAGGAATTACTTCAACACCAAGAAAGTAAGAAAGGGGACCAAGGTCTTTGAGAGAGAAGCGGGATGCGAGAGAGCTGATTAGCGATTGAATGAGGGTAGGATTTGGACCTGTGATGATAATGTCATCGACATAAACTAGAAGATAGATGGGAGAAGAGGAAGAGTGTTGAATAAAGAAAGATAGATCTGAGATAGTGGGTTTAAATGAAATGGATAAAAGATAGGACTTGAGTTCATTGTACCAGGCACGCGAAGCTTGTTTAAGGCCATAAATGGCTTTCTTAAGCTTGCAAACGTGATTGGGGCAAGATGGATCAAGGAAGCCGGATGGTTGAGACATGTAGACTGACTCAGAAAGGGTGCCTTGCAAGAAGGCGTTGTTGATGTCCAATTGGTTAAGGGTCCAATTGAAGGAAGTGGCGAGGGCAAGGAGAAGGCGTAAGGTGCTGGGTTTGACAACGGGGCTGAAAGTTTCAATGTAATCCAGGCCGGGTCGTTGATGAAAGCCTTTGGCAACGAGACGAGCTTTGAGACGATCGACCGTGCCATCGAGTTTGAATTTGGTGCGATAGTCCCACTTGCATCCTACGATGTTAGGAGTTGTTTCAGGTGGAACAAGGGACCACGTGTTGTTACGAAGAAGTGCATCGAATTCTGATTGCATGGCGTCACGCCACAGAGGTTGTTTGAGAGCTTGGGTGATGGTGGAAGGTTCGGGAATGGATGGAGGTATGGTAAAGAACGTAGTCTTGGTTATTATATTTAGGATTGGGTTTCTTGTTTTGGCGGGTTTGGTAGGCGGAAGTTAGTTGGTTGGTTGGTTGAAGATGGGAGCTGATGCAGTTGAGGGATGGGAGGTGGAAGGGGGTGTGGAGGAGTGAGTGACAACAGAATGGGGAGTTGGGATGTGAGTTCTGCGTGAATATGTAATTAAGGGTGGAGGTTGTGGTGGGGAATCAGTAGGAAGAGAAGTGGGAGGAGAGGTGTGTTTGGTCTGAGTAGGTGAGGAAATAGGGACTTGAATGATGGATATTGGAGACCATGTTTCAAGATCAGGGGTGGGTTGAGGGCAAGTGTTGGTGAGGGTGTTGTAGGGAAAAATGTGTTCAACAAAATGTACATGCCTAGATGTATAGACACGATTGGTAGTGGGATCAAGGAGATGATAAGCACTTTGAGAGGACGAGTAGCCAATGAAGATACATGGCTTGGAGCGTTCGTGAAGTTTGTGGGGAGAGTAAGGGCGAAGCCAAGGGTAAGAAAGACAACCGAAGTTGCGAAGTTTGCTATAGTTGGGAAGTTTGTGAAATAAGCGACTGAAAGGGGAATCATTTTGGAGGGTGGGGGTGGGTAAGCGGTTGATGAGGTAAGATGCAGTGGTGAAGGCGAATGGCCAGAAGTGAGTAGGTAAGTGTGCATGGGAGAGAAGGGCAAGATCGGTTTCAACGATGTGGCGATGGCGGCGTTCAGCATACCCGTTGTGTTCGGGTGTGTGAGGGGGTGATGTAAGGTGGGATATCCCACAAGAAGAAAGGTGTGAAGAGAGTTTGATATATTCGCCGCCATGTCAGAGTATAATTGAATAATTTTTGTGTTAAAGTATGTTTCAACCAATTTTTGAAAACGTGTGAAGGTTGTTAATGAATCAGATTTGCGTTTTAAAGGGTAAAGCCATATGTATTTGGTGTAGTGGTCTACAAAAATTATATAATACTTGTAACCATCAAAGGAAGTAATTGGATAACACCACACATCAGAAAACAATAATTGTAATGGTTTAGTAGAAACAAGAGTAGAATCAAAGAAAGGTAATTTATGGATTTTATTAATGCAACAAGAATTACAAAAATCATGTTTATTGGAAATAGACGGAACAATTTTTGCAAGACATTGTAAAACTTGTGAATGTGGATGTCCAAGGCGGTGGTGCCATGAAGTTGTCTTGGAAGCAAGAGTGAAAGCATGCGGGGAGGTGTTGGAACGAAGCTCGTACAGTCCACGCCTAACAGTTGTTTGGAGGAGGAGACGGTTAGGGTGAAGTTCCTTAATAAAAAGGTAAGAGGAATAAAAAGAGATTAGTATAGGATTATCAAGACAAAGTTGGGAAATGGAAATAATGTTGCGAGAAATAGAAGGTACACATAGAACATTATTTAAGACAATAGGAAGATTAGAAAAAGAAAAATGAATAGTGCCAATATGAGTGATAGAAAGAGACGAACCATCCCCGATGATCAAGTCATCGGTACCATCGTAAGGGGTGTGCAAAGAGAGGGCATTGAGGTCGTTTGTGATATGGTGAGAAGCACCACTATCATAAAGCCAAGAAGAAGCCGATCCAGTGGGGTTGTGAGCTGCCATGTGAGCATAGGGTTTGTGTGATTGGGGCTGGTGAGGGAAGGGGGGTAAGGCGATGGTAGGGTGGGCCTTTTTGAAGGTGGGACAAGATGTGAGGGCATGTCCTTTGGTGAAGCACCATTGGCATTTGCCAAGGTAAGGTCTTGGGGATGAGGGTGATGTGGTTTGTGGTGTTGGCTGGAGACCCGGGGAAGGATTGTTGGATCTGTTGTGCCAAGGTTTGGATGAAGGTCGTTGCTGGGCATGGAAGGCAGTAACAGGTTGATGTGTGGGGGGTTGGGAGACAGTTTGTTGGGCGATTGAAAGTTCGTGATTGATCAACTTTTCATGAAGTTCATGAAAGAGGATCGGGGTATCTCTAGCATGTATGGAGTCGATAACAGCTTTGTATGCTTTTTGATCGAGGCCATGAAGGATAAGATCGGTGATGTCTTCGGTGTCCATGACTTTGTCAAGAATAGCCAATTCATCAACAAGTTGTTTGATTGAGTGCATGTAGTCGGTGATGTTTTGATTTGGGGTTTTGGTGGTTTGCTTGAGTCTATGTTGGAGTTGTTTTATATGACCCCGGGATGGGGAGGCATATGTTTTGGCAAGGATCTGCCAGGCTTCAAAGGAGGAGGGTGCATGGTTGATGAGGGAGGCAATAGGGGAGGAGAGAGTGCCCACTAAGGCACCAAATAATAGGCGGTCTTGGCGATACCACGTAGTGAAATCTAGGTGAGGTGTGGAGGTTCCGTCGGCTTTGATTGTTGGTGAAGGAGGAGGATGAGATCCGTCTATGAATTTATAAAGATCTAATCCTTGAAGGTAGGCCTCAATCTGAGTTTTCCAACTTAAATAGTTGGTGGTGGTGAGTTTGAGAGATGAGGGGAAGGTAGGTCAACATTGTAATGGAGGAGGGGTGGTTGTTGGGGATGTTGTTGACGATGACAGTTCCTTCAGTGGACATGGTGGGCGATGATCGGAGTTATGGAACAGAAGCAAGATGGATAGTAGGGATCGAAGGTATGGCTGCTGTCCTGGCTGATATACCATATAATGTTTATGATGAAAAGGTTAATTTCATTGATCATCAACGATAGAATAAATACAAGAGAAACATAACAAAAGATCCTATTTTGTATCCTAGATTGTAGCTAGATAATCTATATCTAAATAACAATAAAATATACAATTTAAAATTAAAGATTAATTATTTTGGTGGTTCAATATATCATTCCACAAAAATTCTCTTTTCTATGACTTTGTAGTTGTGTACCTGATTCGCCCAACGTTGTAGATCCATTTATCCCATTGGTTGCCTGATTTGCCCTTTTGCTTATCTCTAATTGTTTCCTATATGATAAACACGATATCTCATGTTTTAACCTAACAGATTACTTTATTTATCGAACAAAAGATATCCCAAGTTAAATTTAACCCAGCTACACCAAACAATTATACAAGGTACAACACCAACACCAATTTCTAGACAATATTATTTGCCCAACCTGCGATATGTCTCCCTCGTGTTTATGATTTATTTTGGTCAAGCAATTGGTATACCCCCATGAAAAATGCAACACACACACGACAAATAAAACTAAAGAAGAAGACACGAAATGAAGATCCCAACATCAACCCACTTTAATTTACACATTATATATCCTATAACAAATATTTTATAACCAAATATATAACTCACGCCCAAAACTCACACACCCACTCCCCCTCCCGGGTGATGCTGAGATCGCAAATAAAAATAAATAAAATAAATAAATAAAACTTTTTCCAGGATGACCCCCCTCTTAACTAGAATGATAACTAGATATCTATTTAACAAATCCTCTGTAGGTGATATTCCATATTTTTCATATAAAGAATTAACATAACCAAATATCATTCACTGATTTATTTATTTATTTTTTCTATTCTTTACGCAAAATAATGTTTCGTAATTCCTAATGTAGCTAAGACTCACACCGAAACACACACAAGCCTCACCCGTGTGATGATGTGAACACTAAGCCACACAAACCAGAATGTTTTTCCTTTAAAATGCCACCACACCTCTAATATGTTATTATAAAAAACATATACATGTTAGGATCGACCTGAATTTTGTTCATGACTTTCAGCCTAATGCTTCAGAACTTCCACGGTTTTTTATCCATAAATACGGAGACAATTTTATTTCCCCAAGTATATCCTTGGCTTCTAATTTCTGATCATCGAATATTTTTTTATTCCGTGCTTTCCATAGACACCATAAAGTTAGAAAAAAATACCAAGAAGCAATTTCTTATGTTTATAATCTAGTGATCAGGTGTCATGAATCTATAGAATGGCTTTCCCCGTGAAAAAACCTCCTTCGGAGCTTTGCACCACTCGAAAACCATGCCTCGTATAGAACTTGCTTTGCTGCACGTACCAGATGAGAAGGTGATTTGTTGTTCCCTCATGAATTCCACAAAGTGAGCATTGTGTGTTTACATTAATACTCCTCCGATGCATACTCACTTTTGATTGTTTTTAACCCATTCCAGATCTCTAAGCAAAGGCGATTACTTTAAGGAATCCATCTTAACCATGGAATTGTGAACTTACTTGTGTGCAGAATTTAGATCGAACCAACTCTAGACAAAACTAATGCCCTGACCAGTGACCAGCTTGACCAAACATGGTTAGGTGAAATCAGAACCCCAATCCCACGAATCTGCATCTCCTAAAATTCGAAATTTTGAAATCAATTATTCAATTCCTCATATGTCAGTTACATTTATAATTAATAAATAATTTTAATAATTAAACATATACACAATTAAATAATTAAGTAACAATAAAAATCAATACTTTGGAGCCCACTAGATGGAAACGAACTCTGCCCCTTGTGTATGTGCAAGACCGGACGGGCACGCCACTCTCTACGTCGCACGTCCCACATGCTTATCCCCTTCGGCTATAGGCAGTCCACCAACACAAGTTCACAACTTTGGAGGCCATCTAAGAGGGCCGGCCTCCCTTTATTGTTTAATAGGCAAGGGCCTAGGGCTCCCAAATTCTTGGGGCCCCAACCTTTCGGCTTATGTTCAGCTTATCATTCATGTTATTTATTTTATCGTTTTAAATCTAGAAAATTAGAGAGTCCATTAGTGTTTTTTCAAAAAAGAAAGTTTGTTTAAGGTTCTCTGTTTCCAAATAATTACATCTTCTATGCATCTTTACTTGACGTTCGAATAAATTTTTTTATTAATGGTACGAGTAAAATATTTAGGCAAACTTTATAGTGGTAAATAAGATGATCAAGCGATTAACAAATTGAGGAAGAGTTATAAAATATCACCACTAACTATTATGATTTCTAGCATTCTTTGTTTACAAGGGCAAAGCTTTCATAGGGCCAGGGGCCGGCCGCCCCCTCTTTCTTCGCCCGTAATGTTAGTTTTTCAGTTGAAAGGTTATTTTTTGTTAAAAATATTGGTTTCGCCCATCCTCGCTTTAAAATATTAAATTTACATGTATTAACGGTTCCGTAAATTTCCGTCCCCTTTCAAAATATTCAAGCTCCGTCACTGTTTGTTTATATCATTTATGATTATCATTGGTTGGCTTTAATTATGAGTAGAATTATGTATATAGAAACTGTAAGATCAATAAAGGATGATGCTCACCAAAACATCTCTTGAACTAGTCTTGGATTCTCAGAAGACAAACAGCCTTCAGAAGAGAAGAATTAACCTTCGGAAGAACTAATGCTTCCGAAGGATAATTCTATTCTTCTAAAGGCTATACAGCAGATTGAAGCTGCAGAATCCCTCCTCGGCACTAATAAGTTCAAAACACTCAGAGCTTTCGAATGATTATCAGCTACTTCCAAAACAAAGACTTCCGAATACTTTCTCTGACAAAGATTCCGGACACTTATAGAAGTAATCAGAGCTGTTTTCTCACATCCAGACCAACAAAGAAGACATTTAGATGTTAGTCAGCAGCAAAGAAGATTTGTCAGAGCTACAAAGATACGAAGCATTTAATACCTTTTGTTGTTTAGGTAATTATTGTAAAAGTCAATGGAGTCTTTTGTATTAATTGTAATTAATATGGCTTGGCCTGTCAAGACCATAACAGATACTAGATTTAGCATTAATTTGTTTCTAGTGTTTTGTCCAACCGTGTATCCCTATGAGCATACAGTTGTAGGTGTTAGTATATAATCCTTCACTTGTAACTTAGCAAGGCACGAGTGCATGCTTGAGCTGTAGAGTCTTGTTCACTTTGCATTTTAACGAAATATACTTTGACCTTGAAATCACTTTATTTGTGTATTGTATTTGTTCTGCAAGTGTGAGTAAGTTGAGTTGATAGAATCTTTCGCATCTATCAAGCTCAGTAAAAGATTTCTTGTGAAAGTGTTGTGTTGAATTACATAACCCTATCCAACAAAAACAAACTAACATATTTTAATATATTTTAGAATTTACGAACCATAAGCGCAAGGAAAAAATAGTTACGGAAAGGGCCTCAATTTTTTTGTTAGCCTTGGGCTCCCGAAAAGCTTGAGCTGGCCCTGTTGTCTAAGAGTCGTATACATTTCGCCTAATGCTGGCAATTGCAAACACGAACACTATTGGAAAATAAGGACTGATGAGCAAAACCACTAAAGCTAAACAACGGAATAAAACCGCGAACTGCCCAACCGCGGACACTTTCTCTTTAATCATAATTCTTCTTCTGAGGTAAACTACTGAGCGTCAAAATCGGAATCACAACAGCAGAAGGTTCACAAAAGAACAACCGCGGATCTCTCTAGCCTCGGAAGATAATGGCTGAACCTGATCCTTTCGGAAGGCAACCACTGTTTCAGAAGATAATCACTGATCAAGTAATAACGACTTATTGATCAGCTTCCGAAGAACATCTTCCGAAGAATAACCACTGAACACTTAAACAACTACTTCAACCTTGGAAGAACTAAAGACTGAAGAACTTCTAAAGACTTTTGTTTCCGTAGTTTTTGACTTTGTATTAGTTGTACTCTTCTGTTGATTCAGTGTCTGTAACAGTGTCAGCTATTTGTCTTATTATTTCTTGTCTTGTAACATTGAATGTTGGGTATTTATACCCCAACATTCCCTGAATTATTTGAATAGAATTCCCCAAAAATTCCTTATGTTACTATTATGTCTTCTCCTTTTCTAGCAAACACTAAAAAACCTAAAATAACTAAGTGTTCAACTTTAGAGGGAGCAAACACCAAGGCTTTGACCGTGAGTCTAAAGTCTATATTCCTAGTTAATAGCTCCTACTAGGTTCAACAAACATGTTAACACGACACAACACGATTTTAACATGTTTGGGGTTTACCCTTAACATGTTTCGTTTCTAAAACATGTCGACACGTTAATACATGCTTATTTTTTGTGTTTAAACAGTTAAAACTCGTTCAGACTAGTTAAGACCTGTTCAGATCCATTAAGACCTGTTAAGACATGTTAAGACCCGTTAACACAGGTTTTTTAACAGGTCATTTATAGTGTTAACAGGTTCTTTAACAGGTCATTTTGTTTTTACTTGTTTTTAACAGGTCGTGTTCGTGTTTGAAAAACAGACACGATAATAATTCGTGTAGTGTTTGTGCGTACTTAGTTCGTGTTTGTGTCTCAACATGTCGTTTCTAAACGGGTCGTGTTTGACCTGTTATGATAGCCCTATTTTCGCCATCAATTATATATAACTTATTTCTACCTAGGAATATATCAATAAATTGGATGTACCTAAGTCTCTAAAATGAATCCTAATCTTAATATGATAAATAAAAGTAAATCTATTATAAATCATTCTTACACTTGTTTTTCTATCTTTCTCTCTTTTATTAAATGCTTTCATATCAAATAATAATATTAAATATTAAATAAATTATTAACTAGATTATAATTGTAACACCCCGACCGATGGTTGAAACATCGGGGTGATACGAAGTGTAGATTGTTCATAGCACAGGATTTAAAGTTGTGATTACTTAAAAGACATTTCATTAAATTCAAACATTTAATTCCAACATTAAATACATAGACAAAAGATGTAAACCCTAACTATTACATCATTTCAAGTTCAAAACACTTAAACTTAGACAAAACTATGTCCAAGCTCAATGATCATGCTAATTTGTATTCCCACCTGAAACATGTTTAAAATCAAGTGTCAACTACAAAGAGTTGGTGAGCTTCACAGGTTTAAACACACTCACAAAAATAATTTGATAAGAGGTAAGTTATCACATGTGATAGTTAGCCAATATGAACTAAAACATGTAATTAAACCATACGCAGATCAAATAATGTTAACAAATGATGTTTTACCAAGATAGCATTCCTAACAATGCTGAAGTAGTAAACAATTCACCGCGGAGGACCAAAGTCAACTCAACCAACAGTGGGATGGTCAGTCCAATAGATCTATCATTGTTACTGAATAGTTAAGTTGTGATCAATGCAAGCTCAAGATAAGTTCACACTACAGTTTAGGTCACAAAGCTAAGTTCACATGTACATAAGTTAAAGATACGTTCAAAGTTACATGTTTCACCCAAAAAGTTCAAAACAAGCTAACAGAGGGGCTATGAAGACTCACCTGAATAGATGAGATAGATGTGCACACTGGTTGTCAAATGGTAGTCAAAAATATGTATAACAAGTTTAATGTTCACCTATGTAGTTCATTTGATATAATGTTATCATAATTGTATCTTTCTAAGTTCTAAATGGACCAACTGACTCGATTTTTTTTAAATTGTTAAAATTCTAAACTCATTAGGATTTATTTGTTAAATGAGCATAGTGATGATGTTTATAAATCCGAAATTACTCATATTACCATAATATATTAATTGAAAACGTTGAAGTTAAAATAAGTTGATGTTTAATAACCAATTGAAATAATTTATAAATTTAATTATTCAAAATAATAAGTTTTAAAACTTTGAATGAAATTGTTTGACTATTTTTAAATACCAATTAGATTTTGTAAAATGTGTAAGAATGTTTTTTTATAGAAATCTACATTTTAGTTTATCGATTTTTCTAAATGACATGTTTATATGCAACATATTCTTATTTAAAAGAACATGATATTATAGTTTATAATACCCTAAATAAAATGTTTAAAATTTATACGGATGTTAGAGAATGTGAACATATTGATGGTTTGGGTAATTCTATGTAGTTTTGGTGCGTAATTATGCGTTTATATGCGGTAATTACATGGAATATGGTGATGGTTTGCGTGTTTTGATGATTTGCATGTTTTCGGGCGAAGAATATGGATGTTAGATGTCCAAGGATCAAAGGGGCTGAAGAATGGTGTTTGGAAGGCCAAAATAGTAGAAAATGAAGATTTTCATGAAGTGGCATATCAAACCGGCGTATTGGTAGCATATCACAGAGGAAAAGGGACCCAGAAGACCGGGCCGGCATATCATACGCTGGGGCCTGGCGTATCATACGCCGGGTACCCCAAAAATCCGGGTTTTTCCCGTTTTGCCACCTATTTAAGCCCAAGAACCCAGGGTTTCGACTTATCTTCGACTTTGACGACTTTTTGAGGTTCTAGGAGGCTTCCAAGGCTTGGGAAATCAACAATTAACCATTCCAAACACATTGGGGACTCCCGAATTGATGATAGAGCGTAAAAGAATGCGGATGCACTGCTAATTTCCTTGAGATCACGCCCGTGTGAACGGTTAGATAGGGTTAGGGATTTTTATGGTTTCAATTGTAATTGACTTCAAACATTGTGTGGTTTCTATATCTTCAATTGTTTGTATGGTGCTTTTCGTATTGAATTGAACGATTTGTCTTTTCTGATTCAATTGAATGTTCATCATTTTTCAGTTTACAATTGTAAAATATTGAACACTAATTGGATTATAACTTTCAAATTGGTATTGGTAGTTGGAATCCTAGGTTTACCATTAGTTGGTCTTAATCAATTAATTTATAAAATCGGGTTGTCCAATTATGAATGTCCGTTCATACGAAAGGTCACTAGTCATGTCTATGTGATTGTCTTGACAAATTGAATGATAAAGATTCATACTTTCCTTCTAATTCAAACCCCGGGTGTGATTTGTTTGCTTAATTGAATTACAAATTAATTCATTTTCATTGTTACTTTATTACAAAGTCATTGTCTTTATTGAAACTCAAACAACCTATCAATCAATTTTACAATTTATATCTATAAGTTATTCATATATCATGGCTAAACTTTATATGAAAATATTTATTTTATAAAATGTATAAAATTTATATGCAAAATTATTAAATAAATTTGAAGTATTTACTTACTTAAATAAAGTAATTTGCTAATATCAAATTATTTATATTGTTAAAATGATATTTATATTATATATACATTTTTATTATATTAAAATGGTAGTATTTTAATAAAAATAATTTTCTGTAAAAACAGATTTTAAAAATGATTTTTAAACAAAAAGATATTAAAAAAAGTAGCCCAAAACCGGTTTAACCTGCTGAGAGGGGCCTGGAAGCCGTGACCATAGGATTAGAAACCACGTCTGTTAACCGTTCGGTCCAAGGCCTTGGCCACGAGATAGTTTCGTCTGAAATGATATAACATAGCATAACCCAAAAAACCCTAATTGTTTCATCCTCAAATTCGATCAAATCAGTATCCGATGGTTTCGAAAACGATAGGGCTTTCATTCTAGATCAGAAAAGGAATCGAATGGTGTATGAAAACCTTACTGGTGTTTTCGATCGATGGTTTCAAAGTCTTGATTCGTGAATATTTCGAGTTGAGAGCTTGTTTTGTGTACACAGAAGGATTCGGAATGATCCAGTGAAGATATGGGTTCGATTGATTTGGTTTTTATACTCGTTACCATTGATTTCAATTAACGCTTTTTTATTTGTATATTTGGTAATGGTTTTCAGTTGATACGATCTTAATTCGTTTAATAGATGATCGAGGTTGATTGATATGCTTAACACCTTGCCATAATTCATCATGATTAGCTGTAATTTGCTGTAACCGATCGGATTTTAAAACCGGGTCATCAAATGGGTTGTGAGTCGAGATTGGGTTGGGGATGGGTGGAGGAGAAAACAGCTTTAGGAATATGGCAGATTCAGTCCCTCGTTTTTCCTTTGGAATCACAGTTTGTGATTTGGCAAAAACCACCCCTCTACTTTATATTACCTAGTTTTTAATTGTTATAAATTTTATTTAACTACATAGTTAATATAAATTGGTAAATGTTTATAAAACATTACTTTAATGTTATAATAAAATTATAAAATTTAAAGCATAGTTATTTTTAAGGCTTATAACATTTAATTATGATTAGAGTTAAAAGTTTGTATCATTTTTTTAAAAAATGTTTAAGTTATTTATTTACAAAAAAAATTCTAAATTATATATACAAAAAACTCATATTATTATATATATATATATACAAAAGGCAACTGTAATGATTGCCTATGAACAGTAAAATTAATTAATTAATAATAGAACTGGTTAAATAACTAAAGATTTCAATAAAACCCAAGTATGTTACGTTGTCGTACTGGTTAAGGCTCACAGCAATGGAGTAAGGGGTTGCGGGTTCGATTCAATCTCAGCAAAACAAGTTTTTGCTCTTCTCTCTTTACTATTTTAATTGCTATTTTAACAGTCAAATAAATTAATTTTTCGTTGAGTACAACTAGGTTAGCTTGGCTCAGTGGTCAAAGCTTATGGTAGTGAATTTTAGGTGGTGTTTGTTTTTTCATAGGTTTAACCTCTTCAGTCTGTAGACCACGTCTGCAAACCTCTTTTACAGAAGAGGTGGACCAAACCTCTGTAAGAAGAGGGAAAAAGAGGGTTGTTTTTAACCTCTTCAAAACTCTTTTCCAATCACTTCTCCTATCCCAAGCAAACCAAAAAAAAAAACCCTAATCTTCAAATCCAACCCAACGATCACCACTGTCACCATCACCGATCGATGGGAGGTGCGATGGCGGAGGTGGAGCACAGGTGGTGGAGCGCGGTGGTGGAGACGGGAGGAGATGAGGGCGGGCGGAGGTGGAGAGCAGATGGTGAGCGGTGGTCTGCGAGCGGAGGGCTGAGCAAGCCGCCGATGATGAGGGCCGATCGAGGGTGATGCGGCTGGTAGTGGGCCGCCAGTGGTGGTGGGCCGATCGAGGGTGATGCAACTGGTGTTGGGCCGCCGGTGGTGGCGAAGTGCGGTGGTGGAGAAGGGAGGAGATGAGGGGCGATCGTGAGCAGGAGATGAGGGGCGATCGAAGCAGGAGATGGTGGGCCGATCGAGGGTGATGCGGCTGGTGGTGGGCCGCCGGTGGTGGTGAAGCGCCGGTGGTGGTGAAGCGCGGTGGTGGGCCGATCGAAGCTGGAGATGAGGGGCGATGGGGGTGAGAACTGAGATCGTGAGCAGGGGGTGAGAAGATGTTTGAAGATGATGGTCCACCTCTTTTCCAAGAAGAGGTCTCGAGAAGAGGTCTCGTAGACGTTTTTTAATGAAAGGTCTGCGAGAAAACAAACACCCTACATCTTTCCTTGGTCTGTGGGGTGCAGACAAAAGAGGTCTCGCAGACCTTCGCAGACGTTTTTCTAAAAAACAAACAGCCCCTTAGTGTTGTGGGTTCGATGCCCAATCTCAGCAATTTTCTTTTATGTTTTTTCTTTAACTATTTTATTTTAATAATAATAACCAAATAATCCTATTAAATAATAATAGTATAATAAACGAATTTTTTTTTTCATTTTCTTTGCCAACTTTTTGTTCGTGTTTCTTTTCGCTAAATTTTGTGAATGCAAAAGTTTTTTTTTATTATTTTTGTTTTATGATTTTTAGCATCGTGTGTTTATATTTGTGTTCGTATGCTATAATTGAATACTTACAAATGAAAAATAATATTATTTAAATTGACTGCTACCGTTGTCACGACGGATTACTCATATCGACATAGCAGTATGAATAAAGTCTTTTTTTTAATTGGGTAACATTATGCAAGACACGTTATTAAATACCTACAAATGAACAATAATATTATTTAAATATATAATAATTTTAATGTATATACGCTTTATTTGTTTATCTTATGTTTATGTTTCTTAATGTTATATTTTACCACTAAGCATGACCCTCTTTTTTGAGTGACGGGCACGTTAACGCCGATTAATCTTTTGGGTTTTATATCAGAGTGACTACCATTGAATATTTTTATATCTGCATTGTGATATACAGGATCATGTCTACGTTATGATCTTCGTAATCGTAGCAGAAATCCCGCCGCAAAGCGCGGGTAGCCCACTAGTTATTAACAATATATAAAAATGAAGTTTTACTTTTATTTCTTTGATTTATATAAAAAAATTAATTATTAATATATACATATATATATATGTGTGTGTGTGTACTAAAGTATGTTCAAATTTGTAATCTAATATATATGTGTGTAAACTCATAGATTAAAATTTCAACTGACGTCATAAATTGTTTAATAAATATAATTGTTTATTAAAATTTTCTGAAATGCTACAATAATCATATGTATTACATGTATTAATTAACTAAATAAATGTAATATAGATATAGTAAAAAATCACATTTTAAAAAGAATATATGTATTGTATTGGTTGAATACACTCGTATATTACATAGGGAAAATTACCAATTTGATCAAAGTTGACCAAACAATTACCAAACTAATCAATGAAAAAAGGACCTCTAAGACGCCCATTTAAAGTACTTTAGACGCCCTTTTTCGGTACTTTTTGAAAACATGCGGGCCCACATGTCGGCGGCTTTGTCGGGGTCTAAATGGGTGTCTTAAGACCCCTTTTCTACCGGCGTCTTAAGACGCCTTTCTACGCTCTTTTCGGTACTTTTTGAAAACATGCGGGCCCACATGTCGGCGGCTTTGTCGGGGTCTAAATGGGTGTCTTAAGACCCCTTTTCTACCGGCGTCTTAAGACGCCTTTAGACACCCAATTTAGACACCTTTAGACGTCCAATGTGAGATTTAAGCCGGTGTCTAAATTGGGCGTCTAAAGGCGTCTTAAGACGCCGGTAGAAAGGGGGTCTTAAGACACCCATTTAGACCCCGACAAAGCAGCCGACATGTGGGCCCGCATGTTTTCAAAAAGTACCTAAAAAGGACGTCTAAAGAGGCGTCTAAAGTACTTTAAAGGGGCGTCTTAGGAGCCCTTTTTTGATTGATTATTTTGGTAATTATTTGATCAACTTTGATGAAATTGGTAATTTTCCCTATTACATATGTTATAAAAAATATAATTTCATGTTAAATTCATTTGGTTAATATTATATTAATTAATATCAATATTCATAACCAAAATACATTATCTATATACATAATCATTAACGAGTGTCTATAGTTAAATAATAAAGACAAGCGAGAAAACCAAAAAATAGATGACTTAAATTGTGACAAGTGTTTGCAATTATTTCTAATTATTGGTATTAACTTAAATTTTCAATTAATTTTTTTAATATATTTAAAAAAGATCTTGATATCAGAAAACACACTTTTTAAAAACCAAAATGTTATAATTTATATTTTTTTAAAGGAACGAGCTATATTACAAATACAGTGTGAGATTATAGTAAAAAACGTTAAATTGGTGATACGTTGAAAAGGATCGTGGGCCGTTAGATTTATAATTTAATGGTTCAGATCAAAGTTGTATTAAAAAATTAGTGGAAGGTATTTTAGTCATAGACACTTTTGTTAACTTTTTATTATGTTTCTCCCTTTTTTTAAACGATCATAACTTTTATATATGATATTATTTTTTTAAAAAAATATTACACCAAAAAATGAGCATTTTTATCTTTAAAACAAATATAGTATTGTTATATAAAAAATAAAAAAAAATACATTTGTCTTCCTCTTTTATATTTGTAATGTGTCATTGTGTCTTTTTGTTTGTAATTGTGTATTTTTTTTTGTAATTGTTTCTTTTTGTTCGTTATTGTGTCTTACTATTTTTTTTCTATAATGATAGGCTTTAAAAATAATAATGACGAAGCAACACAATCACATACTTTTTAATGTAAGTCATAATAATAAGACAACAATAGATTCATATGATACATAAAAAACAATGATAAGATATATGATACATAAAAACAATGATAAGATATACTCAAATAGTCAAAAACACAAAACACAATAATAAATATGACACAAAGTGATTTTTGCGTGCGAAGTGAACGAAGTCTGCTTGATTTTATCACACAAGTGTTAATTATATTTGCGTAATAAAATCCCGCAGACATGTATTATCACACATAATTCATCTGCATAACAATTTCATCTTTGTGTAATAACTCATTGTCTGCGTGATTTTATCATGCAAGAAAAACTAACGTTTGCGTGATAAAATCGCGCAGATTTCATGCACTTCACACGCGAAAACAACCGGCAGTCTTGAATAGCTAGGAACAAAATGAACAAGCACACGAACTTGGGACAGGATTATTAATTACCGACATATGACTGAGCAACACCAACAAGACCCAAAGGGTTTCCAGTTAACACAACAAATATGGCACTAAGAACCGCTTCCACGTTCTTCCTTGTCAGTCTCTCCGTCCGTGCCACAGCTAGCCGGTGCATCTTGTCCATATCTTCAGGAAATTGTTCCTTGATGGTCCAAAAAGGATCACTTCTGCCGGTTAAAACCTCACGACTCCGGTTCTTATAAATGATTTCTTTCACACATGAAACATGATAACAGTAAGACCCACATAATGATACATAAGCCCACCCACGAACATTAGACAAAAGATCTTTTGTCCCACAGTGCAAGCACTTTGATTTAGCTGCCTTCTCGAGGTGCAACGTAAGTCCAGGAGCAGCTTCTAAGGTTTTTTCATAGCCTAGACAAGCTGGATGCAGATTACGTTTCTGAAATTTGCACAAACACCCGTAGTGATATCTTTTTATTTTCGTTCCACATGCATCACATTGGGAACCTACCCCAGATCCTTCATCTCGAAACGTGAGAACACAATTTTGGGAAAATGGGTATTCGATTTCTGGTTTTGGTTTCGCACATTGTTCGTGAAGATAGAAGTTGCAGCCCTTGCGGCATACATAAGTCGATCCGAAGCCTAATTGATCACATCCCCAACAGTAATAATGGCAGTTTGCATTTTTTGGTACAAGTTTGTGCTGATGGCTGGCATGTGATATCCCCGACCCCATACTCTTAACCTGATCCTGAAAACATATATAGAATATAAACTTCAAAAATAAAGTTAAAAATCATCTGATTTTAGAATCTGGGAGGAACTGATCGAATACCTTCTTGAGACTGTTTCACTTGGTATGATTAAGGAATACCTGCAACTATGAATCAATGTAATTGAAGAAGACCATTTATAATGGTTAAACATATAAAGTATCTTCCAGTGTATTAATAACTTGTTGAATTTTGAATGTTCACATATGAAGTCTTCGTCAATATCGGAAAGAATAAGGTGTTCCAAAATTTTATTTAAAATTTTAAAAATATGGTTTGCTGGTTTTAAATATAAAAAATGTTTTAATATTTTAAAAATACAATTAATAGTTTTTTGCATGAAGGTTAACATTCTTGGTTTGAGAGTTGAACAAAACTACATCCCTGTAGTAGGGGTGTTCAAAAAAATCTGTATCCGAATCCGAAATCGAAATATCCGAAAATCCGTATCCGAAATATCCGGAGGTCCGGATATCCGGAGGTTCGGATTCGGATAGTAATTTTGAAAAATTTCGGATAGTTCGGATATCCGAACTATCCGAAATAGTTAATTTTTTTCGGATATTTTTCGGATATTCGGATATTTTTTCGGATATTCGAATATTTTTTCGGATATTTCGGATAGTTTTTCGGATATTCGGATATTTTTTCGGATATTCGGATATTTTTTCGGATATTTCGGATAATTTTTCGGATATTCGGATAGTTTTTCGGATATTTTTCACATTTTCGGATATCCGGATGTATTTTTTTAAAAAAAAAACTTTTTAGAGTTCGGATATCCGAATTTGAACACCCCTACCCTGTAGTGGATAATATGTTAAGGATGCATATACAAGTGAACTCTAACATCTGTAAAATGTCGGAGGAGGAGTCTGGATCGGTTTATCATATTTTAATTAGATGCAAACTAACTGATATGAAGTGGGATTTCATTAGTACTTGGTGTGAAATTCCACCGATCTTTGCATTTAACACTCATGATCTCATGAAACTGTACTGTATGAATCAAAATCTACGGTTAACTTAAAAAAAAATATATTGTACAAGTAATAATCTTTACTACTATTTAATGCATATGGCCGGTAATCCAGGAATGATGCTATCTTCATGCTATAAGGAGCTTACTAAAAATATATAAGTTTCCTTCGAGTCCAAAATAAAATCAAAAGAAATCTAAATTAAGGTCGGTGACATTTTTATCTATCTTTGTGACAAAACATTTTAATAATTAAATTAATTTTTTTCGCAATTTTGTAGTAAGTTGTGACTCATTTACGACCAAATGTTCTATTAATTAAATTAATTATTTTTTGTGATGGAAATTTAAAGCACATTGCGACATATTTGTTACGAAAAATAATATTAATAAATTTAATTTTTTTGCCGGAAATTTGTAGTAATCAGCAATGCAATTGCGTGTAAATTTAAATTAATTAAATTTATTTTTTTTGTCGGGAAATTTGTAGAAATTTGCGACGCATTTATGACGACAAATTTTATTAATTAAACTAAATTATTTTCATTGGAAATTTGTAGAAATTGGCAACGCATTTGTGACGAAAACTTTTATTAATTAAATAAAAATTAGTTTTGTCGGAAATTTTATCAATCTGCAACACATTTGTGACGAAAAAAATTATCAATTAAATTAAATTATTTCGTCGGAATTTTGTCACCATATGTAACATATTTGCGACCAAAGATTTTATTAATTAAACTAAAATTATGTTTGTCGGAAATTTGTTACATTCTGCAACGCATTTGCAACGAAACAATTATTAATTAAATTAAAAAATTGTCAGAAATTTGTAGTAAATTGCGACACATTTGCGACAGGATTTTTAATCAATTAAATTTTTTTGTGTCATTAATCTGTAGCAAGTTGTGGCGCATTTGTGACGAAACTTAACATTTTTTTAATTTTATCTCATTCGTTGGTATTTTGTCGTAATTCTGTAGCAATTTGTGAAAAAAAATTTGCATAGCAAAAAGCAAGTTTTTCTAGTAGTGATATGGTTCCTATATATACGAACATCTGCCAAAGTTGGAGTACGGGTTTGTGCTTTATTGTATTGTGATTTTGAGTAATTTTTCATAATACATTGGTGAGTTTGTGCCTAATCCGCAAGTGTTTTTGTGATTGATAAGTAACCGTTAAAGTGTCTCTATAATACATGTAAAAACATAACGTTTAAATAAATAGATACACAAAACTAATAAATAAATACATAACAAATTAAAGATATAAATATGTACAAATTGGGATTTAATTATAAGTTCCGACAAATTTTATAGTGATAACAAATCATCTAACTTTAACCGTCGATTCAGTTATTATTTAACAAACTGGAATAAAACTATATATTCGTTACAATAACATTCTAATCGTGAAAAACGTATTTCCATAAGTTCAATTAAAGACCGACTGAATTGAAAACCAGACTGTACGCTGGTCGTATTCCGATCCATGACATTATACATGCATATGCTCGTTGTAGATATCTCAATCACTCATTGTTTTAACCGAAAGGCATTAAACGATAGCATTTCACCAGTCTCAATTAGTTGACATTGAAATTTACTCGATTACTATTCCCAGTTAGTCCATCAATATCCTTTCAAGAAAACAGTCCCAACCGATCATAGTTCCATCTTTATTTTCTCAAATACTGTAAACCTAAATTCGCGGCTAAAGACACTTCGAGCAACTTCACCAAGAAACTAACTGTTGGAATTTTGTGTGAAAAGAAAGAAAGAAAAAAAAGAAAAAGAAAATGATAAACTTTTCATTTGCTTGTTAGTAGGCAATTGTAATGAATTGGCCATGAATATGCTTGTTAGTGGGCATAATGGCAACCTTTGGCCATGAATATGCTTGTTAGTGGGCATAATGGCAACCTTTGAAATGCCAAGACTACAAGTATAAATAGAGGCATTTGGCCTCTTGGTCAAGTTGCTAATTTTGAGATCACTACACCACTTGAAATATATACACACAAGCTCCAAAGGTTCCAAAGACAATCATTTGCTTTGTTGAATTCTCAACAACCTACAACGATCGGTTCTCGTGTGAAACACTCTTGTTTCAGGTGAAGTTTCAGGTTTTTGGTTAACTCCGGCAGTACATACTGCTTCGGCTATTGTACCCTGGGAAACAATCGGGTTCACCTGGGTGGCACGAAATCTGTTTTAAGGGACGTCTGTTGAACAGAAATCCTCAGCCACCGAACTCATTTCAATTCTTTTCATCTTGTTTTATACTTCTTCTTGTAATTTCAATTTTAGCAATTTTATATTTCTTGTATTACTTTATTTTAGATTTTGTATTTATCTGAATTGTAATTCTAGTAATTGAATAATAAAAGTATTTGTTTATTTTATGAACGGTGTTTCTACAAGCTTAAAACAGATTTTAAAAACCACCGTTCATAAGTTTGTGTTTTTAAAAAATTTTTGGATTACAAAACAGAAATATAAACTATTTAGTTTCGTACAAATATTTGTTTATCAAGAAATTTTAAATGTGTTTTTAAATTTTGTTTTTGGTAAACGAGTATTGTTTTCTTATTAATAGGAAAATTTAATATTTTGTTTTGGTTTTTGTAAACCATAACTAGTTATTTTCTGTTTTGATAATTGTTAACAAAGTTTGGTTTTATTAAATTTGTTTTGTGTAAACCAAAAGTTTTATAAACTGTTTTGTTAACGTTTATTTAACGAACATATTCGAATCGTTTTTTTTACGACTTTTATAAACGATAGTTATAATCGTTTATTTCTAACGAGCGTGTTAGAAAAAGGTTTTTGATGTAAAAACCGAAAATTATAAAAGTTTGATGCTTTAAAAAAAATTAATTGGATTTTGGGGTCGGTTTTGCGTAAACCACAATTTCTCAAATACTTGTCAAATTTTAGTAAAATTTGATTTTGATTTTGTGTAAACCATACGGTTTTTTGTAAACCACAAAATATTTTGATAAATTAAGCTCATCAAAGTTTGAGTTTTAAGTGACGGACTTGTAGTAACTGGAAGGGTGGACATCGTTATCTGAGTTTCCTGTCTAGGAAAACAATTCGTATATATCCCAATCAGCCGAGGGACCTGTCTTGTTTTCCTGGGGATTCTTGGAGAGAGTGTCTTAACCTATTAGGCCAAGTCATGCAAACGTCACATGAACTCAAATAACCTTGTTTGAGTTAAAAGTTAAATTTTAAATTTGGTTTTGTGTAAACCTTATTTCTAAAAATCTGACTTGCATCTTTTGCATTTCCACTCCTGTTTCAGTAATGACAACTGTACCTGCTCAAACTTCAACACCTATGGGGCCATTAGTTGGTATCCAAGCTGCCCAGACTGTGGCAAATCATGCTGAAAGACCTGAAAAATTTTCTGGTTTGGACTTTAAGAGGTGACAACAAAAGATGTTGTTTTACTTGACCACTTTGAACCTACAACGATCGGTTCTCGTGTGAAACACTCTTGTTTCAGGTGAAGTTTCGGGTTTTCGGTTAACTCCGGCAGTACATACTGCTTCGGCTGTTATACCCTGGGAAACAGTCGGGTTCACCTGGACTAAAGGATGCCCAAGCTGGGCACTAGTCTAAAAGGACAGAGCCCCTAGCCCACCAGCCACCAATTCCCGAGAAAAACCCGACCCAAGCACTCGTCCAAAGACATGATGATGAAAGGCCGGTAAAACCGGGTGGGATCAAGAATCGAACCCATGACCTGGGTCTTCTATCACTTCCCACATGCTTCCATCTTACCACTAAGACAACATCATTGATTTTAATGGTAGCGATGGTTACATTTAATGTGAGCAATGGTAGCGGTGGTTTACCGTATATATTGCATGAAAGGGATTCATCGAAAGTTTCAAGATGAAAAGTCTTATGTAGGAAAGAGATGAGAAACTTGCAGTGTGTTTCATAAGGACACAGAGGAAAGTACACCGAAAAAAGGGAAGATATTTTCAATTAAATGATGATATTATTTATATATGCATGGTTCAGATAATAATTAAAACTAGGTTCTTTTTCCAGTCGAGCGTTGAGGCGGGTTATTACAGTGCACTCCCGATAACGGATATTATATATCATTTTGCAGATGCATAAGTTACATAATAAAATCAATATTTTTATCACGAACTCCTTACAAGTTTTTCATAAAAACGTAAAATCATTTTAAAATCCATACAAATATGTTACGAAAATAATAGAAAAAATTTTGTTCGCAAAATTTATCAAACCGCAACCAATTGGTTAAATTAAAAAAAAAAACAAAATCTCTAAACAAACATTAATATTCCAATAGAACAAATAAATCACTATGACATTCTTCAAACACCATCAAAACCCTACAATGTCCAAGTTTTATTTTATTCTATATACACACACATGGCTTCCATACCTATTTTAGTGCTTCTAAAAGTTAAAATTTTAAAAAAAAATCAATGGTCAAATTTTAAAACACAAAAATCAACTATTCTTTATGTTTGCTTTTTAACATATAGTATAATATAATGTCCTAGGAGATTGTAAATCTTATTTACTAGATTATTATGCATTTCAATATGTAATATCTTATGTATTACAATAAAATGAAAGAGATTTTTCAATGCAAGATCCAAAAACATATCTTTTTGTGGCACGAGTACGAAACACTCTATGGTTAAGTGCTTTAGCAGGTTTATTGATAGAGATTAATCGTTTTTTCCCAGATGCATTGACATTCCCCTTATTTCATTCCAAGAGCCGACTTCAAGAATCAAAAAATTTATGGAGTCTGGGATTAGAAAAAACTAGGGTTTTTTTTTTTTAAAAAAAGTAACTTTGTAATTTATATACAAAAAGTTAATAATATGATTTTTAAAAAAATAATAAAACCAAATTTTGTAATATAATATATATTTTAAATACATAAGTGAATCATGCGGCTCTTTGGACATTATATGAAGCAAACTCTCGTTTAAGATAGTGTTCTCAATAGAAATAATTGCCAATTCATTAAATCGGTCTTGTGACATTGACGATCGTAAATAAACTTTAACAACTTCATTTTAGAAAATTTTCTTTGCGTCGGTGCCACTGTTACCAGAATAGTTAACAAAACTCTATATGTAATTGATGAGGTTACGGTTTTCTTTTGTTTTAAAGGTTTAAAGTTGTGTTTTTATATGCAATTTGTATAGAACCATGATACTTTGACATGCATTTATGAATTGAAATTAAAACAAGTTATATGGATAAACAAAGACGTTAACCGGATTAAAATGCTAACAAGCGGATCAAAAATCGAAGTGGCATATCTCGGTCAAAAAGATGAGTTACAAGGTCCATAATATATGAAAACAATGTTTCTAGACAACACGCATATGAATATGGAGTCAATTTGGGCATATGATATGCTCATTCAGGCGTATCATACACCCAGCGTATGATACACCTAGTTTTGGCCTTTTGGGCATTGGTAGAAAGTTTGGGACGTATGTTAACTAGATGGGCACATACACGCCCAGGTTCAGCGTATCATACGTCGACGGCTGGAAAAATCAAAAAATTGGCTTATCTTGACCATATTTAAACCCAATTCTCAGGGTTTCGAGAGGAGGCCATTTCTAGAGGATTTTTGGACGAAAAAGTGACGATTTTGAGAATTCCAAGTCCCTCAAATCCATCCAAGTTCATACAATTCAATTCCAATTCAAGAATTGAATGTGGCTAGTTTCTTTTGTAATTGCTTCCAGGCAATTAGGTTGTAATTGAAACTTTGTGTTTGATGCTTAACTTAGGTTTTGGATTGAAAACTTAATTTAATTTTGGTTTCGTTGATTTAAACAATACATTTATGACTTAGCATCCGTGTGTTGTCATTAGTGATTTGGTTTACTTGCATCGTTTACTCATTAGTAATTGTGTGTTACTTTGCATACTTTTATTGATAATTGTGTGAATGAGCAAAGCTTAAACGTTTGTTTCATTATTGTCACTTTAATTACATTGAATAACCAAGTCATGTTTATATGATTTCAATCTAAGTTTAACCTAAAGTCATTATGGATATTGCAACCTAAAATCCGGAAGTGATTACATTTTCATTAATTGTTTGCAAATTAGAATTAAAGTACATGTTGCTTTAAACCATTTTCTCAATTGCTTTGAATGTTTTCTTATATCAGTTCAATTCCAAGTTTTCATTTTCTTTAATATAATCAAGTAACTAGTATAAATTAGCACTTTCCATCAATGTTTTTAAAACCAGACCGGATATCGAACGTGTCTCTTTACTGATCAGCGGTCGGACCACATTTAAGAACCAGATGACGTCATAAATATTATTTAAATATATATAATAGATTTATATGTATACTACTATATAAAACATATAGGAAGGACACAATAATCTTTAACTAAAAAATTTTTAAAATTAAGAATCTTACAACTCTTAAAACATAAAGTACAATAAACAAAGTTTTAAGAACCATAAACTAAATGTTTTTTTTTACTTTTTAGCAATGTTTTTAAAATCGGACCGGACGTCGAACCGGACTCTTAAATGGTCAGAGGTCAGACCGGTCGAACCAGATTTAAAAACCGGAAGACGTTTCAAATAGTTTATAAATATATGTAGTATATACTTATGGGGAAGGATCATAAGAAAACCCCTCATTTCTAAGAAAACTAAGAAAACTCATTTCAACCAATCACATAATTTCTAAATATTTCTATTTTTTTATTTTTAAAAGGGCATTTTAGTAAAAGTTTACAATAGAATATTATATTTAAATGATCGGTGCTTGTAGCTAGAGAAAACATATAACTACCAATAGTAGTGATGAGGATGTACTTGAAGCATCCCTTCATGACTGACTCTCGTGACCTAAATGCCTAAGATCTTCTTGCATTTTTAAAAATCAAGAAAGGAAGTTGCACTAACTTTAAAAGAAGGGAAGAACCTTGATGTCGACGGAGCTTAGCTATAAAACTAACTAAAAACCAACTTTAAACTAGACACAAAGTAATAAATCTAGACTCTCTAAATCCTAAGCTACCGACAGGCAAGTGTACCTATCGTATGTAGCAGAGTAAAGTAAGTCCGGATATCGAACCCACAGACTTCTACAGAATGTACTAACTAGACTCTATTACTTATCTATACAAAATTTGCACTTAAATAAAATAATGTTAAGGAAGGGGGTTTGCTAACAGAACTAAGAATAACTTAAATAAAGACTAATGAAAAGACACCAAACTGAAACGAAGATCAGACGAGAAAAGAACACTACCAAGGTATGAATCCTACACATGCTCAACAAAGAATCTATCGGTTAATGGAAACTATGTGATACCGGGATCTTAAAATACTAAACTCAAAGGAAACCTAGAGCACCCTCGACCCTTCTCAAGGATTGTCAACTAAGAGTCCTAGAAGCCGTTAAACCACCGGTTAAATGGATTTCCCTCACAGGTCATCCAATTACACTCAAAATGTATCCGCTAGACAATCTACCTCACGGCACGATAATCTCAAAACACCTAAGAAGTAACTGTTGAACAATCTACCTCACAGCGCGAAAGTCACAGTTTTCTTAAATGCTAGGGATAACTTGGGTTTTCCTATTGGATTCGGTAAACACAGATTTAAGACAAACTAGAAAGATCTTCTCACAAAGCTTCTAAACTAGCAAATCTAACACCCTAGACAAACCGACAATCTCTCACCTCACGGCTATCAAGATTGGTTGCACATCTAATTTATCTATATCAAGATAATAACTCCTATGATAAACTCGTACGCAGTAAACCATCCAAGAATCAAAAACACACAGTAATTGACCTAGCATGCTGTAACATCCCATTTTGGTGAAATATTATAAATTAAACATAATTGGTGTATGATTGTGTTTTATTTTAAATTGACGGGTGTTTTATTAATATTTGTTAATTATAACCAATTGGTGGGTGTTTTAAGAGTGTTTGTTTATTTTAACAATATGTTGGGTGTTTACTAACTTAACTTAGTTAGTTATAACTAGTTAGTTTTAACTAGTAATAGAGGGACCAAAACTGCCAATAGATGAAACTTGGCTTAAAAGAGGGGTTAAATGTTGACTTGGTCAACATTTCACACTTTTATGTGTGTGTGTGTGCTGAAAAACGTGAACAAGGAAAGGGGAGGAGGAGGAAGCTCAAGATCTTCAAGTTTGATCAAATTGGTGCATGATTCATAGCTTGATCTTGAATGCAATCATAGATTTGAGTTTTTCTTGAATCAAACAACATCTAGGTAAGATCTTTGGGTGTTTTTGATGGGATTTTCGTGGGTCACCATGGGGGGTGTGGGTTTGATGGGTAAAACTCTCAAATTTGGTGTTTTGAAAGTGTCAAATGTTGTTAATGATGTTGATAATCATGTAGGAACAACTTTTAATTGTTTTCTTTCATGATTTACATGTTATGAAAATGGGGGAATTGGGGTTTTCATGGAGTTGATGAACATGGTGTGTAAAGTAGTGTTTAAAGGTGGGGATTTGATGATATTCACTATATTGTTGTAGTTTGTGGTGAAATTGTTGAGATTTATCATTTTTAAACATAATAATGGAGTTACATAGGTGTTTTAATGATGAATGATCATTAGCACATGAACTTGTGCATACAAGGTGTTTGATGAAATGCCAAGTAGGGTATTTAACTTAAAAATTGGTTTAAAACCAATGGTGATGTGAATTATGTGGGTTTATAACATCAACAATGGTGAATTGTTATGGTTAAGGGTCAATTGGAAACAAATTAGATTGAAAATGTTGACATTGGGGTGAAAGGGGTGTATGTTGACTAATTGTGGTCAAACTTTATATTAAACCTATTAGTTGTGATAATAGGAATTGATAGTGAAGGTGTGGGTGAAACCAAACGACCCGGGAAGGAATTGGTTATAGAGGATAGCGCGTTGGAACAAGGTAAGTCACCTAAATCTTCTACTTATTTTGTGTAAAGGTGTGTACATGTATGAATGTTGTTGAAGATTTGACTTTATGGTGGTTAGGAGAACTAGTATTTGTTGTTAGACAATGGTAAGCAATAGGTGATATATGTTGCTTGATTATTGTAAACATGGTGTTTCAATACTAGTTCATGATTGGTTTGGTGTTAATTTGCATGTGTGTTGAAGGATTTGAATTATTTCACAAGGTGTGTGAATTGTAATTGAATTCAACTCAAAATGGTGTTTTGAATCACAAGTGGTGTGATCATGACATTGAATCATTCACATGGTGTGTGAATGTTCTTTGTTGGGTGTAATCAAGTTTGTAAAACACAAGTGGTGTGGTTTACTTAACTTGAGAAATCTTGTGGAATAAGATTTCAAAGGAGTTTTGGGTGCAAACGACCCGTTAGTAAATCGTTTGAGATTATGACTATGATGGTTATAATTTGGTGAATTAAGGTGTTTAATATGATTATATGGTGTTATATAATGTTTATGGGGGTATTGGAACGGTCGTATTTGGGCGAAAGGGGTCAAGATGGCTTAAAACAGCAAAAATGGTGGTGCCCGGCGTATGATACGCCTGGGGGGGGGGGCGTATGATACGCCTCCTTCAGCTCTAACTTTGGATTTTGTCTGTGATACGCCCCAGATACGCCCAAACCATACGCCCAGTGTAGTATTTGACCAAAATTGACTTTTTGGGTCATGTAAGCTCGTGTGGGCGGGCATGGTGATCTTACTTAGTTCTAATGAACTAATGGTGACTTAATTATGGTGTTTCAGGTGAACGGAAGGGTTGAACACGGTCGTGATCGGATTGCCTCGCAAGGATTCGGATCAAACACGTTTTGGGTTATTTCTTTGTTGGTGTTAAACAAATGTTTTTGGTGATAACTCAAATGTAATTTTTGTTATTGAATGTTTAATTAACATCAATTATTTTGTAAAGTCGTGTGTAAATGGGATGTTATGGTGTTAATTACTATTGTCGGTTTGAAAAATCTGGGACCTAAACTTTGATGTCGTTTTAAACACACGTGGCATGTGTTGGTGGGTTTTGGGGCTTACAAGTTGGCATCAGAGCCATTGATTTGAGGGATTCAAGTGCGTTGCGAACACTTGAACTCAAATCGTTGTGCTTTTGATATGGGGAGTGTTGTTTGATCCGAGATCCGATCACGAAGCCGGGGATTAAGGTAACAAGTTGTGGTTTGTTTACCTTAGTTGTATATGTTTATTGGTGTTTGGTGTGAATTTGCTTGTTGAACCGAAATTCTTAGTCATATTACGGGGAGGTGAAGTTAAGGAATTGGATATGTGAAGTGTATAATGTTATGTCTGGCCAACATAAGATTATATTCTTGACTTGGATATGACCTTAATTGAATCAACCCATATTATGATTTAGAACATTAGGTAAGGTGTTAGGAGTTGATGTTGTGATGCTTTTTAGTTCATTTTTCATGGTGTACTTTGTTATATGAACTAGATAGTAAAACTAATGTATCAAATAACTTGTTTCAGCCGTAGAATGGCTGGTGGTGATAACATTAATGATGGTGGCGGTCATGAAATTAACCTCACTGAATTGCAAACTATGGTGAGGGAAGAGGTGGCAAAAGCATTGGAAGCTTCGATTCCTCACTATATGGAGGGTCTGCAAGCCTCCATGAGGGAATTTATTCGACAAGAGTTTCCAAATCTCAGAGGGGGGCGAGATGGGGAACGAACTCCAAAGAAAGTAACTTATAAGGAGTTTGTAGCTTGCAAGCCAAGCGAATTTAAGGGGGAAGTTGACCCATTACTGAGTCAACGGTGGATAACAGATATGGAGGGCACGTTCGAGACGAGCCATTGTGAACCGGAAGATGAGGTGATCTTCGCGGGAAATCAATTGCGTGAAAGAGCTAAGGATTGGTGGGAACTTCTACGGAAGGAAAGGGGTAGGGATGGCGTGAGAAATTTAACTTGGGCGGAATTTAAGGAGTTATTCCTTAAACGGTTCTGTCCGCAGGCGGCAATTGACAGAATCACTGAAGAATTCCTTCATATGAGACACAAGGAGGAAAGTATTGACACGATTACCGCCATCTTCTATGACAAAGCTAGATTTTGTCCTGATTTGTTACAAACGGAGCGGATGTGGATCAATCGATACCACAGTATGTTGAATGCCAAGTACCGCGAATTTCTTACACCATCTAAGTGTGAGACATTGGCGGAACTTATTGATTGTGCTCGGGAGCGTGAGTTGGAGTTAAAGAGACAGGAAGACCGCGGTGAAAAGCGGAAGGTGGAAAAGGAGACGGGGCCATCTAAAAAGGGGAAGTTCTCTAACTCACCTACAAAGTTCCACTCAAGTAGGGGAGTTAAGCATTGTACAAAATGTGGGAAAGACCACATGGGTGATTGCTCAACACGACCCTTATCTTGCTACAAATGTGGGAAGCAAGGTCATCTTGCTAATCAATGCTCGAGCCCGTTGAATTTATGTTATAATTGCTACAAACCGGGGCATATTCGGAGTGAATGTCCGGAACTTAAGGGGGATGGATTTGGTGGAGGAGAAAATCGATCTTTCAAGGGGCAAGGAAGTGGGAAGAAGGTGGAGGTACCCAAACCCAAGGGTAGGGCCTTTCAAATCACTGCGGAGGAAGCCAAAGTCACACCTGATGTAGTGACAGGTACTTTCTTCATCAATACCTTGCCTGCTTACATTTTATTTGATTCGGGGGCTAGTAGATCATTTGTGTCTACGAATTTTATACACCATTCGTCTTTTGTTGTTGAGAAATTGTCGGTGCCTCTAGAAATAGAAATAGCGGATTCTAAATGCTTTCTGGTTTGTGATGTTTATCGAAAATGTAAACTAACAATCGATGGGGAGGATTTTGATATTGATTTGATACCTATGGTATTGGGGGAGTTCGATGCGGTGGTTGGGATGGATTGGCTTTCGGCTCACGGGGCCAACATTGTGTGCAAACATAAGATTATTCAATTGATGTCTCCTAGTGGACATGAGGTGTGTATTCGTGGGGAGAAACGTGGTGGCATGATCTTATGTTCTTTAATCGAAGCTATGAAGTATTTGAATAATGGGGGACGATCATTCCTTGCTTACTTGGTGGATTCGGAGAAGGGAGTGAAGATGATTGAAGACATTCCTATTGTGAGTGATTTTACAGATGTCTTTCCAGATGAACTACCGGGACTACCTCCCGAAAGAGAGGTGGAGTTCCGAATTGACTTGGTGCCCGGGGCTAAACCCATTGCTAAGGCTCCATATCGTTTGGCGCCATCTGAATTGCAAGAGATGATGAATCAGTTGCAAGAACTTCTTGACATGGGTTTTATTCGTCCGAGCATCTCACCTTGGGGTGCACCGGTGTTATTTGTCAAGAAGAAAGATGGGAGCTTTAGAATGTGTATAGATTATCGGGAGTTGAATAAAGTCACGGTGAAGAATAGGTATCCATTACCTAGGATTGACGACCTCTTTGACCAGTTACAAGGTGCTTCATGGTTTTCTAAGATCGACCTTCGATCGGGATACCATCAGTTGAAGGTTAGAGAGGAAGACATTCCAAAGACGGCTTTTCGTACGAGGTACGGGCATTACGAGTTTCTTGTGATGTCCTTTGGGTTAACTAACGCACCGGCGGCGTTCATGGACTTGATGAATCGGGTGTGTCGTCCAATGTTAGATAGGTCAGTCATTGTGTTTATCGATGACATACTTATCTATTCCAAGAATGAAGCTGATCACGCATGCCATTTGCGTGAAGTTCTTGAAACACTACGTAAGGAGAAATTGTATGCCAAATTTTCAAAATGTGACTTTTGGTTACGTGAAGTCCAATTCTTAGGACATGTGGTCAATGCCGATGGCATACATGTCGATCCTACAAAAATTCAGGCGGTTATGAAATGGAGTCCACCCAAGACTCCAACTGAGGTTAGAAGTTTTCTTGGTTTAGCCGGTTATTACAGGAGGTTTATTCAAGACTTTGCCAAGATTGCTTCATCTTTGACTAAGCTTACAAGGAAGGATACTAAGTTTGTGTGGGGTGATGAACAAAAAAAGGCTTTTCAGGAGTTGAAGGCAAGACTAACACAAGCACCGGTGTTGACATTACCGGATGGACCAGACGATCTTGTAGTCTACTCTGATGCATCTTATGTTGGTCTTGGGTGTGTTTTGATGCAAAGAGGGAAGGTTATTGCTTATGCTTCACGTCAGTTGAAGATTCATGAGATTAACTATCCCGTTCATGATTTGGAGCTTGCGGCGGTTATTTTTGCATTAAAGATATGGCGTCATTATCTTTATGGGGTGAAATGTACTATTTATACCGACCACAAGAGTTTAAAGTATTTCTTCACACAGAAGGAATTGAATATGAGGCAGAGACGTTGGATGGAGTTACTCAAAGACTACGACTGCGAAATTCTCTATCATCCGGGGAAAGCAAACGTAGTGGCGGATGCTTTGAGTAGAAAGGAGGAACTTTCACCTATTCGGGTAAAGGCAATGAAAATTGTGGTAACTTCGGATCTGGTGAATCAAATTAAAGCTGCTCAAACGGAAGCTTTAAAGGAGGAGAATTGGAAACGTGATAGAATCAAGGGGTTAGCTCATCAATTGGATGAGGATAGTCGGGGTTTAAAGACAAGGTGGGGTCGGGTGTGGATACCACCCACTTGTCCTTTAAAGACGGCTTTATTGGAGGAATCCCATAAATCGAGATATTCGATTCACCCGGGAGGCACGAAGATGTATCGTGACTTGCGGGTTAACTATTGGTGGCCGGGGATGAAACGAGACATTGTTAAGTATGTCGAAAAATGCTTGACTTGTGCTCAAGTCAAGGCGGAGCATCAAAAGCCGTATGGCAAATTGCAACCTTTGGAGATTCCGATGTGGAAATGGGAGCATATTACTATGGACCTAATCACAAAGCTTCCTAAGACTAGGAACGGTTATGATACTATATGGGTCATTGTGGATCGGCTATCAAAGAGTGCACACTTTATACCGATCAAGGAGACATATTCTTCCAAGAAAATGGCTGAAATTTATGTTAAGGAGGTGGTGGCTCGACACGGGGTACCGGTGACTATTGTGTCTGATCGCGACACTCGGTTCACTTCTCATTTTTGGAAGAACTTTCAGGAGGAATTGGGTACGAGACTATTGTTGAGCACAGCGTATCACCCTCAAACGGATGGTCAGAGTGAAAGAACCATTCAAACTCTTGAGGACATGTTACGTGCGTGTATCATTGACTTTGGTGGAAGTTGGGATGATTACCTACCTTTGGCGGAGTTTTCTTACAATAACAGTTATCATTCCAGTCTTGGAATGCCTCCTTTCGAGGTTTTGTATGGGAGAAAATGTAGAACTCCCGTGTGTTGGGGAGAAGTGGGACCAAGGGAACTCGCTAGCAAAAAGGTAGTAAAGGTGACAAATGAACGAATCGATCAAATCCGTGCTCATTTAAAGGCGGCACAACACCGTCAGAAATCGTATGCGGATAAACGGAGGAGGCCGATCGAATTCCAAGTGGGAGACTTTGTGTTGTTAAAGGTTTCTCCTTGGAAGGGTGTGATTCGTTTTCGAAAGCGGGGGAAACTTAGTCCACGGTTTATTGGACCATTCAAGATTATAGCTCGGATTGGTGAGGTTGCCTATCGCTTAGAGCTACCGGAGGAGTTGAGTGGGATTCACAATACATTCCACGTATCTTATTTGCGAAAGTGCTTGGCGGATGAATCGGCTTATGTGCCATGGGAGGATTTGGTGATTGATGATAAACTCAATTATATTGAGAAACCGGTGGCTATCTTGGATAGAAAAGTCAAGCAACTTCGGAATAAGACGATTAACCAAGTAATGGTGCAATGGAAGAACAGACGGGGTTCGGATGCTACGTGGGAGTCCGAGGATGAAATGCGGAAATTTTATCCTTTCCTTTTTGAGGTGTAACGAGGTTTCGGGGACGAAACCTTTGTAAGGAGGGGAGAATTTGTAACATCCCATTTTGGTGAAATATTATAAATTAAACATAATTGGTGTATGATTGTGTTTTATTTTAAATTGACGGGTGTTTTATTAATATTTGTTAATTATAACCAATTGGTGGGTGTTTTAAGAGTGTTTGTTTATTTTAACAATATGTTGGGTGTTTACTAACTTAACTTAGTTAGTTATAACTAGTTAGTTTTAACTAGTAATAGAGGGACCAAAACTGCCAATAGATGAAACTTGGCTTAAAAGAGGGGTTAAATGTTGACTTGGTCAACATTTCACACTTTTATGTGTGTGTGTGTGTGCTGAAAAACGTGAACAAGGAAAGGGGAGGAGGAGGAAGCTCAAGATCTTCAAGTTTGATCAAATTGGTGCATGATTCATAGCTTGATCTTGAATGCAATCATAGATTTGAGTTTTTCTTGCATCAAACAAAATCTAGGTAAGATCTTTGGGTGTTTTTGATGGGATTTTCGTGGGTCACCATGGGGGGTGTGGGTTTGATGGGTAAAACTCTCAAATTTGGTGTTTTGAAAGTGTCAAATGTTGTTAATGATGTTGATAATCATGTAGGAACAACTTTTAATTGTTTTCCTTCATGATTTACATGTTATGAAAATGGGGGAATTGGGGTTTTCATGGAGTTGATGAACATGGTGTGTAAAGTAGTGTTTAAAGGTGAGGATTTGATGATATTCACTATATTGTTGTAGTTTGTGGTGAAATTGTTGAGATTTATCATTTTTAAACATAATAATGGAGTTACATAGGTGTTTTAATGATGAATGATCATTAGCACATGAACTTGTGCATACAAGGTGTTTGATGAAATGCCAAGTAGGGTATTTAACTTAAAAATTGGTTTAAAACCAATGGTGATGTGAATTATGTGGGTTTATAACATCAACAATGGTGAATTGTTATGGTTAAGGGTCAATTGGAAACAAATTAGATTGAAAATGTTGACATTGGGGTGAAAGGGGTGTATGTTGACTAATTGTGGTCAAACTTTATATTAAACCTATTAGTTGTGATAATAGGAATTGATAGTGAAGGTGTGGGTGAAACCAAACGACCCGGGAAGGAATTGGTTATAGAGGATAGCGCGTTGGAACAAGGTAAGTCACCTAAATCTTCTACTTATTTTGTGTAAAGGTGTGTACATGTATGAATGTTGTTGAAGATTTGACTTTATGGTGGTTAGGAGAACTAGTATTTGTTGTTAGACAATGGTAAGCAATAGGTGATATATGTTGCTTGATTATTGTAAACATGGTGTTTCAATACTAGTTCATGATTGGTTTGGTGTTAATTTGTATGTGTGTTGAAGGATTTGAATTATTTCACAAGGTGTGTGAATTGTAATTGAATTCAACTCAAAATGGTGTTTTGAATCACAAGTGGTGTGATCATGACATTGAATCATTCACATGGTGTGTGAATATTCTTTGTTGGGTGTAATCAAGTTTGTAAAACACAAGTGGTGTGGTTTACTTAACTTGAGAAATCTTGTGGAATAAGATTTCAAAGGAGTTTTGGGTGCAAACGACCCGTTAGTAAATCGTTTGAGATTATGACTATGATGGTTATAATTTGGTGAATTAAGGTGTTTAATATGATTATATGGTGTTATATAATGTTTATGGGGGTATTGGAACGGTCGTATTTGGGCGAAAGGGGTCAAGATGGCTTAAAACAGCAAAAATGGCTGTGCAGGTGGTGCCCGGCGTATGATACGCCTGGGGGAGGGCGTATGATACGCCTCCTTCAGCTCTAACTTTGGATTTTGTCTGTGATACGCCCCAGATACGCCCAAACCATACGCCCAGTGTAGTATTTGACCAAAATTGACTTTTTGGGTCATGTAAGCTCGTGTGGGCGGGCATGGTGATCTTACTTAGTTCTAATGAACTAATGGTGACTTAATTATGGTGTTTCAGGTGAACGGAAGGGTTGAACACGGTCGTGATCGGATTGCCTCGCAAGGATTCGGATCAAACACGTTTTGGGTTATTTCTTTGTTGGTGTTAAAAAAATGTTTTTGGTGATAACTCAAATGTAATTTTTGTTATTGAATGTTTAATTAACATCAATTATTTTGTAAAGTCGTGTGTAAATGGGATGTTATGGTGTTAATTACTATTGTCGGTTTGAAAAATCTGGGACCTAAACTTTGATGTCGTTTTAAACACACGTGGCATGTGTTGGTGGGTTTTGGGGCTTACACATGCACCTATTACATGAAAGACTTTCACCAAGGCACACAAGGAGTAAATCATCAATCCATAAACAATCATAGACACACATAAACATCCAATAATCCAATCCAAGTTTGTTACATCATGAGTTCATCACATAAACATAATCCAAAACCAATAAAAAACCAATGTTAAACATGTGCAATCATCAAAACCTAGGTAGTTCTAAAAGATTAGCCAAGAAACATCATACGAATACAATCCATAATCTGATTAAAGTGAATGAGAAACATAGAAGTCAAAGAAAACAAAGAAACAAAGAAAACCGAATGAAGAACACCCGAATTCCTTGATCCTAGGCCTTCAATCTTCAATCCAATGCTTTCCCAACCTTCTAATCACCTTAGAATAGCCTTTCCTCGTCCTCCTAGTCGCCTCTAGCGGTCCAAAAACGTATTCTCCCTTAGGGTTTTCGACTTTTTGGCTTAAAACTGATTTTCTGCGATTTTAAGTCTGTGGCGTAGCGCGACAGATACCTCTAAATCTGTCACGTAGCTCGAGAGATGTCAGAGGGTATTTTTGTCTTTTCCATCTCTTGCGTAGCGCGACAGGGTTTCAATATGTTGTCGCGTAGCGCGAGAGAATCCAGAATTCAGTTTTTGGCCTTCTTTGATTCCAGGTCCGTTCTTACCCAACCGTGAGCTTGTTTCTTTGTACTTTATCACCGAATATACGTGTTTATTACCTGCAAGCATCAAATTACAGAAATGTGAAGCACCAGCTTAAATCGACTCTAAGACTGAACAAAATGGTACTGAAACTTAACAAAAACAAATGGAAAAATAGATGTGTTTTGCAACACATCACATCCCCACACTTATCTCTTTTTCGTCCCTGAAAAAGGCTTATGCAAAAATCTGGGATCATAGTTAGACAAAATGGTTTCCACACAATTAAACTCATTAATTCAAAATTAAATGCTTTGTAAAAGATTGCAAGTATTGTTATCCTAATAAACCCATACTGATTATTCAAGTCCCTTAGTCATGGTCCATTATGTTAATGTTATACATTCCATTTCATTAGACCCACACTTAGGAAATTAAAACCAAATCAATCATGGATTCTAGCTTTTAAGTCATCCTTACATATAAACAAACAAGAAATTTCTCAAATCAGATTTTTATAATGGAAGAAGATGAAAGCGTGAGCCTTTTTTCTTTTATTTTTCAATTCATTGAATTTAACTTAGTGGTGTTTCAACCAGGCTGCAACCCGACGTGTGACACATAAGTTTTTAATCCAACTTCTTTTCTTTTTATTATTATTTTTACTCAGCTTGTTTGGTGAAATGGAGGCGCCATAAGACTCGGATTTATTCTCATAAAAAGAGTACTTATGTGCCAAACCAAAAATCAGATTTTCAAAACTCTAAACTGTTATTATGCAAAGATTCATTTATGACTAGAAAACAGTTTCATCAATTCCAAATTCCCAAGATGTTTCCCATGAAATTCATGCATTTAATTAAGATTATACCAATCTTACGGGATAAATACAATCAGTTGAGCCTACTTACACATCCCATAACCAAAGCATAAAACCCAAACCAACTAGTTAACTATGAATGAAACCACATAATCCAACTTTTCTATCATTTCCCATCATGCTTTTGCAACCAACTTAAACAAAGACAAGAAAGGTCTAAGCTAAAGATGTAGAAACAGAAATAAGAACAAAAATTTTCAAAAATTTTGACTCAAGTAAAAAAAAAACAAACTAAAATTCAAAAACTACTAAAACAAAACTAAATTAAACTAAGTTTCCCATCCCCACACTTAAACTGTACATTGTCCTCAATGTAGAGAAAAAGGAAACCCAAAAGAAAAACTAAAAACTAAAACTAAAAACTGAAAATGACTTAGCTGGTTGAAGATAAAACTGTCGAGTGCCAATGTTTCCACGAAGCTCCACAATCTACAAATTTGTTCACAGGCTACAAACAAACACATAAGATCTACACAAAGACAAAGATCAAACAAGCATCAACCCATCCAAAGAATAATAATGATATCCATGATTAAGTCCAACCACAAACCGACTCTGTTTCCCTAAACCAAGAAATCAAAGTAATAAAATGCAAATTTTCTAATCAATATAGACATGAATAAATAAACCACAAGAACCACACGCCTCCTCACACTTAGCCTTCATGATCACCATCTCCTCTCATCTTGGGTGGCTACAGTGTATGAGAATGGAGGGCCAATGGAGTAGAAGAGAAGAAATGGGGCTAAAAATCTGATCTCTTAGGCTTGAAAAGCTTTAAACACATCTGGAAGGACGTCGCGTATCATGACACCATGTGAAGGAACCCTCGCGATACGCGAGGGAATGTTGACCCGCGAAGTTGACCATATTGTCGCGTAGCGCGACATGTTTCCCTATGGGTGTCGCGTGACGCGACGAGGCCATTTTTCCAGAGAGTTTCCAGATTTCCATGCCTTAGCCAAATTTTCAACCCCAAAACTCACTAAACCATCCACAAATGTTCTAAAGCAAGAAATACATACCTGGTGGCTCCAATTCATCATTATGGCATCAAATTGATTAAAAACCTGCAAAACAAATTAAAACACACAAAAAAAACGAAAACGAAAAACGAAAAACGAAAAACGAAAAACGAAAAACGAAAAACAATCACGAAGAATAAAAACACACCAACGACACCCAAAACAACTTACAAACTCTACACTTGGGAGTTTAACCCAAGAGCTCACTCACACTCATCTCAACTGGGAGAATCAAGGGAAACCTCCTCCCTTGCAATTCGATCATGACCACGATCACCAACATCCCATGGTCCTCCTTCCACAACTTCGTCTACACTTACCTCATCACTCACCAAATTCACACCATCAATTAGATTCCTTATCACCTCCGCCTTCTTCTCAACATCCCCACACTTGGGTTTATCAACACCCTCACCAATCCCTCCTTTGCTAATGGATTTGGCTACCACAAAAGTGACCGTCTCGTCACCGACTCTAAGTGTGAGCTTCCCGTCAAAAACATCAATGACGGCCTTGGCGGTTCGAAGAAATGGACGTCCTAAAATGATGGGAACATTGGTATCCGCCTCCATATCCATAACCACAAAGTCCACGGGGAAAACAAACTTATCAACCTTCACAAGCACGTTTTCCAAGATTCCTCGAGGACACTTCACAGACCGGTCCGCTAGGGAGAGTGTCATGCGCGTTGGGACAAGGTCACCAAGTGCTAGTTTCTCGTAAAGAGAATAGGGCATCAAATTGATGCTAGCACCTGAATCTGCCAACGCGTGTCTACGAACATCGCTACCAAACAAACACGGGATCGTGAGAATACCCGGATCCGTCAGTTTCTCTGGTAGCGTGTTCGTTATCACCGCAGAACAGTCTCTACTCAACGGGACCTCAGTTAACTTGCCTAACCGGTCCTTACCCTTCAATAGATCTTTCAAAAACTTAGCGTATTTAGGCATACGCTGAAGAGCATCAATAAATGGGAGATTGATCTTTAGTTGTTTAAAGATATCAAGAAAATGCCCATATTCCTTAGCATGCTTCTGATTAGTTAAACGCGCAGGATAAGGAACACGGGTAAGATCAATCTCCGTGGTGGGTTTGAACTTGACCGGCTTACCAACTGTCGGCTTCTCAACGGGAGACTCACTGTTAGGTGTGGTACTTGCTGGGACTAGCCTCGGGGGCACCCTCCCAGGAGTCTCCATTTCAATTTCCTCATCCACCGGTTCCTCCTCATCTAAATCAACCGGTGGGACCACTCTCTCGCTCTCCTCAACTTCCACCAACATCGGTGGTATGAACACTTCTCCTCTACCTCCTCCAGAACGGGTAGTGACCGCCTTAACGTGGGCATTTGGGTTGGTTTAAGGCTGCCCCGGGAACTGGCCTTGGGGCCGTTCATCCAATCGTTTGGCGATGTCACCAACCGTTCGCTGTAAATCCAAGAACGCATATTGATGGTTCTTTAGGAGAACGTCATGCTCATGTAGGATCTTCTGTGTAGTGGCATCCTTAGCCACTAACTGAGTCAACAACTCTTCAATCCTACCCATACTACCACCAACACCTGCAGTGCTACCAGAACTACCACTCGGCTGACCCTGCCCCTGGTTTTGAGGATAACTATGATGGAAACCAGGGGGATTACCAGAAGATCTATAGGGTTGGTTGGAATGATTTCCCCAACTGGGGTTATAAGACTGCCCAAACCGGCCCTGCCCACCTACAAAATTGGCCTGCTCCTGGCCCACTAAACACTCCGATGTGGCATGGCCACCTCTACAGATCTCACACCTGTCTACTCTCATCTTCAACGCCTTGACATCCCTAGCTAAAGACTCAAGAGCAGCAGCAACATTGGTGTCTGTGTTCACATTAACGTGGTGAACTCCTCTTGTGGAAGAGGAGGAACTAGCAATAGGATTGGAATTCCTATTTGAAGACCGCTGCTCATAC
Source organism: Mikania micrantha (assembly GCA_009363875.1). Lineage (NCBI taxonomy): Eukaryota > Viridiplantae > Streptophyta > Magnoliopsida > Asterales > Asteraceae > Mikania > Mikania micrantha. Next base: position 64,264,622 of record CM018696.1, on the reverse strand, counting down.
TCGGCCTGAGCAAAACTCTCAAATAAATCATTGCATTCAGCCACATCTCTCTTACCCATGAGGTGACCTCCTGCAGAAGTGTCAAATCTGGCACGAGTCTCATATGTGAGCCCATTGTAGAATTTCTCTACAAGGGCCCATTCAGACAAACCATACTGGGTAGGGGTGTTCATCGGGTCGGGTAACGGGTTGTTCGGTTTATTCGGATCGGGTTATTCGGATTTGAAAATTTTGGGACCCTATCCGAAACCCGACCCGACCCGAAAAACATATATGCTTATCCGACCCGAATCTATCCGAACAACCTGAATAACCCGAATAAGTTTGATTTTTACATCCGAATAACCCGAACAACCCGAATAACCCGAAAAAACATGGTTTTTTCGGGTTATTCGGTTTGAATTCGGATATCCGATCCGAATAAACAAGGTTTTGGATATCCGATATCGATATCCGACCCGACCCGAACTAGCAAAATGGATATCCGACCCGAATCTATCCGAACAACCCGAAAAAGAATTCGGATCGGTTTTTTCGGGTTTTGGATACGATTCGGATTTCGGATTTTTTCGGATTTCGGATTTTTGAACACCCCTAATACTGGGAGCATCGACTGAGAAGATTTTGAAACCTTTCCCACGCAAGATAGTAAGGCTCATCAGGGGCCATTCGGAATGAATGGATCTCATCTCTCAGGCGGGCGGCCTTAGCAGGTGGGAAATACTTTTTTAGAAAAGCATCCCGAAGGCTAACCCAAGTAGTGAAAGTGCCTGGAGGATGAGAGTCGAGCCAAGTGGCTGCTCGCCTTGACAAAGAAAAGGGAAAAAGATGCATGAAAATCGCATCTTCGGTGGCACCTTGAAGATTAAAGGTGTCGCAGATGCGTGTGAGCCGAGCAAGGTGTGCGGGTGCATCTTCATCATCACGACCGCTGAATTGAGCGTTATTAATAGCGGTCATGATATATGAAGGAATCTGCCACTAATTTTCATTCGGGATCGGTGGCGGTGTAATGGGGTTATTAAGCCCCGTGAAACCAGCAGTGGCCTGTTGGTGAACAGTGCGACGCTCAGCCATGGGTGGAACAAAATGAAAATGTGGGCTAGAGTGAGTAGAAGAAGTAGAAGAAGAAGATGGTGTGTGCTCAGAAAAATCAGCAGAAATAGGAGTGGAAGCGCTTACCTCGCTTGTAGAACCTTCAGAAAAGTCCCGCGAATCGCTCCTTGATGGCAATGCAAGCTCAGGTGGCGGTCCGTGTGAGCGTAGGTGTGGCATACACTACCAAACCTGCAAATAAACAAAAATCAATCAAAAAGAAAGAAATAAATAAAATAAAATAAAATAAAAACAAACTAAAACACCAATATGCACAGATAAGACAAAGAACTAGTAAGCACAATCGACTAAGAAGTCCCCGGCAACGGCGCCAAAAACTTGATGTCGACGGAGCTTAGCTATAAAACTAACTAAAAACCAACTTTAAACTAGACACAAAGTAATAAATCTAGACTCTCTAAATCCTAAGCTACCGACAGGCAAGTGTACCTATCGTATGTAGCAGAGTAAAGTAAGTCCGGATATCGAACCCACAGACTTCTACAGAATGTACTAACTAGACTCTATTACTTATCTATACAAAATTTGCACTTAAATAAAATAATGTTAAGGAAGGGGGGTTTGCTAACAGAACTAAGAATAACTTAAATAAAGACTAATGAAAAGACACCAAACTGAAACGAAGATCAGACGAGAAAAGAACACTACCAAGGTATGAATCCTACACATGCTCAACAAAGAATATATCGGTTAATGGAAACTATGTGATACCGGGATCTTAATATACTAAACTCAAAGGAAACCTAGAGCACCCTCGACCCTTCTCAAGGATTGTCAACTAAGAGTCCTAGAAGCCGTTAAACCACCGATTAAATGGATTTCCCTCACAGGTCATCCAATTACACTCAAAATGTATCCGCTAGACAATCTACCTCACGGCACGATAATCTCAAAACACCTAAGAAGTAACTGTTGAACAATCTACCTCACAGCGCGAAGTCACAGTTTTCTTAAATGCTAGGGATAACTTGGGTTTTTCTATTGGATTCGGTAAACACAGATTTAAGACGAACTAGAAAGATCTTCTCACAAAGCTTCTAAACTAGCAAATCTAACACCCTAGACAAACCGGCAATCTCTCACCTCACGGCTATCAAGATTGGTTGCACATCTAATTTATCTATATCAAGATAATAACTCCTATGATAAACTCGTACGCAGTAAACCATCCAAGAATCAAAAACACACAGTAATTGACCTAGCATGCACCTATTACATGAAAGACTTTCACCAAGGCACACAAGGAGTAAATCATCAATCCATAAACAATCATAGACACACATAAACATCCAATAATCCAATCCAAGTTTGTTACATCATGAGTTCATCACATAAACATAATCCAAAACCAATAAAAAACCAATGTTAAACATGTGCAATCATCAAAACCTAGGTAGTTCTAAAAGATTAGCCAAGAAACATCATACGAATACAATCCATAATCTGATTAAAGTGAATGAGAAACATAGAAGTCAAAGAAAACAAAGAAACAAAGAAAACCGAATGAAGAACACCCGAATTCCTTGATCCTAGGCCTTCAATCTTCAATCCAATGCTTTCCCAACCTTCTAATCACCTTAGAATAGCCTTTCCTCGTCCTCCTAGTCGCCTCTAGCCGTCCAAAAACGTATTCTCCCTTAGGGTTTTCGACTTTTTGGCTTAAAACTGATTTTCTGCGATTTTAAGTCTGTGGTGTAGCGCGACAGATACCTCTAAATCTGTCGCGTAGCTCGAGAGATGTCAGGGGGTATTTTTGTCTTTTCCATCTCTAGCGTAGCGCGACAGGGTTTCAATATGTTGTCGCGTAGCGCGAGAGAATCCAGAATTCAGTTTTTGGCCTTCTTTGATTCCAGGTCCGTTCTTACCCAACCGTGAGCTTGTTTCTTTGTACTTTATCACCGAATATACGTGTTTATTACCTGCAAGCATCAAATTACAGAAATGTGAAGCACCAGCTTAAATCGACTCTAAGACTGAACAAAATGGTACTGAAACTTAACAAAAACAAATGGAAAAATAGATGTGTTTTGCAACACATCAAACCTGTTCTAACTTGGAAATATTTGAAGTTCAACAAAATCAAGTGGCGCATCAGGATCAATTACCTTAATCCCCATCAACCAGTAGCAATAATGCAAAGGCCATAATGGTCATGCATATATGTTTATTGTCAAATAAAGTAACACCCATTGGTCTTTTAGAATACTTTTAAGATCCAAAGCTGTAGGGACTCTAAAAGCCTTATTATGGGTAACTCAATAATATTATCAAAAGTATTCTACTATAGACAACATCTTACATTTTTAGAAAGCCTTTGATCATATCTCTTAAGCTTGATAATCAAATCATAGTCTCTTTGTGAACAAACGTTATTATATGTTTAAGATTTTAAAATTAAATAGAATAAATAATAATAACAAACAAGATAAACCTTTATATCAGTACATAGCTCACAGCTACCCACTACACTAATTTAAATAATCATATTAATTTCATTTTGCAGGTGTAAACATATTATAGCTCACAGCTCACCCAATTTTCTGAAGCTAGCTCGCATTATCACAATGATAACAAGGTTCCAAAATGTCATATATATATATATATATATATAGAGGAGGGTTCAAATAAAAACTTCTCACTTTGGAGAAAACCAAGAAAACTCCTACTAACCAATCAATTTTTAAAAATTTTTTTCATGATTTTTTATTATTAGCTTAGAGATGTGATAAGCAAACGTAAATTTATAATAAAAATATGTAGATTACGAAATTACGTATATGTAACCAATAAAGTTACGTATATGTAACTCATATATGTAGTTTAAAAGTTACATATACGTAATCAATGAGTTACATATATGTAATAACATGAATTACATATATTTTTTTATTTTTTTCTTTTTGTTAACAAATATAACCTTATAACAAAACAAAATGTAAAATAAAAAACGAAAAACGAAATTGATTAATAACAATTGTGATTAGTTTTCTTAGTTTTCTCAAATATGAAGGTTTTCAATGGAACCTCCCCATATATATATATATATATATATATATATATATATATATATATATATATACTAGTCGGAAGCCCGCACGATGCAGCGGCAACGACAAAATACAACTCGATGTGGATTATTTATGCCATGAGTTTTACAAAACTCTACTAAATTAATATACACAAATAAAAAAATAGCTATAAACACAATGATCTTGTAAAAAAAACCAACCACACAAACAATAACAGTTGGCCACAAACATAAATGTTTAGAGTTAAAACTTCATGTGTTTACTCCATTGTTCGAGCACATGTTTTTGATGACTGTCAAAATATTTCAACTTTTACTTCATTCCACCCAAGTCATAATCTTAATTTATGTATGAAAGAAATGAATAAGGCAATATATATTATAAATGAAATTAGAGGCGGCAGAGACAACAATATACGTAGGGAACCCAAGTAACCATTTTACCAACGGTGATGTTCAGAATGAAATCGAGACATAAAATGACTTTAATGGAGAGATTTGAAATTTTGCAAGCGATTGAGTGATTAACTAATTAACAAAAATATGAATAATACAAAAAAAAATGAGCAGCAGGTTAGTTCATAAAGAATGATTAAATACATAAACAATAAGCAAAACATTTTGTTGAAATGCACCGAAAACATTTTAAATGACAAAAATATCATATTTGTGCCTTATAACAAAATACAAACACAATTGCATACACACAAATAGATTAAAAGTAAAATACAAACATATCTAACAAAAAAACATACATAATCTGTTAAACATGCCTTGGAAATTTTATGCTTCAATTCATTATTCTTTTCCTTGTTTTTGAATTAGTTTATTTATGTATGGCACTTTTGACTGTTTGTTTTTGTCAACATAGTCCTGCAATTCCAACAAAAAAAATTTAATATTAAAAAAATTCTAACATATACACAAATACATATAACTTTATGAATAAATAAATTGCATTATAATAAGTATGAGTTTCTAATGAGAATTAAAAATATACATAAAATATCTTGTAATTTCTAATGTAATCGGACTATAGAATGCTCCCAAAGTTCAAGGGTGCTACTAGACATGATCATTGTAAAAGATTAGGTACATTTAGGAATCATTTTAACATTCATTTAAGATTATATGATATGTCATACACCTAATATCATGAAGCCTTGAAAGGTCCTTCTGTCACTTTTTTATTACATGGTAAACGTGTAACCATCACACCTAATAAAAATAATTAGTACTTGCCTCACTTCTACTTTCATCACTCAGAAAAGAAAAATTATTATTATAATTCCCAAACCCCCATAATCCCAAAAACTCCCTATAATATAAATGGTCCCAATGCTTGAATCCCCTCCCCCCTTCTCTCAACACTCCAGACATTAAAGAAACAACATAAAAGTAGTATAAATAGAAAGGATTTTCATAGAAATCTTGGTTTCTTTCCAATTCCTTGTACTACACACTATACGTTCAAACATTCCCTGATAAACATCCCATTGGAGCATGCCAACTTCTCTAACATAATTTCTAAAATAGGTTGCCATTAGGAGATGGATCTTTTAACTGATTAACAATGTTTGATATCTCAAAAAACTCCATAGATTCCCAGCTTGGACTATAAAGCATGATTTTTTAAAACAAAGTCCCACAAGAAGCAAAACAAACAAACTAACAAATAAAAAACTAAAAAAATAATTTGATATGATTTCACTCTCAAAATATAGTTCTTTCTAATGTGTATCACAATGCTGGAGATTTGGCAGGTGTGGGTGTGTGTTGGTTTGGTTTTCTTTTCTTTTCTTTTTTTTGTGGGAGGAGGGGGTAGGTGCATAAGAAACAAACCTGTGAACCTGTAATCTCCGGCAGCATGAAGTAGTAATCCATAATATTCTTTAGTAAACCTATTTAAGAATTGCAAAATTTTTGTATCATTAGAAAAAAAGCAACAGGTCACTCGAGCTTAAAAAAATCATCTTACAATTTCAACATTATAATGCCGCAGAAAAGTGGGCAAATGAGACAACTTCCAAAAGTGAACTGACTGATCTTTACCTTGCATCAATTTGCAAAACCTGTTTAAGGCAATCTAAAGACCTGGTTGAATTTGCCAAATCTTGATAAAACTGGGAAAAAAAAAAGAACATAAAATTTTAGGGAAAAGTTGTACCTCACTTACATTCGTCCTTAAAACACAAACCACATCACTTGTACCTTGCACATCCCCAAACATGATATAGGTAATAACTATAATAGTTTCAAAAAAAAAAAAAAGCAAACAAATTGCACCAATAAACCTATTTTATAATTATTCAGAAACAAAAAGAGGCCTGATTTTTGTTGTCCTACAAAACCATCACATACTCATAATACAAAATTAAGTAAAATAATGTGCATATTTCTTCCCATCTGAATAGTTTTACTGCAAAATAAACCCATATATGAAACCGAGGAAAATAAACATAACAAACATCAAGTTGATCCAATACCTATAGTCGCTTGTTTGCTAACACCCAAGTCCATGTTGCCAATTAAACCTGTTTAAATACATGCAGTTTCAAATATACATATATCAATTTAGAAAAATCAAACAATTATCATCATCACCCCCACAAAACCTGCCACCAGCGATGTCCACGACAGAACCCTAGCCGTCGGAACCCTTATAATCGCTGTCGTCTTCCAGTTCTAATGTGGCCTTCACCATCGTTATTCTTCCTTGAGACCGTCCGCAACACCTCATCTTGCCTGGTCGCGTCGCTGTTAGTCGGTCTCGTGAGAGGTGGTTGCCACAGAAATTTGTCGCCGCTCTGTGTATATCTCTCAAGTTTTGATTTTGAAAAAAAAGGAGGCATGTTTTGAATTTGAATTTAGGAAAAGATGGATCCCGAAAGGAACTCAAGAAAAGTAGGGCAGAACTATTTCTTCTTTTATTGTTTTATGCATTAAGGGTAGTACCACATACTTATACATTTGTACCACTCAATTTGTACAATAGGCTTAATAATAACGTCCAGGCAACACAAAGAGCAGAGTTACTTCTTCAAGCATAGATGGTTGTACTTTAAGCATGAATAGATGTACAACTCTTAAAATTAAGAGTTTGTATATATATATATATGAAATACTAGTAGGAAACCCGCGCGATGCGACGGTGGATACCCATTTCCAGATCATTAATTGTAACGCTCTACTTATAATAAGTTATTTTGAAATGCATGGAATTAAGGTTCTAGATATTTTAAAAAATTCAGCATGACTCACCCTACAAATGTAAATTCCATATGAAAAATAAACCTTCTCAAATTCATTTTGTACAATATTTACAACATTATATTTTTTTTGTTCTTTTACGCTTGGTAAACTTAACCAGCACATGGGTGCTATCACTGGCATTGGAGCATTTCACACTTCCTTTACTGTCATAAACTCTTCTGTTTGTTGAAAAAAGTTACAAACATTAGCAATTAAAAACATAATACTAAATTCCTAATATTTATAAAGAAGTAACCGGTATGTTTACCTAAGAAAATTGTTTGCTTTCTTTCATACTTGGATCCTATGATGTATATTAGTTGAATTTGGATTTAAAGTTGTCTCTGATATCTCTAATCCTTGTGTTTTAACAATATCCAAGTTAACCCATTCATAAGCACATGGGTCAAAACTGCAATCTCTAGACTATTTATTAACAGAAAAAAGATCAAGTGAACATTTATGTCATCCAACTAATTAAAGCACTCCAAATTAAAGAAGCACTGGAATACTTACTTTCTTTGCTTCTAACTTCCTCCATTGTAAGAACTTAGGACGAATGGCACTTTTGAGTTGCATGCAAATATTGCCTGCAATCATTGGAGACAAAAATAAATTCAAAATAATAGACAACTAAAACATGAGGCAATACGTGTCGGGGTTAAGATAGGCAAATTGGCATCACCCAAAAGAACATGATCACTTAAGTCAATTCAACCCTAGCCCCGACATGCTTAACCCAAGTAACGCAGACACTAATTCTACTGTTTCAAAAATTATAATAACTTATACGAGACACAATCCAAGGAAACGGGTCAAACAAGTTTAAAGGGTATAAAAATAATTTAAAATGTTATTTTATAATATATGCTCAAATAAATATTTAAAATGATCAAAATGCATATAAAAGAAATGTGTTTTACTAAAATAAAACAAAAACGTAATGTGATCGAAACACAATACTTAGATTTGTGATTTTAAGATTGTGCACAATTGCTTTTCGTTTTTGGGTCATAATAATAACCAAAACCATTTTGATCTGTTAGCTAAACCATTAAACTTTTGCATTACTTGTACCTAAAAACCCATTTAACATAAGTTAATCATTTTGACCCGTTAGCCAAGCCATTAATCTTTTGCTTATCTAATACTAAAAAACCCATTTAAAATTAATCAGCACTTAAACTGACTTCTTTATCAAAATGATGCCGAATTTGATTTTGCTTATCTATACTTATAAAGTCTGTATAAGTATATTTTTCAAAACATAAGTTTCTTACCTGGATGACAAAATGACAAAAATCTTCGCTTTAGTAAATTTTGAGCAGAACCCAATATCTTGTTCCCCTTGCATTGCTTTTTCTTGATCCCCACAATCTGCCAACAAAAAATATAAGATTCATGATTTAGAAAATATGTTTTTTTAACTTTATTTAAGCACATATTTACCGGGCAGTAACCCAAATCTGACCCACTTGGCCATGTTTACATGAATATTGATGCCAAATGTGAGTATGGAGAGTAGTGCTAAATCTGACACAACTGGGACTAACTGTGCTGATTTGAAAAAGAAACACAGTGAGGTTTTTAACACAAAATTAGATTGTATCCCCCAGATATCCCCAGCGATGGTAAACCACGGGATGTATTTACTATTAAGCTGCTAGCGTTTTTGCTAAGCACCTCTAAGGCTACTTTCTTGAATCTTCTTTGGACTACAACCTGGTCTACGCCGTTGTTAAAACAGACCTAACCAATACAAATATATTCAGTGCTGTTCAAACATATATTAATGCAAAGAAGATTATACTACCAAAGAATGTGGCAAAACGGACATGGGCAATCTTAGCCTTGATTAGGATGCTTTTACAGCTGCGATAAAGGATAAAAACTGAAGCAGCCGGGTATTAAGACCCCTTTGCAGAGCCAAGTGAGGGTACCAGATCCAATTTGAATGCTAAGGTAAAAAAGGTTGTTTCCAAGCCTGTGGTAAACAAAAAGAAGCCATTATTTATTGTTATTATAATATTTACTCAATGTTTCAAATGATGACATTACATTGATTTATGTGAGAAGAATCTGTTCTATTGGTTGGTCAACAGACAACAAACATAAAGGATAGTTTTCATGGTAGCAACAAAGAGCCTTGGAAGTGCAAAGATAACAAATAAATAATTACATGATAGTAACAAATAGCCTTGGAAGTGCAAAGATAACAGATTATTTCAGCTAAAAACTCACAATATTCACTTTCATGGTAGCAAGTTATCATAATTATCTTCCACAACATAAAAAGTGCAAGAATCTAAAATTCTATCATCAACTATGAAAGTATAAGCAACAACCCTAAATTCGTGAAGAAGCAGAGCAATTTAATTGAAATAAGTTGTTCAAATGAGATGTAATACATACATTAGAAGCCATGACAAACATAGGTTATTGGGCTATCACTCTAATGAGAAAATAAAAATAATAGTGAGCAGCTGAACACATTCGAGGGGAGATGATTGAAGAACAATGCAAACAAAAAACTTTTACATTGACTTGTATTTCTCAAATCAGTATTATGATGAGTGCCATAACCAACGGATGAGATCCAAATCTAAAACCAACTACATTTCAGCAACCATCATACCATTAAAAATAATGTACGGTAAAGCAATGCACGCGAAAAAATATATATGCAAAGAACAACCTTATTTCCTCTTCCAACACTTGTTTAGATTGACTGTATAAAAATCTGCATCTGCATGGGTCAAAAAAATGAAACAATTATAAGAAAAATACATACATAATTGGCAAGAACAAATCGTAAATTTAGAAGCCATTTATAGAAATAATTCTGAAATTAGAAATAAGAAATCCACACCTTTCTAGCAAAAACGATGGACACAGAAACTGACCAATTTGAATCTCATATTTAAGGTGTTGAGCAAAAACAATGGACACAGAAACTGACCTGTTTGAATCTCACCTAAATACAACTTTAGTTGAAGTGGTTAATGGCAGGCATTTTTCAATTGCACTCAATTCTATCAATGTTTTTGTAAAGTCATGTAATTATGGATTCATGGAAGACAATATAAGAGGAGTCTTTCTTTCTTTTTTCATCCACTGCACCAAGAAACAAAATTTTATGCAAGGTTAAACACATAATTTCAACACTAAGGATGTTAACGTTGACCCATTACAATAAATCTGACCCATCAATTTTCCAAACTCTAAGAAAAGAATAATATCATAATATTAACCTTTACTTAACGTTGGCCTATTTAACCCATGCCGCTGGCCAACTTCCATCAACTGCTAACAACTGTCTTTTGAGACAAAATTGAGAAGATTAGTAATCAAATCTCCTTTTTCCTCAAGCTAACAGCAGACCAAGAGCATTAGTTGCTACTACATTCCCATGAGTCATCATCACCCCCAGAAAGTCAATACAACAAGATGTATGAGAGCGAAGTATTAAAACCTATTTATTTCATCACTACTAAGATAATATTAACCTTTAACTACTAACAGCCAAAACGATTATGAAAATCACCTGTTAACCATAACCATAAGGATTGTGATCACCAAATTAAATTAACTTGAAACCACCACACTTCCCCAAATATAATATATTTTGTTTGTTAAAATACCTATCCAAGTGATAGAGTGAAAGCCCTCTTTGCCAAAGATCTAATAGCACACAAGAGAAAACTAATTTTCAGTAAACTAACCACATTAATTGATAACTCTGAAATCAGGCAACAAATGAGAGGGACTCAAGGTTTTTGGCAAGGATCAAATTGGATTGTGTGATCAAAATCTGCAACCGATCCCACTACATCATCCTCAATTATTTAAAAAAAAACCCTAGAATGAAAACAATAGAAATTGAAAAACAGATGAAGAATGAGTTGTGTAAAACCTCACGAAATAGGATCATTTCCCGTCGAATCACGATTAAGGCTTGGCGGGATGAATCGGATTCTGCGATTGATATTGATTTGGCAAACGCAAGAGAAGCAGAGGATCGGTGGAGGCAAAATTAAAGAGAAGCAAACCTCTTTAAAGGTGAAATCTGAATTTTTTAAATTTGAATGTGTAGCCATTTCTCCCTTATTCGTGTATGATGGGTTCTGAAACGATGAATCCAAGACAATAAAGGCTACCTCTTTCGTCTTCAAGCTTCAGACTTCTACATGGGTTGAAATTTTAAATCTGGTTGAGAAAAATTCTGAACAAGGAAATAAAGTCAACCAAGGGCCCTCTGGTTGAAAATTAGCATGTGAAGATTTCTTCGTTTGGGTTGTAGAAGACGAAGAAGGAAAAGAAAGTTGAGGGGATGGGAAAGTAGGGTAACCAGATGTTTATTCAATACATGGGAACCAGACATGTATTAAACGATGGCTGCATTAAAGTGTTGTAACACAAGCTCACCTAGTTGCACATTTCTTAAATTTAAGATATTGCACTACTCTCTCACCAATATGTATTATATATAGTAGTAAGATACCATCAAGATCCTGAATTTACAAGTTTGATTCCAATATAAGCAGGGATATTATATAATATAAGCGATTTTCATGAGAATTAAACAACTGTAGGAGAAAAAAAGATTAACTCATCAACTTTTGAAAGCTTGCTTTCACAGTCATCAATTGCAAGACTGTAATAGTTCCCTTGACACTATGGTAACTTCCTGCATGTCTCAATTGCTCACAGCTCACCCAATTTCCTGAAGCTAGCTCGCATTATCACCATGATAACACGGTTCCAAAATGTCATATATATTTATACCATCAAGATCCTGAATTTACAAGTTTGATTCCAAGATAAGCAGGGATATTATATAATATAAGCGATTTTCACGAGAATTAAACAACTGTAGGAAAAAAAAAGATTAACTCATCAACTTTTGAAAGCTTGCTTTCACAGTCATCAATTGCAAGACTGCAATAGTTCCCTTGACACTCTGTGGCAACTTCCTGCATGTCTTAATGGTTAGCCTCTACTCACAAAAATAATTTTTGACTTTCCAAGTCAAACAGAAAAATATCCTCAAGATTTTGTAACATGTTAAGCTTTATGACAAATGTTTACAAAGATCATTATAGGCTCGAAATATATATGGCACATGAAATTCTCTACTCGGATTTTGGTGTCAATGTCTGCTTGCGACACCCTGTCAGGTCCAATGAAAACCCTAGCTTCTACCATTTTTATCTTTTCTTTTTGAACACTCATAAATTAGTGAAATCACATGGACAAAACAATACACATAAATCATACTCATCGGCTAATCCTCAAATTAGTGAAAAAAAATTAGCTTCAATATGCAAATTCAAATAAAATGTTACCTCTTTAAACTGCAGCCATGAGTTGCCAATGATTTTTGAAATGGGCTTTACGTAATAACTGCCATAAGGATCAAGAAACATAACGAATGAATCACACGATTACGCTAAATTAAACCACAAATATAATACACACACGCAATTCACCCAGAAAAAACCCAAATGAAGGTTTATTGTAGACATTCCAACGGAGACTATGCATTACAAGAATGGTTGATCAAATACATTATAAAGAGTATACATATACAGATTCACATTAAATATTAGTAAGGAAGATTTTCAAATCACACACAACATAGATGCAACCCAAATTACAACCAAGACCTCAAACACCCTATATTTCTACAGATCTGACCGGAACTTACTCCAATAACCATCAGTCATCGTTGTCTAACCAATGGCAGTCGGTTTTCAGCCACCATAGAACAGATCAGCAGCGTGACGCTGCTGTAGTTAACAACCAATACCATTACCTTGTCCCTGGGTTAATAATACAAATATATCATCTAAATCCTAACTAACCCAAGGGTAAATCGTGCAAAACAATAAGTTTTAACTCACCAGAAACAAACCCGTCTGCGGAATGGGAGGAAGGTGGCCGTCTGATGAATACTACCAAAGAAAATTAAGCAGAAAATTAAACTTAAAACCATGAACAAAAATTCTGTTAAAAAAATATTAAGAAACATACCCAGATTGAAGAAGCAAAAGAAGGAGGGATGGGTGTTCCATTGAAGGGCTGCATCTGTTTAAATAAGAAATCAAACATTTCAAACATTTGAAATTGGAACCAAACCTCTTTAACCGGTGTATTGTTTCAGAAAAGTAGAAAAGAAAAGAAGATGCTTACCAATTTTGCTTGGTCTTTCTGTGACGAAGATATCAAGATAGGATTCTTCAATATCCAGGTTCTCGAATCTCATTCTCCTGGTTGTGATATTAACAGTATAAGGTAAGAAAAATAAAGGGAAGGAAGATGAATGGAACGAACTTACTGGTTTGGGATGAAATTTCCAAGAATGGTACAGGGAACCGAGTGGGAGAAGGAAAGCAAAAATTAGGGCTTCACCTGGGATTCGACGATTAAGCATGGTCTGGATTGTGTTTACGCTTGTTATTGTTGTACCACATGCCTCTTGACTTGTATTTTTCTTAATTTTAAGACAATAGGTTTTCATCTCTCCAATATGTATTATTAAGTAGTAAAGATATATATATATATATACTAGTAGGAAACCCGCGCGATGCGGCGGTGGATACCCATTTCCAGATCATTAATTGTAACGCTCTACTTATAATAAGTTATTTTGAAATGCATGGAATTAAGGTTCTAGATATTTTAAAAAATTCAGCATGACTCACCCTACAAATGTAAATTCCATATGAAAAGTAAACCTTCTCAAATTCATTTTGTACAATATTTACAACATTATATTTTTTTTGTTCTTTTACGCTTGGTAAACTTAACCAGCACATGGGTGCTATCACTGGCATTGGAGCATTTCACACTTCCTTTACTGTCATAAACTCTTCTGTTTGTTGAAAAAAGTTACAAACATTAGCAATTAAAAACATAATACTAAATTCCTAATATTTATAAAGAAGTAACCGGTATGTTTACCTAAGAAAATTGTTTGCTTTCTTTCATACTTGGATCCTATGATGTATATTAGTTGAATTTGGATTTAAAGTTGTCTCTGATATCTCTAATCCTTGTGTTTTAACAATATCCAAGTTAACCCATTCATAAGCACATGGGTCAAAACTGCAATCTCTAGACTATTTATTAACAGAAAAAAGATCAAGTGAACATTTATGTCATCCAACTAATTAAAGCACTCCAAATTAAAGAAGCACTGGAATACTTACTTTCTTTGCTTCTAACTTCCTCCATTGTAAGAACTTAGGACGAATGGCACTTTTGAGTTGCATGCAAATATTGCCTGCAATCATTGGAGACAAAAATAAATTCAAAATAATAGACAACTAAAACATGAGGCAATACGTGTCGGGGTTAAGATAGGCAAATTGGCATCACCCAAAAGAACATGATCACTTAAGTCAATTCAACCCTAGCCCCGACATGCTTAACCCAAGTAACGCAGACACTAATTCTACTGTTTCAAAAATTATAATAACTTATACGAGACACAATCCAAGGAAACGGGTCAAACAAGTTTAAAGGGTATAAAAATAATTTAAAATGTTATTTTATAATATATGCTCAAATAAATATTTAAAATGATCAAAATGCATATAAAAGAAATGTGTTTTACTAAAATAAAACAAAAACGTAATGTGATCGAAACACAATACTTAGATTTGTGATTTTAAGATTGTGCACAATTGCTTTTCGTTTTTGGGTCATAATAATAACCAAAACCATTTTGATCTGTTAGCTAAACCATTAAACTTTTGCATTACTTGTACCTAAAAACCCATTTAACATAAGTTAATCATTTTGACCCGTTAGCCAAGCCATTAATCTTTTGCTTATCTAATACTAAAAAACCCATTTAAAATTAATCAGCACTTAAACTGACTTCTTTATCAAAATGATGCCGAATTTGATTTTGCTTATCTATACTTATAAAGTCTGTATAAGTATATTTTTCAAAACATAAGTTTCTTACCTGGATGACAAAATGACAAAAATCTTCGCTTTAGTAAATTTTGAGCAGAACCCAATATCTTGTTCCCCTTGCATTGCTTTTTCTTGATCCCCACAATCTGCCAACAAAAAATATAAGATTCATGATTTAGAAAATATGTTTTTTTAACTTTATTTAAGCACATATTTACCGGGCAGTAACCCAAATCTGACCCACTTGGCCATGTTTACATGAATATTGATGCCAAATGTGAGTATGGAGAGTAGTGCTAAATCTGACACAACTGGGACTAACTGTGCTGATTTGAAAAAGAAACACAGTGAGGTTTTTAACACAAAATTAGATTGTATCCCCCAGATATCCCCAGCGATGGTAAACCACGGGATGTATTTACTATTAAGCTGCTAGCGTTTTTGCTAAGCACCTCTAAGGCTACTTTCTTGAATCTTCTTTGGACTACAACCTGGTCTACGCCGTTGTTAAAACAGACCTAACCAATACAAATATATTCAGTGCTGTTCAAACATATATTAATGCAAAGAAGATTATACTACCAAAGAATGTGGCAAAACGGACATGGGCAATCTTAGCCTTGATTAGGATGCTTTTACAGCTGCGATAAAGGATAAAAAACTGAAGCAGCCGGGTATTAAGACCCCTTTGCAGAGCCAAGTGAGGGTACCAGATCCAATTTGAATGCTAAGGTAAAAAAGGTTGTTTCCAAGCCTGTGGTAAACAAAAAGAAGCCATTATTTATTGTTATTATAATATTTACTCAATGTTTCAAATGATGACATTACATTGATTTATGTGAGAAGAATCTGTTCTATTGGTTGGTCAACAGACAACAAACATAAAGGATAGTTTTCATGGTAGCAACAAAGAGCCTTGGAAGTGCAAAGATAACAAATAAATAATTACATGATAGTAACAAATAGCCTTGGAAGTGCAAAGATAACAGATTATTTCAGCTAAAAACTCACAATATTCACTTTCATGGTAGCAAGTTATCATAATTATCTTCCACAACATAAAAAGTGCAAGAATCTAAAATTCTATCATCAACTATGAAAGTATAAGCAACAACCCTAAATTCGTGAAGAAGCAGAGCAATTTAATTGAAATAAGTTGTTCAAATGAGATGTAATACATACATTAGAAGCCATGACAAACATAGGTTATTGGGCTATCACTCTAATGAGAAAATAAAAATAATAGTGAGCAGCTGAACACATTCGAGGGGAGATGATTGAAGAACAATGCAAACAAAAAACTTTTACATTGACTTGTATTTCTCAAATCAGTATTATGATGAGTGCCATAACCAACGGATGAGATCCAAATCTAAAACCAACTACATTTCAGCAACCATCATACCATTAAAAATAATGTACGGTAAAGCAATGCACGCGAAAAAATATATATGCAAAGAACAACCTTATTTCCTCTTCCAACACTTGTTTAGATTGACTGTATAAAAATCTGCATCTGCATGGGTCAAAAAAATGAAACAATTATAAGAAAAATACATACATAATTGGCAAGAACAAATCGTAAATTTAGAAGCCATTTATAGAAATAATTCTGAAATTAGAAATAAGAAATCCACACCTTTCTAGCAAAAACGATGGACACAGAAACTGACCAATTTGAATCTCATATTTAAGGTGTTGAGCAAAAACAATGGACACAGAAACTGACCTGTTTGAATCTCACCTAAATACAACTTTAGTTGAAGTGGTTAATGGCAGGCATTTTTCAATTGCACTCAATTCTATCAATGTTTTTGTAAAGTCATGTAATTATGGATTCATGGAAGACAATATAAGAGGAGTCTTTCTTTCTTTTTTCATCCACTGCACCAAGAAACAAAATTTTATGCAAGGTTAAACACATAATTTCAACACTAAGGATGTTAACGTTGACCCATTACAATAAATCTGACCCATCAATTTTCCAAACTCTAAGAAAAGAATAATATCATAATATTAACCTTTACTTAACGTTGGCCTATTTAACCCATGCCGCTGGCCAACTTCCATCAACTGCTAACAACTGTCTTTTGAGACAAAATTGAGAAGATTAGTAATCAAATCTCCTTTTTCCTCAAGCTAACAGCAGACCAAGAGCATTAGTTGCTACTACATTCCCATGAGTCATCATCACCCCCAGAAAGTCAATACAACAAGATGTATGAGAGCGAAGTATTAAAACCTATTTATTTCATCACTACTAAGATAATATTAACCTTTAACTACTAACAGCCAAAACGATTATGAAAATCACCTGTTAACCATAACCATAAGGATTGTGATCACCAAATTAAATTAACTTGAAACCACCACACTTCCCCAAATATAATATATTTTGTTTGTTAAAATACCTATCCAAGTGATAGAGTGAAAGCCCTCTTTGCCAAAGATCTAATAGCACACAAGAGAAAACTAATTTTCAGTAAACTAACCACATTAATTGATAACTCTGAAATCAGGCAACAAATGAGAGGGACTCAAGGTTTTTGGCAAGGATCAAATTGGATTGTGTGATCAAAATCTGCAACCGATCCCACTACATCATCCTCAATTATTTAAAAAAAAACCCTAGAATGAAAACAATAGAAATTGAAAAACAGATGAAGAATGAGTTGTGTAAAACCTCACGAAATAGGATCATTTCCCGTCGAATCACGATTAAGGCTTGGCGGGATGAATCGGATTCTGCGATTGATATTGATTTGGCAAACGCAAGAGAAGCAGAGGATCGGTGGAGGCAAAATTAAAGAGAAGCAAACCTCTTTAAAGGTGAAATCTGAATTTTTTAAATTTGAATGTGTAGCCATTTCTCCCTTATTCGTGTATGATGGGTTCTGAAACGATGAATCCAAGACAATAAAGGCTACCTCTTTCGTCTTCAAGCTTCAGACTTCTACATGGGTTGAAATTTTAAATCTGGTTGAGAAAAATTCTGAACAAGGAAATAAAGTCAACCAAGGGCCCTCTGGTTGAAAATTAGCATGTGAAGATTTCTTCGTTTGGGTTGTAGAAGACGAAGAAGGAAAAGAAAGTTGAGGGGATGGGAAAGTAGGGTAACCAGATGTTTATTCAATACATGGGAACCAGACATGTATTAAACGATGGCTGCATTAAAGTGTTGTAACACAAGCTCACCTAGTTGCACATTTCTTAAATTTAAGATATTGCACTACTCTCTCACCAATATGTATTATATATAGTAGTAAGATACCATCAAGATCCTGAATTTACAAGTTTGATTCCAATATAAGCAGGGATATTATATAATATAAGCGATTTTCATGAGAATTAAACAACTGTAGGAGAAAAAAAGATTAACTCATCAACTTTTGAAAGCTTGCTTTCACAGTCATCAATTGCAAGACTGTAATAGTTCCCTTGACACTATGGTAACTTCCTGCATGTCTCAATTGCTCACAGCTCACCCAATTTCCTGAAGCTAGCTCGCATTATCACCATGATAACACGGTTCCAAAATGTCATATATATTTATACCATCAAGATCCTGAATTTACAAGTTTGATTCCAAGATAAGCAGGGATATTATATAATATAAGCGATTTTCACGAGAATTAAACAACTGTAGGAAAAAAAAAGATTAACTCATCAACTTTTGAAAGCTTGCTTTCACAGTCATCAATTGCAAGACTGCAATAGTTCCCTTGACACTCTGTGGCAACTTCCTGCATGTCTTAATGGTTAGCCTCTACTCACAAAAATAATTTTTGACTTTCCAAGTCAAACAGAAAAATATCCTCAAGATTTTGTAACATGTTAAGCTTTATGACAAATGTTTACAAAGATCATTATAGGCTCGAAATATATATGGCACATGAAATTCTCTACTCGGATTTTGGTGTCAATGTCTGCTTGCGACACCCTGTCAGGTCCAATGAAAACCCTAGCTTCTACCATTTTTATCTTTTCTTTTTGAACACTCATAAATTAGTGAAATCACATGGACAAAACAATACACATAAATCATACTCATCGGCTAATCCTCAAATTAGTGAAAAAAAATTAGCTTCAATATGCAAATTCAAATAAAATGTTACCTCTTTAAACTGCAGCCATGAGTTGCCAATGATTTTTGAAATGGGCTTTACGTAATAACTGCCATAAGGATCAAGAAACATAACGAATGAATCACACGATTACGCTAAATTAAACCACAAATATAATACACACACGCAATTCACCCAGAAAAAACCCAAATGAAGGTTTATTGTAGACATTCCAACGGAGACTATGCATTACAAGAATGGTTGATCAAATACATTATAAAGAGTATACATATACAGATTCACATTAAATATTAGTAAGGAAGATTTTCAAATCACACACAACATAGATGCAACCCAAATTACAACCAAGACCTCAAACACCCTATATTTCTACAGATCTGACCGGAACTTACTCCAATAACCATCAGTCATCGTTGTCTAACCAATGGCAGTCGGTTTTCAGCCACCATAGAACAGATCAGCAGCGTGACGCTGCTGTAGTTAACAACCAATACCATTACCTTGTCCCTGGGTTAATAATACAAATATATCATCTAAATCCTAACTAACCCAAGGGTAAATCGTGCAAAACAATAAGTTTTAACTCACCAGAAACAAACCCGTCTGCGGAATGGGAGGAAGGTGGCCGTCTGATGAATACTACCAAAGAAAATTAAGCAGAAAATTAAACTTAAAACCATGAACAAAAATTCTGTTAAAAAAATATTAAGAAACATACCCAGATTGAAGAAGCAAAAGAAGGAGGGATGGGTGTTCCATTGAAGGGCTGCATCTGTTTAAATAAGAAATCAAACATTTCAAACATTTGAAATTGGAACCAAACCTCTTTAACCGGTGTATTGTTTCAGAAAAGTAGAAAAGAAAAGAAGATGCTTACCAATTTTGCTTGGTCTTTCTGTGACGAAGATATCAAGATAGGATTCTTCAATATCCAGGTTCTCGAATCTCATTCTCCTGGTTGTGATATTAACAGTATAAGGTAAGAAAAATAAAGGGAAGGAAGATGAATGGAACGAACTTACTGGTTTGGGATGAAATTTCCAAGAATGGTACAGGGAACCGAGTGGGAGAAGGAAAGCAAAAATTAGGGCTTCACCTGGGATTCGACGATTAAGCATGGTCTGGATTGTGTTTACGCTTGTTATTGTTGTACCACATGCCTCTTGACTTGTATTTTTCTTAATTTTAAGACAATAGGTTTTCATCTCTCCAATATGTATTATTAAGTAGTAAAGATATATATATATATATACTAGTAGGAAACCCGCGCGATGCGGCGGTGGATACCCATTTCCAGATCATTAATTGTAACGCTCTACTTATAATAAGTTATTTTGAAATGCATGGAATTAAGGTTCTAGATATTTTAAAAAATTCAGCATGACTCACCCTACAAATGTAAATTCCATATGAAAAGTAAACCTTCTCAAATTCATTTTGTACAATATTTACAACATTATATTTTTTTTGTTCTTTTACGCTTGGTAAACTTAACCAGCACATGGGTGCTATCACTGGCATTGGAGCATTTCACACTTCCTTTACTGTCATAAACTCTTCTGTTTGTTGAAAAAAGTTACAAACATTAGCAATTAAAAACATAATACTAAATTCCTAATATTTATAAAGAAGTAACCGGTATGTTTACCTAAGAAAATTGTTTGCTTTCTTTCATACTTGGATCCTATGATGTATATTAGTTGAATTTGGATTTAAAGTTGTCTCTGATATCTCTAATCCTTGTGTTTTAACAATATCCAAGTTAACCCATTCATAAGCACATGGGTCAAAACTGCAATCTCTAGACTATTTATTAACAGAAAAAAGATCAAGTGAACATTTATGTCATCCAACTAATTAAAGCACTCCAAATTAAAGAAGCACTGGAATACTTACTTTCTTTGCTTCTAACTTCCTCCATTGTAAGAACTTAGGACGAATGGCACTTTTGAGTTGCATGCAAATATTGCCTGCAATCATTGGAGACAAAAATAAATTCAAAATAATAGACAACTAAAACATGAGGCAATACGTGTCGGGGTTAAGATAGGCAAATTGGCATCACCCAAAAGAACATGATCACTTAAGTCAATTCAACCCTAGCCCCGACATGCTTAACCCAAGTAACGCAGACACTAATTCTACTGTTTCAAAAATTATAATAACTTATACGAGACACAATCCAAGGAAACGGGTCAAACAAGTTTAAAGGGTATAAAAATAATTTAAAATGTTATTTTATAATATATGCTCAAATAAATATTTAAAATGATCAAAATGCATATAAAAGAAATGTGTTTTACTAAAATAAAACAAAAACGTAATGTGATCGAAACACAATACTTAGATTTGTGATTTTAAGATTGTGCACAATTGCTTTTCGTTTTTGGGTCATAATAATAACCAAAACCATTTTGATCTGTTAGCTAAACCATTAAACTTTTGCATTACTTGTACCTAAAAACCCATTTAACATAAGTTAATCATTTTGACCCGTTAGCCAAGCCATTAATCTTTTGCTTATCTAATACTAAAAAACCCATTTAAAATTAATCAGCACTTAAACTGACTTCTTTATCAAAATGATGCCGAATTTGATTTTGCTTATCTATACTTATAAAGTCTGTATAAGTATATTTTTCAAAACATAAGTTTCTTACCTGGATGACAAAATGACAAAAATCTTCGCTTTAGTAAATTTTGAGCAGAACCCAATATCTTGTTCCCCTTGCATTGCTTTTTCTTGATCCCCACAATCTGCCAACAAAAAATATAAGATTCATGATTTAGAAAATATGTTTTTTTAACTTTATTTAAGCACATATTTACCGGGCAGTAACCCAAATCTGACCCACTTGGCCATGTTTACATGAATATTGATGCCAAATGTGAGTATGGAGAGTAGTGCTAAATCTGACACAACTGGGACTAACTGTGCTGATTTGAAAAAGAAACACAGTGAGGTTTTTAACACAAAATTAGATTGTATCCCCCAGATATCCCCAGCGATGGTAAACCACGGGATGTATTTACTATTAAGCTGCTAGCGTTTTTGCTAAGCACCTCTAAGGCTACTTTCTTGAATCTTCTTTGGACTACAACCTGGTCTACGCCGTTGTTAAAACAGACCTAACCAATACAAATATATTCAGTGCTGTTCAAACATATATTAATGCAAAGAAGATTATACTACCAAAGAATGTGGCAAAACGGACATGGGCAATCTTAGCCTTGATTAGGATGCTTTTACAGCTGCGATAAAGGATAAAAAACTGAAGCAGCCGGGTATTAAGACCCCTTT
Source organism: Mikania micrantha (assembly GCA_009363875.1). NCBI lineage: Eukaryota > Viridiplantae > Streptophyta > Magnoliopsida > Asterales > Asteraceae > Mikania > Mikania micrantha. The sequence continues at coordinate 64,241,914 of CM018696.1, read as the reverse complement.
GCAGAGCCAAGTGAGGGTACCAGATCCAATTTGAATGCTAAGGTAAAAAAGGTTGTTTCCAAGCCTGTGGTAAACAAAAAGAAGCCATTATTTATTGTTATTATAATATTTACTCAATGTTTCAAATGATGACATTACATTGATTTATGTGAGAAGAATCTGTTCTATTGGTTGGTCAACAGACAACAAACATAAAGGATAGTTTTCATGGTAGCAACAAAGAGCCTTGGAAGTGCAAAGATAACAAATAAATAATTACATGATAGTAACAAATAGCCTTGGAAGTGCAAAGATAACAGATTATTTCAGCTAAAAACTCACAATATTCACTTTCATGGTAGCAAGTTATCATAATTATCTTCCACAACATAAAAAGTGCAAGAATCTAAAATTCTATCATCAACTATGAAAGTATAAGCAACAACCCTAAATTCGTGAAGAAGCAGAGCAATTTAATTGAAATAAGTTGTTCAAATGAGATGTAATACATACATTAGAAGCCATGACAAACATAGGTTATTGGGCTATCACTCTAATGAGAAAATAAAAATAATAGTGAGCAGCTGAACACATTCGAGGGGAGATGATTGAAGAACAATGCAAACAAAAAACTTTTACATTGACTTGTATTTCTCAAATCAGTATTATGATGAGTGCCATAACCAACGGATGAGATCCAAATCTAAAACCAACTACATTTCAGCAACCATCATACCATTAAAAATAATGTACGGTAAAGCAATGCACGCGAAAAAATATATATGCAAAGAACAACCTTATTTCCTCTTCCAACACTTGTTTAGATTGACTGTATAAAAATCTGCATCTGCATGGGTCAAAAAAATGAAACAATTATAAGAAAAATACATACATAATTGGCAAGAACAAATCGTAAATTTAGAAGCCATTTATAGAAATAATTCTGAAATTAGAAATAAGAAATCCACACCTTTCTAGCAAAAACGATGGACACAGAAACTGACCAATTTGAATCTCATATTTAAGGTGTTGAGCAAAAACAATGGACACAGAAACTGACCTGTTTGAATCTCACCTAAATACAACTTTAGTTGAAGTGGTTAATGGCAGGCATTTTTCAATTGCACTCAATTCTATCAATGTTTTTGTAAAGTCATGTAATTATGGATTCATGGAAGACAATATAAGAGGAGTCTTTCTTTCTTTTTTCATCCACTGCACCAAGAAACAAAATTTTATGCAAGGTTAAACACATAATTTCAACACTAAGGATGTTAACGTTGACCCATTACAATAAATCTGACCCATCAATTTTCCAAACTCTAAGAAAAGAATAATATCATAATATTAACCTTTACTTAACGTTGGCCTATTTAACCCATGCCGCTGGCCAACTTCCATCAACTGCTAACAACTGTCTTTTGAGACAAAATTGAGAAGATTAGTAATCAAATCTCCTTTTTCCTCAAGCTAACAGCAGACCAAGAGCATTAGTTGCTACTACATTCCCATGAGTCATCATCACCCCCAGAAAGTCAATACAACAAGATGTATGAGAGCGAAGTATTAAAACCTATTTATTTCATCACTACTAAGATAATATTAACCTTTAACTACTAACAGCCAAAACGATTATGAAAATCACCTGTTAACCATAACCATAAGGATTGTGATCACCAAATTAAATTAACTTGAAACCACCACACTTCCCCAAATATAATATATTTTGTTTGTTAAAATACCTATCCAAGTGATAGAGTGAAAGCCCTCTTTGCCAAAGATCTAATAGCACACAAGAGAAAACTAATTTTCAGTAAACTAACCACATTAATTGATAACTCTGAAATCAGGCAACAAATGAGAGGGACTCAAGGTTTTTGGCAAGGATCAAATTGGATTGTGTGATCAAAATCTGCAACCGATCCCACTACATCATCCTCAATTATTTAAAAAAAAACCCTAGAATGAAAACAATAGAAATTGAAAAACAGATGAAGAATGAGTTGTGTAAAACCTCACGAAATAGGATCATTTCCCGTCGAATCACGATTAAGGCTTGGCGGGATGAATCGGATTCTGCGATTGATATTGATTTGGCAAACGCAAGAGAAGCAGAGGATCGGTGGAGGCAAAATTAAAGAGAAGCAAACCTCTTTAAAGGTGAAATCTGAATTTTTAAATTTGAATGTGTAGCCATTTCTCCCTTATTCGTGTATGATGGGTTCTGAAACGATGAATCCAAGACAATAAAGGCTACCTCTTTCGTCTTCAAGCTTCAGACTTCTACATGGGTTGAAATTTTAAATCTGGTTGAGAAAAATTCTGAACAAGGAAATAAAGTCAACCAAGGGCCCTCTGGTTGAAAATTAGCATGTGAAGATTTCTTCGTTTGGGTTGTAGAAGACGAAGAAGGAAAAGAAAGTTGAGGGGATGGGAAAGTAGGGTAACCAGATGTTTATTCAATACATGGGAACCAGACATGTATTAAACGATGGCTGCATTAAAGTGTTGTAACACAAGCTCACCTAGTTGCACATTTCTTAAATTTAAGATATTGCACTACTCTCTCACCAATATGTATTATATATAGTAGTAAGATACCATCAAGATCCTGAATTTACAAGTTTGATTCCAATATAAGCAGGGATATTATATAATATAAGCGATTTTCATGAGAATTAAACAACTGTAGGAGAAAAAAAGATTAACTCATCAACTTTTGAAAGCTTGCTTTCACAGTCATCAATTGCAAGACTGTAATAGTTCCCTTGACACTATGGTAACTTCCTGCATGTCTCAATTGCTCACAGCTCACCCAATTTCCTGAAGCTAGCTCGCATTATCACCATGATAACACGGTTCCAAAATGTCATATATATTTATACCATCAAGATCCTGAATTTACAAGTTTGATTCCAAGATAAGCAGGGATATTATATAATATAAGCGATTTTCACGAGAATTAAACAACTGTAGGAAAAAAAAAGATTAACTCATCAACTTTTGAAAGCTTGCTTTCACAGTCATCAATTGCAAGACTGCAATAGTTCCCTTGACACTCTGTGGCAACTTCCTGCATGTCTTAATGGTTAGCCTCTACTCACAAAAATAATTTTTGACTTTCCAAGTCAAACAGAAAAATATCCTCAAGATTTTGTAACATGTTAAGCTTTATGACAAATGTTTACAAAGATCATTATAGGCTCGAAATATATATGGCACATGAAATTCTCTACTCGGATTTTGGTGTCAATGTCTGCTTGCGACACCCTGTCAGGTCCAATGAAAACCCTAGCTTCTACCATTTTTATCTTTTCTTTTTGAACACTCATAAATTAGTGAAATCACATGGACAAAACAATACACATAAATCATACTCATCGGCTAATCCTCAAATTAGTGAAAAAAAATTAGCTTCAATATGCAAATTCAAATAAAATGTTACCTCTTTAAACTGCAGCCATGAGTTGCCAATGATTTTTGAAATGGGCTTTACGTAATAACTGCCATAAGGATCAAGAAACATAACGAATGAATCACACGATTACGCTAAATTAAACCACAAATATAATACACACACGCAATTCACCCAGAAAAAACCCAAATGAAGGTTTATTGTAGACATTCCAACGGAGACTATGCATTACAAGAATGGTTGATCAAATACATTATAAAGAGTATACATATACAGATTCACATTAAATATTAGTAAGGAAGATTTTCAAATCACACACAACATAGATGCAACCCAAATTACAACCAAGACCTCAAACACCCTATATTTCTACAGATCTGACCGGAACTTACTCCAATAACCATCAGTCATCGTTGTCTAACCAATGGCAGTCGGTTTTCAGCCACCATAGAACAGATCAGCAGCGTGACGCTGCTGTAGTTAACAACCAATACCATTACCTTGTCCCTGGGTTAATAATACAAATATATCATCTAAATCCTAACTAACCCAAGGGTAAATCGTGCAAAACAATAAGTTTTAACTCACCAGAAACAAACCCGTCTGCGGAATGGGAGGAAGGTGGCCGTCTGATGAATACTACCAAAGAAAATTAAGCAGAAAATTAAACTTAAAACCATGAACAAAAATTCTGTTAAAAAAATATTAAGAAACATACCCAGATTGAAGAAGCAAAAGAAGGAGGGATGGGTGTTCCATTGAAGGGCTGCATCTGTTTAAATAAGAAATCAAACATTTCAAACATTTGAAATTGGAACCAAACCTCTTTAACCGGTGTATTGTTTCAGAAAAGTAGAAAAGAAAAGAAGATGCTTACCAATTTTGCTTGGTCTTTCTGTGACGAAGATATCAAGATAGGATTCTTCAATATCCAGGTTCTCGAATCTCATTCTCCTGGTTGTGATATTAACAGTATAAGGTAAGAAAAATAAAGGGAAGGAAGATGAATGGAACGAACTTACTGGTTTGGGATGAAATTTCCAAGAATGGTACAGGGAACCGAGTGGGAGAAGGAAAGCAAAAATTAGGGCTTCACCTGGGATTCGACGATTAAGCATGGTCTGGATTGTGTTTACGCTTGTTATTGTTGTACCACATGCCTCTTGACTTGTATTTTTCTTAATTTTAAGACAATAGGTTTTCATCTCTCCAATATGTATTATTAAGTAGTAAAGATAAAGATATAATATTTGTATTAAATATACAATTTATATAAATATATATAGATTTTTTGTTATATATTCATTTTTTTTGAATATATGGAAACATTGTCTCATTACACATTTACACCCTTGTCTCTCTCTCAAAAGAAATCTGGCATCTCAACCGGCGCGCTCTCTCTCTCAACACAAATCTCTAAAACATTAAAACCCTAACTGCCGCACCACTCCCAGCCGCAACACTCATCTCGTCCATCGGATCTAAGCTTGCTCCTTCATCCGTCACCCGTCGCCAGTCTCCCAACCGCACCAGATCTGAGCTTGCTCCGTCACCGACCGCCGCCCCAAACATAATTGTTCTCGTCCCGTCGCCGACCGCCGCACTAACAGATCTGAGCTTGCTCCGGTCCGATCGTTTCCTCCGGCTCTCGTCCAACCGATGAATCGTTTTGGCCAACCGGTTCCTTTTATGGCGGTTCTCCTATCACTTTTGGGCCGGTTATGTCGGCGGTCCCCGGTCCGTCCAGTCCGGCCTCAAAAACATTGCTTTTTAGTTTGTCCCACATTGATACATTTAAAAAATAAAGTGTCAAATAATACCTATAAAAGAAAACCCTCTCAAATCAAATAAATTACTTCTTACACTTTTGTCATATCATATTTGGCATTTTAAATTATGAATTTTATCATAATAAACTTTTTAGTTAAAAGAGTTGATTTTACAAAAATTAGGTGGTTTAAGCTTTTTATGAGCCAAAATAAGTAGTCTAATTGTTTTGTTTTCCGCCGCATAACGCTGGCATCTTACTAGTATTTATATTATATATATAATAAAAAATATAGATTATTTTTAAAAACCGGTTCGACCGGCCAGTTCCTTCAATAATGGTCCGAGCACATGACTTGCCCGTCCTTGACACCGAATCCAGTTCCGGCCGGTTCGGTCCGGGCTTGAAAACATTTCTTTCCAAGGATTCCCTAAAAATACAACTTTACTTACCCTTGTTATAGTCATAGGTAGCTAAGTCTATAGTTTTATATTGTTTATATAACATACGACACTTCGATCAGTAGTTAATGCATTAGGAAAAAACCTGAGTTGATTTAACTTGTTTATAAAATCAAAAGAGGTGATAATTTTATTACACGAAAATGTCTTAAGCAATTTTAACTTCAAATAAAGTTCACCAACTCAGTCAAATTTCATTTCTTTAATCAAATATACACTAATGTTATACTTTTTTATAATTTTTTATATATGATATATAATTTTTTATATATGATATATAATCTAATAAACACAAAAATGTCTTAAGCAATTAAAACGTAGTCGCATATCAATTGTTAAAGTTCGATGGAACTCACAACGTGGACCTGAGTATACGTGGGAACGTTAAGATCGAATGAAAGCAAAATACTCACACCTGTTCTCATAAACGATTGTCATCAAGTAAGTCTTCACTAAATTTCAGAACGAAATTTCTCTAACAGGAGGAGAATGTGACAATTGCAATTGAGAATTACGTCATCAATAAAGTGAGCACATTAGGTCGTGCTTAAAATTCATGTTGATTTAGCCATTGTAATTATTACAGGTTGACAGTATGCAAGAAATGATGAACGTAGGCGAAAACTGTGACAATCCGACATTTTGCGGATTAACCCCGTTAATCAAATTTTTAACAGAAACAATGCGAGATTAATCAAAATCAAACTAGAGGGGTTGTAATTGATCTAAACCAGTCTTAGAATGTTAAAACTTCAAGGATTAAAATTAAAATTTAATATAAATCTCAATTTTGACTTTGAGAGTCAAAATTCGGCCATGGGTCAATTAAATCCGAAATTCACCACAATTTGGGGTTGTAACCGAATACTAACCATCTTTAATCATCACATTGATGATTATCATCAATGATCATCAGTTATAATGTGTAATAACGTCGAATTAAACGCAAATAGCAACCAAAACGTCGAAACCGTTCTAAGTAATCATCAAATCACACAATTCGATCAAATTGTACACAATCGAACTCACAGAAGCCTTGGTCGACACTATCAGACATTGTGGCATAGCATAATTTGATTCAAGAAACTCTGGATTGAAGAACGCGATCGTGAGCCGGCCGAAGAACAACCCTTTAGTTGATCTACTCGAATTGAACATCAAATCAAGTAAGTTTTCACTCCTAAATCACCTAAACTAGCCGACTAAGCTAACCCCTACGTTTAATTCACGAATAAACATCGAATTACATGAGTTCAATAACTAGGGTTCATCATTATAAACGGTTTGCGGGTTTTAGTGCAAACGGGATCAAAAATCAAATTAAACTATGCTAAAAGTTTCATAAAATACCGATTAACAAAACCTATATACAAATTTTATGAATCAATACCGTAATTTTCAGGTCAGATTATTATTTATTTAAATGATTATTTGAATGTTTTATTTACACGTGGCACTAGAATTAGTTTAATTTAGTGTGACATGTGGCACGATAGTACGAACACTGACACACAACAAGATAATTCGTGAAATTATCAACAAACACCACACACGTGTCAAAACACACGAACGATGGTGAACGTCAAGCACATTGTGTAGCACAACACTCGAAACCTCACGAAACACTCACACATTGAACTAGAAAGTTCAAACAAGGCCAAACGATGGTTCGGAAGCGTGAAAACGAAGACGAACGGATCAAACCCTTTAAAAAGGGCTTATTGGGCTCTCCAGGGGCCCACCGCAGTACGCGGTGGCCCAACAAGAGGCATGTTTATTGATGAGTGTAGATAAAACTCGTGATTTGTATGCAAAATGTTGAATGATGACCATGCATGTACGATCCATGAGTATTGGAATGATGTTGAGTACGTTGATATGTTTATTGATGATATTATAAGGATTACTCAGGGTTGGATTTGTTTAAAATGGTTAAAATGTTGATTTTTGATGAACTTTCTATTTATAGAAGCTTTAAGTTGTCAAAATGGTGTTATGGATGATATGGTGGACATGCATGTATGTGGAATTGCTATTAGGATGATAATATGATGATTTGAGTATTTAAAATGTGATCTTGATAATGTTTAGGGTCATTTTGACATAGTTACTATTTTTAGTAACTTTTGTTATTGAAATTATGCTAAGTGGATGAATTTGGTTAAGTTGATATGTTTACATGATGCTAGGTAGCCTATTATGATGTTTGGTGATATGAAAATTGGTTTAGAAATGTTAAAATGGTTATTTCTATGCAAAACTACAAAGTTACTATATTTAGTAACTTTATTTTTACAAAAACCGATTTGTAAACAGGTTGTATGATTTGAGCATGCTAAATAACTTAATATGTTATAATATGATGATTAGATGCTAAGTTACATGGTTTCCGATATCACGTATGCTATAAATGGAAAGTTTCCATTTTAGGAAACTTTTACGTGCAAACATGTTGTAAACGACTTATGTGACTTTGTATGATGACGTGTTATGTGTTAACATGATCACATAGGACTAACGAGCATGCTAGAGCTATAAAAATCGTTATGCTTTGTGAAATTTCCATAAATGGAAACTTAATATAAATAGTAAGTTATCTATAGACGCGACATGCGCGTCTTGCACACGACGAGCACTTACACATTTGCAACACGATTCACAACCGTCACACGGTTCACCAACGGGTCGTTGACTTGACACGGTCAACTTTGGTCGAACACGGTCAACTTTGGTCAAACACGGTCAAACATGGTCAAACACGGTCAATATGGACCAACACTAGCAAACACGGTCATTGTGGACCAACACGGACAAACATGAACAACCAAGGGTTGTTGGACACGAACACGAGCACTAACACAAACACTAGCACGATCACTTACACCAACTCACGTACGATATCTGATATAGGTTGCCGGTGACCGACGCGCCACTTACTCGAGGAGCTTACGCATACTTACGTTCATATCACAAAGGTGAGTTTACGGCCCCTCTTTACTCTTTTTCAAACGCTTTTATATTTAGAACCCAACCGAACATATAACTTGCTTGGTTTGAAACTGGGATAATCAAACCAAAACAACTATAAATGAAGGTTTACCATGACCGTAGTATGAAGATGGATAGAAGAACACGATTGCATCCTTTATAAGACAAACTTTCGTTGATTTCCAAAAGGTCGTATGATGTCGAATACCGAGTTCGCACGCCGGTCTGAGTCTCTTCTACGATTATAACCGGTGGCGGTTCCAGTCGTGATTATGCAAGCTCCTAACCGATAATAACAAAGTGGTGGTTTCGATGACGGTTCCGGTCTTAGGTTATGATTTAAATTGAAGGGCTGGTTTTTTTTAGGCATATTCTTAAAACTTTCTGAGCAAGTTTCCTTATTAATTATGAAATAGTAGATAAATTAACAACATTGTTATTAGAAAAATTTAGTCGGTTTCAATATTATATTATTCTTTAGTTGGTTACGTGTCTTCATGGTAAATGGGTCGGTTAAATGTAGAGCATATGCAATTTTTTTTTACAATATGTGTATAAATAAATCAATCAAAACATGGTTCGGGTATGTGTTCGTTTTTAAGTCAGTTTACAATTTAGTTGTAAACGATTGTGAGTGATATTCGAGTAATATTTAATTAGATTTGACCAGTTTAACCAAGTTATGTTTAAATGGAATTTTCACTGTTATAAATATAAGGTATACGATTAGATCATTTGTTTCAGTTCGTTTATAATAACCGGGTCAAAGTATATTAAATTAAATTCTACGGTTATTAACTCGTGATGTCTTTGGAACTTTTCATTAAATTTGTCTGAACATTGTTGATCATAATTATCATTCGATTTCTTTTATTGAGTTTTGGTTATTTAAGAATTATTTTCTTTTTTTTATATAATAATAAATTTACTTATTTGTTATAGTTTTACGGGTATTATAATTCTACCCTCCTTAGAAAAATTTCGTCCTCGAAATTTCAGAGTTACAGAATAATTTATTATATAGATTTACATAATTATTCGTTTTATTTTAACTAGTCATCTCCTAAAACTTTGTAATGATTTAAGTACATAATTTCAAATAAAATATTACTGAAACAAAAAAATTAATAAAGATAATAAAATAAACTGTTGTACATAATTTAAGACTTGAATAAATTCGGATATTGCGAGCGAATCATATTCCCTAACTCCCGTGTCGCTTCACATTCCGAATGATTCTTCTACAGAATTTAAACGGAATAGATTTTCTACGCATAACTCGTTCTTGACGATCAAGAACTGCCTCCGGTACTTTCTCATATGATAGATCTTCATAAATATCCGAAATTGGATAATTCACTATGTGTAGTTGATGATAATTATACCCTCGCAATAACGATACATGAATGACGTTATATACGTGAGACAGCTGTGGTGGTACCATAAGACGATACGAAACTTCACCAACTAGTTCCAGAAATTCAAACGGTCCAATAAACCTTGGACTGAGTTTTCCTTTAAGTCCGAAACTATGAAAACCTCTAAATGGCTTAATATGTTATAACGTGATGACTAGATGCTAAGTTAGATGGTTTCCGATGTCACATGTGCTATAAATGGAAACTTTCCATTATAGGAAACTTTTGTGTGTTAACACGATATAAAGGACGTGTGTGACTTTGTATGATGACGTGCTATGTGTTAACATGATCACGTAGGACTAATGAGCATGCTAGAACTCTAAAATCAATATGCTTGTAAACTTGCCATAAATATGGTAAGTTGTCCATAGACGCGACTTGCGCGTTTTGCACACAACGAGCACTAACACGAATGTTACACAATACACAACCAACACATGATTCACCAACGGGTCGTTGACACACACGGTCAAACACGGTCAACGTAGACCGACACAGACAGACATGATCAACCGGGAGTTATTGATCACGTAACACAATCACTTACACGAACTCACGTGTAATAAACGATATAGGTAGCCGGTGACTGACCACCCGACGACACAGGAGCTTACGCTTACATTTGTTCACCTCGCTAAGGTGAGTTCACGGCCCCTTTTTACATTTTCTACCTTTGGGGGAGAAAATATTGCATACAATTGTTTTTGAACAACTTACACACTTTTGGTTATTTTTGTACATGCTAATATCGTATATGCATATGTGTGGCATTCATCCACAAAACTGATAAGTCCTCATTAAACACACCTCGAACCGTTAATAGCGCGTTGCGCTCAGCGTGGTAATTCTGAATAGTACTATTTGGGCCTGACAAGCCCCACTGTTGCGCGCCGTATGGCCACCCCGACTGGAGGTCGGAACAGTGCATAATTGACCAAACAACATTTGCCGTATCTTGGATGGATATGGCGGGAGGCAGCACGTTAGCTTCGGTTGCGAACCCGCATATGGTATAACTCATATTGACTAGCTATCAATGGATATTGCATTGTATTGAAAAATAAACCTGCAACACTTACTTTAAACATTTTGATGTTTACTGCTGATTACAAACCTGTGCTCTCACCAACCGTTGTGTTGACTCTTTACTCGCATGTTTTCTCAGGTAACTAAGGCACGCGCACAAGGACTAGGATGCTAGGATGGAGTCCATGCATCTACTGTAGTGTCTTAAGCCATTTGATAACCTTTAAACATTTGATTTTGTTACTCATGTATTGTCAAACATCTTTAGTCGCTTCCGCAACTATTGTCACTTATCATTTTGAAAACTGTTTTAAATTAATGCTTCCGCTATCTATGAACGTTAATATACTTTGGTAACCTACGCTTACTTTCGCAACTCTGATTTTACAAACTGTTTTATCCAAGTTATTGGATGTACGTATGAAAACGGACATTTAGGTCTCGCATGTTGTGTGACCGGAGACTGCGATCCTGATGATCTGTTGCCGCTCGCGCCCCAGAAGGGACCGGATTTCTCGGGGTGCGACATAAATTACTAACCGAATGTCCTTGCTGGATTGAAAGAAAATGAGTCGACTTGGACAACCTGTCCACAATGACCCATATAGCATCATTCTTCCTAAATGTCTTCGGTAATCTGTTAACAAAATCCATGGAAATATCATTTCATTTCCATAGTGGAATATCAAGTGACTGAAGTAGACCACTTGCCCATTAATGTTCAATCTTTACTTGCTGACAAGTAAGACAATGAATGACGTATTTTCCTACGTCTTCTTTCATTCCGTTGCACCGGAAATGTTGCCGAAGATCTCGATACATCTTCGTTGATCTAGGATGAATAGAAAATGGTGAACTATGTGCCTCAGATAATAATGATTCCCGAATTGTTGCATTATCAGGAACACATAGTCGTTTGCCACACCATATAACTCTGTTTTCATCTATCCTGAACTCAGTTTGTTTCCCTATCTCTAAGTTCTTTGTTATCGCCCACAACTCACTGTCTTCTTTTTGAGCTTCTTTAATTCGAGAGATTAAATCAGATTCGATCTGAAATTTGGCAAGGTACCCATCTGAGTTACCTACTTGAAAGTCAACATTCAGTCTTTCAAGATCATTTATAATCTCTTGCTGTAATTGCAAAGATGATAATATTCCTGAACTTTTCCAGCTAAGGGCATCGGTAACAACATTAGCCTTTCCAGAATGATACTGAATATTTGCATCGTAATCTTTCAATAATTCTAACCAATGTCTCTGACCCATGTTTAACTCTTTCTGAGTGAAAATATACTTCAAACTCTTGTGATCGGTGAAAATGTCACAAGAATCTCCGTATAAGTAACGTCTCCAGATCTTCAATGCAAAAATAACAGCAGCTAGCTCGAGATCATGTGTTGGATAATTAACCTCATAAGGTTTTAATTGCCAAGAAGCATAAGCAATAACGTAACCGTGTTGCATCAACACACAACCTAATCCTTTCTTAGAAGCATCACTATAAATTTGGTAGCCGCCTGTGCCCGAAGGTAAACTGAGAATTGGGGCAGATACCAATCTTTTATTCAATTCTTGGAAACTCTTCTCATGTTCATCATTACAAGAATACTTCACTCCTTTTCTTAGCAGTTGTGTAAGAGGTAAAACGATTTTTGAGAATCCTTCAACAAATCTACGATAATAGCCTGCTAGGCCCAAAAAGCTTCGGATTTCTGTAACCGAGGTAGGTGTAGGCCATTTTGTGATAGCTTCAACCTTTGCTGGGTCCATCATGATTCCCTTAGCAGAAATTACATGACCCAGAAATGCAACTTTGTCTAGCCAAAAGTCGCACTTTGAAAATTTTGCATTCATGTTCTTCTTTACTTTTGGAATATACAAGAATATCATCAATGAATACGATGACAAACTTGTCAAGAAAGTCATGAAATACCCTGTTCATCAAATCCATGAACACAGCTGGAGCATTGGTTAATCCGAATGGCATCACTACAAACTCATAGTAACCATATTGAGTACGAAAAGCAGATTTGGAAATATCTGAGTCCTTGATTTTTAACTGATGGTAACCAGATCTCAGATCAATTTTTGAAAAGCACTTTGCACCTTGAAGTTGATCAAACAAGTCATCAATGCGCGACAAAGGATATCGATTGTGGATGGTAATTTTATTGAGTTCTCGATAGTCTATACACAATCACATTGTGCCATCTTTCTTTTTAACGAATAATACCGGTGCACCCCATGGTGAAACACTTGGTCGAATGAATCCTAGATCAGATAATTCTTCTAATTGCTCCTTTAACTCCTTAAGTTCTGTTGGTGCCATACGATAAAGTACTTTGTAAATTGGCTCGACATTAGGAATGAGATCAATGGTGAATTTACTTCACGATCAGGTGAAATACTAAGTAATTTTTCAGGCAAGACATTCGAAAATTCAACAAGATAGAATGATAAGAAATAGTAAGTTAACTCAAAGAATCAACTTTTATAGAAGACAAATATCTGGCACAATCAAGTGTTAGAAATTTCAAGGCTGTGAAAGCTAAGAAAATATTCGAAGATTTACCAGGTTGAGTTCCTTGCTATACTAATAAGGATTTTCAGGATCACCAAACAATACGCAACGAATCTGACATTTTATGGTGACTCAATGTTGAGATAGTTGGTCCATAATCATATTAGTATTGCTCATAAATATAACGAATCACAGAAGCGATTCAAATCAGAAAGTCTCTATATAATGAGGTGATAATAAGATATCCTAATTATGATAAAAAAATATTAGTTGGATAAATGTATTTCATTTACCATGGCTATCGAATTCGAATTCCTATAAAGAGCTTCAGAAAAATTTAAAGTACATAGTACTTCAATGCATAACAGAACAAGTTCAGAATCAGAAGAGAATTAACACATTCAGATGAACATTGATCAACATAATAGAGTTTCGGTAGAACCCATATGTAATTGTAAATTCATGATTACGTTCGCGACCATAACGTCAATTTACTTTACACAAGTGTCCTAACTATCATCCCATCATATATCTCAAGGACCAAATGATTGTTTATAAGGATTGAATGATATGATGGAAAATTAATTGCGAGAATTAATGAATTTCTAATCAATAACTAACATGGATGTTTCACGTGTATACACCTCTTGTAGAACACACATTGTGAAAGCATGGAAGCAAACTTTGAATCGAGCGTGGATAGGTTCAGCAAAGTCATGATCTCTTTGCATATATCATAATATTCAGAAATCTTTTTGTTGTTCCAAATTGCTAGTCGAAAATTTTCCTGCATGGTCCTGTTGCATTTGAAACGTCCTAAAGCTACGAAGGTGGCAAGATTTTACGATCGATACGATTTCAATAGCTAAAAGCGGAGATTACAAATAATTAACACAAAAACTAGGTTGAACATAAAGTTCTAACAGTACGTCTAATCCTTTCCCAATGTCCACCCATTAACCTCACATGTCTTGCTAATTTAGTTCAAGTTTCTACAGGAAAGAGTCTTAGCTCTGATACCATAACTGCGACACCCCAACTCGATTCAGGGCTGACGTGTCATGTATACGGAATCAGAAGTAAATGAAACATTCCCAAATATATATTTAAAACATAAATACATAAGTTTTAAGTTACTAATTAAACATAACAAAACAACTATTTAAGTTTAAGTATTGACCATTACATTTATTACATATCAAAAGTGTTCAGATCTAGCTCCGATTATACTCTCAAAATTTCCCCACCTATTTCCTTGATTACCTACATAATACAGATAAAAACCACAAAAACAAATACGACTGAGCCAAACAATGCTCAGTAACAGATAAACAACAGTAATTAAAAGAAATTTAAAAGGTGGTGAAGATAATCAGAATAATGGTCAAGAGCAAAAATCAATGACAGTAACAGAAACAGATTAGTAAACAATGGTCTGACTATGATAAAATATAACCTTTTAGAAACAATAACACAGGTTATATTGTAAGTCAGAATTAATAGAATCAGAATGTACCACGAGCCGACTGTACGTATAATAAGTGTAAGGCTCACGGGTAGCTACTCCCGCTTACTAGACACATGAGATAGTTAGTGTTGGCATACACGTCACTATCCCCCAGAAATCAGAAGGTATAGTTTAAAATATCCTAGGACCAGTCCATACGCCTCCCCAGAATTCAGTAGGTGCACAAATGTACTATCAGAGTACTAATGGAGACGTCGTGAACTCAACTAACTGTCACGGATGGTTCCACATTATGGTTGCCGCCATAATGGGCCTATAGTCATCCTTACAAGTAGGGGCATGCTCGCGTAACAGATCAGAAGTTCAGTAGGTTCAGTATGGTAGATAGACTACCAGGTTCAGTAGGGTAGTTAAGTTACCAAGTAATGTCATTTTCAGATCATGCAATAATGAATACAATTTAGAGTTATTACATGTTAAACAAAACAGAGAAACATGATATCATATCGTGGCAATCAGAAATCAGAACATTACAGAAATGATATTTAATGATTACAGAAACAGGTTACAGAACAGAAAATACTATGAGGCAAATGTATAAAATCCGTACCTTAGCCTTTGAAATTTTATCTCAGATAATCAGATAATAAACACGTAATCCAATCTACGATGATTCAGAAATCTATGATTTTGAGTGATTTCACGTTAGATTAACCGAATTATGATTCATATACGAATTTGATTCTATTTTGATGACTTAAATCTTTTTAAAGTTTAACCGACTGAATTGGTTTATTTTGTAAAGTTGTTTATTAAAGTTCATAAATATTCGTTAACTTTGTAAATCTATGATTTAAACATTTTTAGAGTTGGAAAGATTATAATTTAAGCGATTCAAATAAAACAATAAATAATATCGTTTCGGATAGGATTCAAACTTGTGACTTCCTGAATTAGATTTCTAGACTTAACCAATTAAACACAATAGATAATTATTATTGAAAATAAAATAATAATAAATTAAATAAAATAGTCTTAAAACCCGGCTCATTAGGGTTTTGAAACCGTAACCTCCCAAACCTATTCCTTGGGTACAACTTAATTGATCTATACATTAGTTGTGTGTTTATGCATTTAACCATTTCACCAAGGATCACATTTGTTAGCACCCTAATTATTCTTATTTTTATTCTTTACTTCCTCGTCCTTTGATCTTCTTCTACTACCATTTAATGTATCAAAGTTTTTAAAACCTTCTTTAGCAATCATATACGATTTTTATATGTACGCACACCATATGATTATGATCCAAACCTTGTCTTCAATTAATTTTCATACGTTTTATATTTAGAACCCAACCGAACATATAACTTGCTTGGTTTAAAACTGGGGATAATCAAACCGAAACAACTATAAATGAAGGTTTACCATGACCGTAGTATGAAGATGGATAGAAGAACACGATTGCATCCTTTATAAGACTCAAACTTTCGTTGATTTCTAGAAGGTCGTATGATGTCGAATACCGAGTTCGCACGCCGGTCTGAGTCTCTTCTACGATTATAACCGGTGGTGGTTCTAGTCGTGATTATGCAAGCTCCTAACCGATAATAACAAAGTGGTGGTTTCGATGACGGTTCCGGTCTTAGGTTGTGATTTAAATTGAAGGGCTAGTTTTTTTTTAAGGCATATGGATCAAGTTCTTAAAACTTTCTGAGCAAGTTTCCTTATTAATTATGAAATAGTAGATAAACTAACAACATTGTTATTAGAAAATTTTACTCGGTTTCAATATTATATTATTCTTTAGTTGGTTACGTGTCTTCATGGTAAATGGGTCGGTTAAATGTAGAGCATATGCAATTTTTTATTTTTTTTTACAATATGTGTATAAATAAATCAATCAAAACATGGTTCGGGTATGTGTCCGTTTTTAAGTCAGTTTACAATTTAGTTGTACACGGTTGTGAGTGCTATTCGAGTAATATTTAATTAGATTTGACCAGTTTAACCAAGTGATGTTTAAATGGAATTTTCACTGTTATAAATATTAGGTATACGATTAGATCATTTGTTTCAGTTCGTTTGTAATAACCGGGTCAAAGTATATTAAATTAAATTCTACGGTTATTAACTCGTGATATCTTTGGAACTTTTCATTAAATTTGTCTGAACATTGTTGATCATAATTATCATTCGATTTTTTTTATTGAGTTTTGGTTATTTAAGAATTATTTTCTTTTTTTTATATAATAATAAATTTACTTATTTGTTATAGTTTTACGGGTATTATAATTTTAATATGTGTATGTGTCAAACATTAGATTTGTGAACGCATATAGAGGTGTTCTATGTGACCTTGAGCTATGATTCTGGACACGTCACATCCACGTGGACATATACCATGAGTGGGAATTTGGGGGTGTGACAATAAATTACGCGATGTGAGGTTAAGATCATAAATTAAACGAGAATGTTGTTTCAAATATATTAGCTAAATAATATATTCGCGTGGGTGACGATTCACACGAATATAATTATTGAGAATAATATTCTGGAACGACATTCCATATATTGTAAATCAAATCGAAATATGATACGAGCGTCGGATTTGCAAAGGTGACGATCTTTACGAATACGTACGTGAGTAACGCGTTTCGATGAGATAATATAATAATATTTAACGATAATAAAATAAGAAAAGTAAATTAAAAATGTTTATTAGGAATTACAACCAAAAACGAAAACGAGTGAATTATCTATTTAAATAATTGATTTGACGAAACTTAACGTAAACATCTTAATTCAGACGATTTTATTTAACAACCTGTTTTATTAAAACAAAACTTATTCATTTAAATATTTTACGTTTTAAGTATGTTTAACGAGATTAAATGAAATCGCTCTATGAAATAATTTAATTAAAAGCATTCAAATGTTATAAAAACATAATTATTTAAACGAGTTTAGTTTAAATAAGTCTTACGATAAAAACCGAACGTTCTAAAATATGTTATCGCGATAAAAACAAGACCGAGCACGTGGGGAACAATACGCGATATAAGGAGGGAGGCTTTGTCACACCCCCAATTTTCCCACTCGTGGTATCAGTCCACGTGGGTGTGACGTGGCCAGGATCACAGCTCATGGTGATATAGAACGACTCTATATGAGTTTCACAATCACACAAATTCATAAATTGAACAAGTTTTCATAAATAAGCAACGGAAATGATAAACTTCAAGTACATAAGTTTGCAGCGGAAAATCAATTGCGTCAGACACTACATAGTTAAATTGTTTTCAAAACATAACAAATGCACGCAAGCCTAGGACATTAGTCTATATGTAAGCTTGACTCCTTAGTGTGTCCCTGAGAGCGTCCTAGCGTGTGCTCCATTAGTTACGTGAGAATGCATGCGAAAAGTGTCAACTAAAAAGTTGGTGAGTTCACAGGTTTAGACAGACAGAAATAGTAAACAGACATATACTGGGCATGTTTAAGTTTAGTTGTTGGATCTACGATCCGTGAGTGTGTCATGTCATCTTACCGAACTCGACTGTTTTCGTTTGCCTCCGCGGGTCATCGCTGAACCCGACATCAACATCGATATTACACTCGTTATGACCTTCGGTCAACGTTGTTGCCGAGTGGGGCTAGTCAAACCCAGTAGTACTACGTAATAACGACTCGTTCGTAACAACTAACGGTAAGGATAAGTGAGAGCTTTATGCGATAAAAGTTACACTCAAAAAGAAACGGTTTCACAACATACCAGTCATATATCTAAAACAGTTGCATTGTATTCTCACCCCAAAGTTGAATAAAAACAGTTACAGAGTAAAAGTGGGGCCGTAAACTCACATGAGTTTGTGTAATGCGTTAGCTCAATAGAGTTAGTGTAGCTCGCCGGCTAGTAGTCACTATATCACATAGGTACTATGAGTTTGTGTTCACATGTGTGGGTCTCACCGGACCATGTTAGTGTTCAACAACACTAAGTGGTTACGTGGGTCGAGTTGACCGTGTTTGACCGTGTTGACCGTGTTTGACCTAACGACCCGTTGGTGACGGTTTGGATCAAGTATTCATGTAGTGTGGTTTAGTGTCGTGTGGAGTGTACGGATACCAAAATCATTCCTATGAGGAAACTTACAATTTATGGTAAGTTTCTATTTTAGGAAAGTTTCCATATTTGGCAAGTCATGCATAAAATCATATTCCGATTATTCTAACATGCATATTTATCCTAAATGAGCATGTTATCACATAGCACATAATTACACATAGCCAGTTTAGCATAGTTTGCGCGTAAAAGTTTCTATATTTAGAAAGTTTCTACAATAAGCATATTTCATCAAGTTTAACAACCAACATCATCTAATATCATTATCTTAGTCCTAAATAATCCATTAATCATGATCATTACAACTAACATGTGACAAATCATTAACTTAGCAAAATAAAGTTACTATATTTAGTATCTTATGATAATAACACAAAATTAAGTCTTCCAATAACATAGTCCTTTCAATATTATCATATAGTCACCAAATAAACATGTTAGACTCATAACATTATCATACCTATCAACAAGTTGCGATCCTGTGATAAAAGTTACTATTTATAGTAACATTCACGAAATTCATACTTCTAACTATTCTAACAATTCCAACACATCAATATGTCATCCTATTAGTTTCTAAACATCATGTTAACATAACATATAGATCTTGACATGCAAATACGGTCATTTCATCAAGAATACCCATTTTGTAACATAAAAGTTTCCATATTTAGTAATAATGTGACTAGGCATGCTTTTGATCAAAATCAATACTTCTACACATTGTAATCCATCATCAATATCACTTATCATAACATTTTATTATCAAAAATCATGTATAAACACTTAGATCATTCGTGCATGTAACCATATGTGTCTATTTCATAACGAAATCAACAAATACCCATTCTAATCAATAAGAATCACCATGGATCATCACCAATACTTCAAATCAGTAACATTAACACCTAATAACAGATTCTCAAGATCAAAAACTCGAGATTAAAGTGGTGGTGGTGTTGCATGTGGCCAATATGGCTTGCATGTGTGCCTAGTGATGATTTTAGACAAGATTGACCATAGGAACTACCTTACAACGCCCTAGATTGTAGAGATGAGGCTTGAGCAGGCTGGAATGGTCTCTACAGTAGTCTTCAAGTCTTTCAAAGTACAAGATGATGCTCCTTAACTTGCTTCGAGTCCTCAAGAGCTTCAATGGTGCTTCCTTTGTGATGAAAATGGCTTCTAATGTGTTAGGAGAGGGGTAGCAGACGACAATGGTGGAGTATGGTCGCTGGTAACTCGGGGAAATAGGTAGAGGATCGACAGAATGATTAACATTGGGTTTATAAAGATTTTATGCGTGTTGGGGTCGTCACGTACCGCGACAATTGTCCAAAAAGCATCACCGCGTACCGCGATGATTAAAATAATCATTCTGTTCCCGAAACACGTCGCGTACCGCGATGGTGGAAGTTGATCGGTCGTCGCGTACCGCGATGGTTTTCGGAGAATTCAAATTCTCCCGCTCGGGCTTCGCGTACCGCGAAAGCCAAATTGGGTGCCCATCGCGTACCGCGATGGGTCTCGGTTGAGCCCAATAAGCCCAATTTCATTGTTTTGAACCAATTCCTTCGTATTTCTTGAATACGATCATCGTTTCTCAACATATAGGCCTCGTTCTAGCTAAATTAGGTTCACCGAACCTAAGTGCAGTGTTTTCGTGTTACAATTTGATCCGTTCACCAACGTTCGTTATTCAAGACACGTGCGAGTGTTGTGCAATAATTCCCTGAATTATCGGTATGTTCAGACTGTTGTGCCACGTGTCATACTAAATGCATTCATTCTAGTGCCACGTATGAAATAATAATAAACATTATTAATAAAATAATAGAGTTGCTGACCTGGAAATTACGAGGTGTCACAGGCTTTCATCTTCTATCTCATTTCACCATTTTCTTCTTCTCTCTCTAGCACCAAAAACGCACCCCCACTCTATCTCTCTCTCTAACTTGTCTCTAGCCTATCTCCCTCGTTTCTTGACAAAATCGCGAGATCTTGGAGCCTAAACGACCAGGGAATCATGGAGAACAAGAAAGTACGAAGAAATCTCGAGTTTGGCCAAAGAATTCAGGTAAATCTAAAGTTTTACGTTCAGTTTTGTATGAATCATGAATCTTTAATCTATTGTTGTTATAATCGATCTAAAACACTTGTAAAACCCTTAAAAGAGTTAAAATAAAGGAGTAGGATCGTGGGGATAGACCTGCAACTGTTGGAATGTGATGATGATGACGATGGACAGCCAAGTGTAACAGGTTCGTGAGTGGCTGGGCTGAGCCGAACCTTGGGGTTGTTGGCTGAACCAAAGGAAGCTGAACCCTGGATTTTCTGGCCGCCGAACCCTAAACAGGGTGGTGAACCCTCCCCTCCCGATTGGCCGAACCTCATGAGGGTCGAACCTCATGAGGGCCGAACCCTCCCTTGTGTCTAGCGAACGTACAGACGGGGCGAACCTAGGGTAGTTCTTGGATCTAGCCGAACCTCTCTAAGATGGCGAACCCTATGCTCAACAAACCTATGAACCTATGACATCAAAGCAACAAACCTTCCCCATGCAAACCCTAATCCAGCCAAAGCTTTTCTTGGACAACCCCGGAGCTGAGCAAACCTTGTCGTGTAAGCCTAGGAAGGGACGAACCCAAGTTGGGAGCCACGAACCTGGATCCTCTCACGAACCTTTGCATGGAAACTGCTCTTCAGGCGAAGCTTCCCTTGGCCACGAACCCTAGTGAGTCGAACCTAGTTTCCTTGGGCGAGCCATGCTACCTTAGACGAACCGAGGGGCTGGCCGAACCTTGGCCAGCCGAAGCCCATTAGATGACCGAACCTTTTTCCTTTTTTGGGCCAAACCTAGGTGCAGCCATACTATAGGTTCGCTGCTCCATGGGGAAACAAAACCTAAATTCATTTGACTAGGAGATTAAGGAGGAATGGAAGACAATATTATGGATAGACATATACACGTATATATATAATCATGCATGCATGGGCAAATATGGCCACCACCTTTGGTTTTAAATACATAAATTAGATTAAAGGATTATATGTACAATGTAAACTTTGATTTGAATTACTAATTATAATTTCATAAAAATTTAAGGAGGTTTTAAATTGTTAAATGATGGTGGGTTTAAGTGGTCATGTACATGTGTATAGATGTGTACAAAACAAAAATTATTATCTCTAGTGTACGTATCTATGGGAATTAAAACATGACAATTTGGAGATAATTATCATCATTAGTAGTTAAAAACTAACAAAGTTCCAATCATATTTTAATGATGATCAATAATGAAATACTAGGTATTGTTATTTAACTTAGATTAAATAACTAAGTTAAAACATCAACTAAAGATAAAAAGGATACGCTAAGGACACTAATTTGAGAAGAAACTCAAATACTTATGAATATAAACACACAAATTACATGTTGTTGAGTTATTGATTGAGTTCTCGAACATGAGCGCGCATACTACAAATATGCCTACTCTACGGACTCAGGTGAGTTCTCATAACCTCCCCTTTTAAACTATTTTGTTTTAAACTCGGAGGTGAAACATGTATACCAAATTTTTTATTATTTTGATAACATCTGGATGATACATGTTTATCAATACGATTTTCATATTATGGGATTATCAGTGTATATGGATTAACATTGATTATTATAACTACGTGTGGCATTGCTGATGACCTCGGTTATCCGCAATGATCACATGTATTGTCACGTGGGTTACCACAATTCCGTGTATCGTTGTGTTGACTTCGGTCATCCGAGACGATTACATGTATTGTCACTTGGATTATTATAACTCCATGAGACCTTGTTGTTGATTTCGGTCATCCACAATGGTCACATGTATTGTCACGTGGTTGGATACCACTACATGAATCATGTCTTTAACTTCGGTTAATCACAATGATTTCATGTATAGTCACTTATATTATTTAAGATTGTGATTGGTTGAATGTTTATGTGATTGATTTGCTATGATTATCTATGATTCTTTGAGATATGTGATTATGTGTTTGTGATTGTTTGTTTGGGTGTTGTAACGGATTATCGCGCAGGCACACTTGTGGATTTTTTCAAGAAAACATAAACTTTTATAATCAATTTGTAAAATCTTTTTAAATATAAAAACTTATGATTACTCACCAACTACTTCGTAGTTGACACTTGATTTTCTTACATGTTTCAGGGAATGAAGCTAAGTAGGTTGAGGAAGATGAACTCACACTTTTGGACATCATCACATAGGACTCTTGGACTTAGCTAAAATAACTAAATTTATGGCGGATAGAGTTTAGTTAGTTTAGCTGAATCTTTTGTGTATTTGATGTAACTAATTCATGATGAACATGATTTTTGTGTAATTAATTTGGTTGATTAATTGATTATGTGATGATTTGATTAGATGCACACGAGCTTTTGAACAATTTACACATCCCTCGTGGCATCCCGACGTTTCTGTCATCGGTCGGGGTGTTACAACCCATGTGGGGCCGAACATAAAACAATGATAGTACTATCGGCTGACAACCCATTTGCCGGGAGCTTGCAACTCTCCTTGGTGTAAATGTTTGTAATCTGTTTCCAGAACTTCTTAATGTAGTGATAGACATTAAGACATTGAGGCACTAAGATATGTACCGACGGGTAGTATCTTTATGGAACGAGAACGGAGTAGTCCGAAAAGAACTAGATACGGGTCCCATGGTTATCTTGAACTGAACATTTTGAAAACTTACATACCATATCAGATTGTTGAACTTGAACGTTACGAACTCACCAGCTTTGTGCTGATCTTTTAAACTTAAAACTTTTGCAGGGAGACAGTGACCACCGGGTGATGATGCATTTCATACACTTGTAATTAAATAAATCAGATAGTGTAATAAACCTAGCTATTGATTTTAATGTTGATTGTAATTACGAACCCTTGGTAATGTATTTATTTTAAGTTAGTCTGTGTGCTATGATATCGGATCAAGTAAGTCACACCTCATCTTTGAGACATCACCACTATGCTTCTGCAACCTTCTCAGAATAACGAATGACATCATCTTAGGGAAGCTGAATAAGTAGTGCCTGGAAAGCTAACAGAATAAAATTAGTCGTGGAATCTTATTTTCAAATAATGTGGTCCGTGATTATTGGACCGTGATTATGTATTTTGTCATTGTTTATGAGTGTTATAAAACGGTATGTGATTGTGTAAATAGTGTGTCGTAATAATTAAAATAATTTACTTATATCTTTTTAAATTTACATGATTATATTAATGCTAATAATATTAGTGATACCTTTTTTATATAGAGAAACTTTAAAGATTAAAATTTATAAACAAAAAATTCTTAAAACATATATATAAAACATTTACACAAGCTAAATATTTAAATTTAAAATTATTTGTTTAAAATAAGATAATACATATTTTTCAAAGACGTTTTATAGAAAAAATAAAGAATTTATTTATAATTTAATCATATTATTTACTAAGTTAAATAAAATCATTAATATTTAATAAAAGAGAGAAGATATAAAAATCAAAATTTAATAAAAACATGACATAAAAATATTTATTAAGAGAGAGAGGCGAGAAAAAAAAATATTTAAGTAGCCTATAATGTTCACAAATGGTATATCAAAACCTTTATTTATTATATAGTATAGATTATTATTTTATAAAAATTACACCATTAAACTTATCTCATTTATAACATTAATTCAAGTATAATCTTGTCAAATTGTTTTAAATTGTTTATAATTACACTATTGTAAATGATTTGTAACATTAAATATAAATCATTAAATTGATCCCATTGCATCTCATAAAAGTTTACCTCTTGTTTTATAAATCATCATAACTTTTATATATATTCTAGATTATTATCCCGTGTATTACACGGATTAAATATAAAACATTAAATAATTAGTAATAGAAATTTAAAAAAATAAACAATTTGTTATAAATTAAGTAGATTATGTACTAATGAGTATTTTAAGCAATAAAATAATAATTAAAATCTTTAATAACTAAAGAAACAATACATGACTTATTTGTTTTGAAATAATACATATTATTGAACTAACTGATGTTATAAATTCATTTACTTTTCTATTAAAACAAATTGTTACAAATCAAGAAAATAATGTACAATTTATATAATTATTAAAGTTAAATAATTTAATTTGATAATATTATTTAACATAAATAACTAAAGTTTTAATTTTTTCTATCATTTTTATAACTTTTGGTTGAACATAATTATTTTAAGCAATTTGTTTTAAGAAGCATCATTTGTTTATAAAAATACCAGTATTTGAAAACTATGATTTATGATGTATTTTATTTTATTTTTTTAAAATTTATTTTTATTAAACTTTTATTTTCTAAAGATACAAACTTTTCTAACTTTTTAGAAAAAATGATTTTTAAAAAGTTTCATATTTATAAACTTTTTTTTGAAGTGTACTTTTCAATAAAAATACTTTATTTTAATTTATTAAAAACTATTTTCTTGCATGTAAAAAGACAAATAATATTATTACTCCTTAATATTTTAAGTATTCAATATGAGAGAAAGTATTTAATTAATAATTAAAATAGATAATTGAATAAGATTATAAAAAAATGACAAGTGACAAAAAAACATGAGAATATGACATGTGTCAAAACTTATTTTTTCTAATTGTTTGTGATTATACTAATTGAAACGAGCTCTAACATTAATATACTAAGTTCTCATTATTTTTCAAAGAAAAAAATCCTCTCTTTTTGCAAAGCTCCCCATTTAAAAAATCATTTATTTTTAAAAAATTTTATAAGTCTTTTATGCCAATGTTATTTTTTGAAAAAAAATATATTGATGTAATTACAACTGGTTACGTAATTTGTAGTTTATATTTATATTAAAGTCCGTTACATTGGTATCATTGTGTACCACTCATTGCATTGATTGCAAATCTGACGCATATTGATATACATTTATTTAATAGTCAATTTTTTATAAAAAATAATATTGTAATGTATAAAGATGAGGGAGAAGTTATTTTTCTGGAAAAATGGTTATTTTTCGAAAAGAAAAAGACAGATAATTAGTGTAGCAAACTAGCAGTAATACTGATTTATATTGGTGTAATTAGGATCATTTTGGGAAAAAATAGCATTATTACAATGGAATTAAACAGAATATTAAAACGAGTTTAATGGTGTAGTTTTTATTAAAAAATATAGTATACAAAAATTATAAATGTATAAAAATCAAGAGTAAGTTCTTTAATTTAAAAATATGGAAATGAAGGGATTTTTAAGAAGGTGACATATGTTGCATTCTTATTAAGCCTCATTTTTTTTATTTGGTCAAATGACTAAAATATTCTTTTGAATTTTCTAAAAGAGTGTGTATGTAGCTCATTCATATGTATATTAGTGTAAAATTTGACGTGTGAAATTTAACAACTTAGTATGTTGCTTTGTTGAGATCATGTATATAAAGAAAGGCTGTTCAAAAAAAAATGTATATAAAGAAAGATTTGCACTTTGTACTGTAGAGGTGGTCAAAAAACTTGAAATCGGAACCGAAGACCTGTTCTACAACCGGTCCTACCTGAACTGACAGGCACATACGGTACGGTTTCTCAGAGAAATCATATCTAGAATCAGAATTACCATAACTGGTTCCACACTTCCACCTTTACTCGACCAAAACCAGAAATAGAGCCAACCAAAACCCGGTCAAAAACCTGACTATACCCAGAACCGGTTCTTGAATATATTGACCAAAACTATTTACGATTTGAACTCAAAACCAGTTTGGATCCAGAACCGGTTTTAAAAAAACTCGAATTGTGCACCTCTACTTTGTAGTTGTAGACTTGTAGACTGTAGTGTTGTGATGGTGGGAAAGTAGTTAGTTGGATTGGGCAAAACCTACTTAAGCGCAAGCCCATACATCAAGCCCAATCCAGTGATTAAGATTTAAGATGACTCTGTAACAGTGTAACATGTGGTTAGTATGTTTGTCTTTTATGTTAAAGATGCAAGATTTAAATAAAGTAAACTTAGGTGTAAATTTAGACAAGGTTTTTTGTTTTTGGTGTTTTGGAAAAATAATAACTAAATTACATAACATATAAATTATTTAAAAATGCTTATATAAATCATAAATGTTATGCATAAAAGGAAAGAAATATTAGAACTTGGTGTAGATAAGAAATCATACAAACAGCTTAAAAATTGAAACTTTACTAATGCTGTTGTTTTAACTCTCATGTGGTAACAATACCATTTACATCGCAACCTTTTTCAACATCTCCTCAATGTCATCCTTGGATAACTTTCCACTGTCAGTGATGATCATGCTTTTCTTATTACCAGTCGAATTTAACTCAGCCGAGACATGAAGGATGCCATTGGCATCTATACTAAAACAAACCTTCATTTTCTCTTTACCTGCAGGCCCTGGTGGAACACCATATAGAACGAATTCATCAAGGAAGATGTTGTCCTTGACTTTGTTGCATTCACCCTGATACACCTCAACCGAGATAGATTGTTGGTTGTCATAACGCGTTTGATAAGTCTTCTCTCGAGTTGTTGGTATTGGTGTGTTCCGTGGGAGTATAAAACTCATAGTTCCTTCGTCGATGCTCATGCCAAGGGACAATGGGGTCACATCTCTAAGAATCAGATCCTTCACGACTTTATTGCCATTGCCACTTAAGTTTGCAGCCAGCACTGCTGCACCATAAGCAACAGCTTCATCTGCATTAATGCTCTTGCAAAGTGGTTTCCATTCGAACACTTCCCTCAGCATTTGCTGAACCTTAGGAATACGCGTCGACCCCCAACAAGAACTATATCATCAACCTCATTTGTGCTCATGTTCCCATCTTTCAAGCAGTTTTTAACATGCTCCATGCACTTCTCAAAGAACCCAGAATTTAGCTCCTCGAATTTTGCGCGTGTGAATTTCATTGAAAAATCAATGCCCTCATACAAGGAATCAATTTCAATTGACGTTTGTGTTGTTGAGGACAGGTCTCTTTTTGCCTTCTCACATGCAACTTTCAATCTTCCCATTGCTTTTGCATTTCCAGTAATATCTTTCTTTTGTTTCTTCTTCAATTCTTGTACACAATAATTAACCATAGCCTTGTCGAAATCCTCTCCGCCCAAATGAGTGTCACCACCAACCGCTATAACATCAATGGTTCCCTCTTTGCCGATGATAAGAAGAGACACATCAAATGTCCCCCCACCCAAATCAAATATGAAGACAGATTTCTGTTTGGGGTGGTTTCTGTCTGCAAGATTGTCTAGACCATAGGCGATCGCAGCCGCTGTGGGCTCATTAATCAAGCGCAGGACATTGAGTCCAGCAAGTGTCCCTGCATCCTTAGTGGCCTTTCGTTGCTTGTCGCTAAAGTATGCAGGGACCGTAATCACTGCATCTGTAACTGTTGTTCCAAGGTATGCTTCGGCCGCTTCTTTCAAATTCTTTAAAATCATAGAAGATATTTCTTCAGGTGAAAATTCCTTTTCTGCACCCTTATGTTCAAGTACAATGATTGGCTTATCGGCTGACCCTTCGATCACCTTAAAAGGCCATGATTGTATGTCCTTCTGCAATCTACTATCACTGAATCTGGTTCCCATTAACCGCTTCACATCTGAAATTTGATGGAAAAAAAAAATAACATAAAGTTTATTAACAGACAGTTGGGCAAGTTGTTGATAAGCAAGTTATTGGTTAATTAATGAACATACCAAAAACAGTGTTTGTAGCATTCCTGGTGATTTGATTTTTTGCACCCTCACCTACTAAAAGTTCGGCTTCGTTACAAGCGACACATGATGGGGTGACATTGTTACCCTGTTCATTAGGAAGAATCTCAACACGGTTGTGTTTATCGAACCATACCGCAACACACGAATATGTTGTTCCAAGATCAATACCAATTGTAGTTGCTTGAACCTTTTTAGACATCTTAAAACAAATAATGGGAACTGATTCGGTACAGATTTTGGATCACAGATGAAAGAAAATAAATATTAGACACTGAAGTTGATTTGAAGTTGCAGAAAGATGAGAAGCCAAGTTGGAAATATAAAAATATATAAATTATATATTAATTGGCCAAGTTGAATTAGTCGTGTACTCGTATGATAAAGACTTTGACTTTTTAATAGTTGTGTAAAATAAATAAATAATAAATAAATAAATAAATAATATACGACGTGGTCTAAACGGAATAAATGCAAATATGGTCTATACTCATACCAACCTTGATTAAATCTTTGGGCTAACATTACATGGTTAAATTTATAATTCGTTGTACCACTGACTTATCAAGACATTGGTTTAGACTTATTTCATTATTAAGTCTTCAACATTTATGAAATGATCTGTAATTTATTACTGTAGTTTGATGAGAGGCCAGGCAGTGACACCAATCATGTAAACAACAACAAGAACCTTACCCTCTATATTCCCACTTTTTAGTAGGGTTTGAGGAGGATGGATAGATACAAACCTTACCCCTATTCCAATTGGGATAGAGAGGCTGCTCCGAAAGAGTCACCGGCTCAAAGTTATCGTTTGAAGTTGATCATCCCAATTATTTTAACGTTATTTGCATAAAATATTTAAAATAACGTTAAAATTAATGCACTTTTACTTTTGCTCCTTAAGGGCCCACACATATATACATCAATCATGTAAGAAAAATTATAATCTAGACTTTAGGGTTTGTAGTATTATTACTTGTATCTTTAGCATTATATTATGGTTAAATAAGCTCAGTTATAGGTAGTCAATTGATGGTCAAATATAAACCATTGTAGTTGTTCATTAGGCAAACTTTCATATATATAGATAGGGTCGGTTTAGTTTTTTCAGGAACATAAGGCAAATATAAAAATTGAGGCTCTTTTAATAAATAATATTTACTTACGATAAAAAATTATGGTTCATAAATTCTAAAAAAACATAAAAACATGTTAATTTGTCTTTATCTACATAATTACTCATATTTGTAGTTAATCATGATAATCATAAATGATATATAAATAATACTAGAAAGTAGAATACTTAATGGTGATATTTATTAGCTTATTTACCATTTGAAAGCTTATCTAAATTTTTTACTCGTATATTAATAAAAAATTTATTCCAGCGTCAACCAAAGGTGAAACAAAAAAGAAAGAAGCTTTAAGGTGTGGATGCGTCTAAGGTAGTGGAAGTGTGGAACCACAGTTTGATATTGCCTCAATAATTGAGTCTTCTGCTGAAAAGTCATTGGAAGGAAATAGAGAAGAAATTACATGTATTTAGCATGGCAGGAAATTAAGAAGGAAGGTACAAAGAAAAGGGACAAAATACTCATTTCCAGGTATCTCAAATAACTACAATAAAAATCTATTTTTTTTTTAAACAAAAAACAACAACAATGGGCCAGCTCATAACTCAACCCTTTTTAACATTTTATCAATGTCATCCTTGGATAACTTTCCTCTATCAGCAATGATTATACTTTTTTTATTACCAGTAGATTCTAACTCAGCCAAGACATTAAGAATGCCATTGGCATCTATGCTATAGCAAACCTTCCCTGTTACTTTACCTGCAGGGGCTGATGGAATGCCATATAGGGTGAATTCATCTAGGAAGATGTTGTCCCTAGTGTCCCTGCACTCACCCTGATACACTTTGACAAACAAACTTGTTTGGTAGTCATACATTGTTACGAAATAATCCTCCTTTGTGATGGGTATTGGAGTGTTCCTTGGGATCAGAATGGTCATGTCCGTCATTCGGGTTTGGATGCCAAGGGAGAGAGGAGTCACATCCTTAATAATCAAATCTTTAACAGTTTTATTACCAACACCAGTTAAGTTTGCAGCTAAAACTGCTGCGCCATATGCGTTTGCTTCATCTGCATTAATGCTCTTGCAGAGTGGTTTCCCATCAAATAGTTCCCTCAACATTTGTTGTATCTTGGGGATCCTTGTTGACCCACCAACAAGAACTACATCATCAATATCATGCTTTTGTATCTTTCCATCTGCCAAACATTTCTCTACATGCTCAATACACTTGGTAAAGAACCCAACATTTAGTTCCTCGAATTTTGCGCGACTGAACATCATAAAAAAATCAATTCCCTCATATAAGGCATCAAGGTCAATAGGTGTTTGAGCTGTGGAGGACAGATCCCTCTTTGCAGTCTCACAAGCTACTTTCAACCTCCCAATTGCCCTTGCACTTTCACTTATATCCATTCTGTGTCTTTTCTTGAATTCTTGAACACAATGATCAACCATTGCCTTGTCAAAATCCTCTCCACCCAAATGAGTGTCACCACCCACTGCTTTAACAGTTATGGTTCCATCCTTGCTAATAGTCAGAAGTGACACATCAAATGTCCCCCCACCCAAATCAAAGACGACGACATTTTTTTGCTGTGGGTGGTTTTCGTCTGCTAGCTTGTCTAGACCGTATGCAATTGCTGCTGCAGTGGGCTCGTTGATCAAGCGCAAAACATTGAGGCCAGCCAGGGCACCAGCATCCTTTGTTGCCTGTCGTTGATTGTCACTGAAATATGCAGGGACGGTAATAACCGCATCTGTAACTGTTTTTCCAAGGTATACTTCAGCATCCTTTTTTAGATTCTTCAAAATCATGGATGATATTTCTTCAGGTGAAAACTTCTTGTGTTCAAGTACAATCAATGGCTTATCATCTGACCCATTCATTACTTTATAAGGCCAGGATAATATGTCATTCTGTAATCTGCTATCACTGAATCTGCGTCCCATCAAACGCTTAACATCTGAAAGTTGCATATGTTCGTCAGTTACCAGGTCGACGATAAAACAAAAGGCAAAAGTAGGATTTTTGTGTCAAATAAATATGCAAGTTTTTGTTCAAAACATCTTACCATAAACCGTGTTAGTAGGGTTCCTGGTGATTTGGTTTTTCGCACCCTCGCCAACTAAAAGTTGTGTGTCATGACAAGCGAAACATGATGGGGTGATGTTCTTTCCCTGTTCATTAGGAAGGATCTCAACACGGTTGTGCTGATCAGACCAAGCGGCAACACACGAGTAAGTTGTTCCAAGATCAATACCAATCGCCGTTGCTTGAATTTTTTTCGACATCTCGGAATTTGAAGCTCCTGATGAGGAAGGAGGAAAAGTGAACACAGAATGTGTAATATGGAAACTATGGTTAAGTTTGTATGTTGCTGAAACTTAACTGGCAGTTGCTGAGAATACCAAGGCAAGTTGCCATTATTTTATCAAGTTGATGTATTATTTTTGTAGCCATAGACAGACTTGGTCTTTCTTATTTTGATCTACTTATAGAATTGGAATTGGTCTTTTAAGTTGACAAAACAGTTGCCATTTTCAAACTCATTAAATAAGAATTATATAGATGTGGAAGTTATGTGACCTGATTATTTTTTTATATTCTAAGTTATTTGTTTTGAGCCTAAAAATGTTCTAATCAATGTAAACAAAGAAAAATATGGCAAAAGCAAGCACCTAAAAATGTCTATATATTCAATTTTAAAAATATGAATGCATATACATCATGTCCACTAGTAAGATTTGGATTAACACACTGATAAATAAATGTAAACCTTCTTAAATGATTATTAATTAATCCTAAATTCTTCTTGTTTTTTTTTTCAGAACATGTTGAATAGTCTAGAAATGAGATGATAATAAGAAATAATCAAGATATAAAGAAAAATAAATAAAGAAAAAATAATGCAAATTTTTCTCTCTTATTTGTAAAGATATTTGAGATTTTGAATGTACATTTTTATGACTTGTGTAAATGTGTTTCACATCTATTTAATTGATAATCAAACGTGTGATTTTGATTTGTACACTAATGTAAAACAAAAACATTTTCTCAATTGTTGCATTAATTACATTGTATAAGACATGTTTTTAGGATTATTTTTACACATGTGTAAGTCAAGTAAAATTGATTTTACACATCTTTAACCAGTGTTCTTATTTGATTGAATTCATGGTTTGTATAGAAGAAATGAAAAAGAATTTAAAACTAAATAATAAAAAAATGAAATTATTTTCAATTTTTTTAATTAATATATGTTATTAAAGATTTAATCATGGACAACATATTCTTTCAATTATTTTAGCATGGTTCATAATGGATTTAACATTTTCACCCTAACCAATGGTTTACAAACAATGCCTAGAATAATTGTATATCCTAGGCATTATACACATATATGGATACATATGTACATAGAGGGGCAGATTTACATGGAGATTGGAGGGACCCTACTCACACAAAACCAAATAGCAGAGAATACTAGATTTTATTTTTCATGTTGATTCAAGGACTCTATCTTATTTTATAACAGCTAGATGCCTCTTAAATATTAAAAATACAAAAGAATTCTATCAATCACCTAAAAATATTATTTTTGTTCTATTTAAATAAAGTATTTTAAAGATAATCTCATTAATTAAGGATATTTGTTTAGTGAAAAAAAAACCGAATTATTAGTCTAGAGTAAATCAATGTGCTTATTAGTATATTATTCTATGTATCGTTTGATTATATTAATTGTGATTCAAACCAAGTTTGTTGAACTTTTCATGTAATTTGTTGTTTTTACCCGACCCATTTTGAGCCTAGTCATTTTGATCAGACCTTTTTTGTCTAACTCGTTTTTGCCTCCCCCCTCCCTCACAAAAAATCCTAGATCTATCATTGTATACATATCGACATATTTTTAATAAATAAATATTTTAGATACATATGTCATATTCCTAAAGCATCTCAAATTGATTTCTCACATATCTCTAAATAAATACTTGTAACATTTTATAACTTTTAATTTTTATTATTTGTTTTATTAAATAGTAATATTTTTTTAATTTAATAAATGATATGATTATATTATAAGTCATATATTTTTTTTTCATTTTTCTTTTTTCGCTAATTCAACCCATATATATGTGTGTAAGAACATGTTGATAATCATTTAGTTTTACTTTAATTAGTTGGTGACTATCAGTTAATTTATGAATTATCCATTTTTAAACATGTTTGCATTTTCAACATTGGATGTGAGAGAGAATTAAAACAAAAAACAAAAACAAAAAAAAAGTAAAAAAAAAAACGAAACGACAAAAATACCGAAAAACCGAGAACCGATTGCTTCGTGATAACTAAAAACCGACTATGTCGGTTTCGATTTGGTTTTAGCCAAAAAACAAACCAAACCGAACGAGCACACCCTTACTAATATCTAACTTCTAGCACCCTTTCTTTGAAACACTCTTTTATAAACCTTGTGTGGAATGATAGAATCATGAAAAAAGGAAAAAAAAAAAAACAAAGGAGACAATTTGAATGGATTACTATAAAAAAATTTGGCCCCATTTAAGAAGGGCAGTGTCAACTATAACGAAATATGAATAAATTGAACTACCAAAAAAATAAACATATATAGCATGTTACTAATTGAAAACTAGAGGTTAACTACACTTTAATATTCTTTTTTTGCGTCATTGTTCTATCCCAACAGATCTATCCAGTATTTGAAAATTACTAAACTAAATTACACTGAGTCTTCAACTGCTTTGACCCTTTTGTGCTTCGTCACATACATCTTCTTGATCAAAGGCTTATCATTACTTTCTGATGACAGTGCATAGGATAAGCCACCGTCATTAAGAGGTATGGCAGCATTAAATGTTTATAATCATGAACTGACCCAACATTTAATGAGGGCCATCAAGACATCAATATATGGAGGAGTATGGTTCATAAGAGGGTCAGCCACACATCAGTCAATGTGACTGATGAATTGATAGAAGGTCCTTACCCAGTGGGCAATAACCCAGGATGTATTCAGGAAAGCCAAAGGGGAAAGACCCAGGGGAAAAGGTTATAAAAGAGGAAGATAAGAAGCTGAACGACGCATTCAATACAAACCAACCACTTATCACTTCGGCATTAAAGAGAGTGTCCCGTTCCTAGAAAGAGGGAGGTCCTTACGCTAGGATAGAATTCTCTTCAGCTTGTAGTTATACTTTGGTCTGTAAAGATAAGGAAGATGATTACTTGTAAACCTCATGGAGGGTTATTGTTTGTAATATTCGTGGTTAGTAAATGAGATTGTCATTTGCACTTTGCTTGTGTTGTTCATAGCCAAACGTGTTATAATTTGGTTCATCATTTGGCGCCATTCGTGGGACCCGTCTTGGGTCACCATTTGTCACACGAACACACGACATGGCAGATGATAATCCCCACACGACACCTTTCAGCACAATCACCAAGGAGCCGGGAAAAAAGGGAACGGTCCTAGCCGAAAAAGTTACCGATCCCCGAGTGACTATGTCCGAGGAGTCTGAAGAGGAAGAGCCCGAAGTAACTATCACCCCAGACTTTGTCAAGAACAACAAGGAAGTGCTTAGAGCCAAGTTAGCCGAGCTAGAGCACCAGGAGAAGTTGGAAAAACTGAAAGCACGGTTGACGTATGAAGACGACGAACCTGAGGGAACGTCCAAGAAACTTGGATACTCCGAAGAGCTGTGGGAAAAGATCTTTAAGGTGATGGAGGAGAGTAAGGGTCTTAAAAAATCCGGGGGAGAGACAAATGACGGAGACGATCCGTTGCTAAAACCGTATCAGCCCACTAACTCTACAGACCTGTCGAAATTTACGCGCCGAATTGCAGAAGCCCCGTTGCCAGAGAAGTTGAAACTTCCCGCAAATGTGGGGAGGTACGACGGGACTGAGGACCCGGACGATCACCTGCATGCCTTTGCGGGGCTGGGAGAGTGGGAAGGTGGAACCTTCCAACTTGGTGTCATATGTGTCACACCCCAACCAACGGCGGAATACGTTGGGGCGCGAGTTAGATTGTTCATTACTCATAAATGCTATGTGTAAGTTTCAATAATTAAACAATTGTATTTAATTCAAATCAAACATTCATTCATTTAATAAACAAACATTCAAAGTCATTACAATAATTCAAATCAAACATTACAATAAACCAAAAGTCTAAACATTTGATTAAATAAATTAAACTAGGTCTCTAGACCTATCTTATGTCTTGAATCCTTTCTTCTTAACCTGTCACACATGTAAAATAAATTTTGTCAACTATTTGCATAGTTGGTAAGTTTACACACTAAGTTTGAATACTAAGTATAAAAGGATGCAAACTAAAACTTAATTAGAATATGTATCAAAGGCATAGCATAATACAAGTTTGAATAATTGAATTAATATATGAATAACAAATGCTTGTGTCCAAACAAGTATCCTTACATAATAATTCAAGTATAACAATACAAGAATTATCATTTGTAATTCAACTAGTTTGCTAATGTACTTTTCACCTTTTTCACACAACGGCCAAAGCCTTTGCGAAGATAGTATCTAACCACCCTAGGCTACTAAGTACTAATTTGCTTGACTGGCAACACACATAGAATCAACACATTGTATAAACTTAGCATCTAACACATAAAACTAAATAAGTCTAAGGCTTGCATCATAAGTTGAATTGAATAATAGAATGAATAATAGTTTGAATATGACATG
Source organism: Mikania micrantha (assembly GCA_009363875.1). Taxonomy (NCBI): domain Eukaryota; kingdom Viridiplantae; phylum Streptophyta; class Magnoliopsida; order Asterales; family Asteraceae; genus Mikania; species Mikania micrantha. The sequence goes on along the minus strand of CM018696.1, from coordinate 64,205,113 downwards.
TGTAACATCCCAAAAACAAGAAGTAAAAGGGAGTGTGAAGAACTCACTTGTTAGGATGCTTAGGCTAGTTCCCAAATCCTTGATTAAACAATGAAGAAGTAAGGCTATCTACTCACCTATAATTTGAGTAATTCAAGTCTTAGCAATCCTATAGTTTAAGTTCAAGAATCCAAGAAACTATGGCAATCCTAATGGAAGTCCTAGTTTGAATGAACTATGTTTTGAATGGATACTTAGAATAACTAATCTTATAATATTAATTAATAAAATAGAATATCAAATGTATTCTTTTTATTTATCAATGTTATTTGTATGAATAAACTAGACTTAAATAAAAAATATCAAAGATATTCTTTTTATTTCAATATTATTTGTATGACTAGACTAATTGTTTAAGAATATTAAATAATACTCTTATAATAAATAAAATTAGAATATTAATTATTCCTTTTTATTTATTATTTTGGAATTGAATTTCTAAGTGGTTTAAGTGAATTTATTTCTCATCCATTCAATAATTAAAAGTTTGTATAGTTGAATCATAAGCCTTATAAAATTTTATTCGATCTTTTAAAGATTTATAAAAATAATTATTTTGAATAATCTTTAGTTCAAAACAAATATTTTAAAATCTAAACCTTTAAACTTAAAAATCATTAACACATTTTAAAGTGATAAATGTATAACTGAGTTTAGCATTTATTGAACAAAATATATATACATATATATATATATATTATTAACAGAATGTTTGAAAATTTATTTTAAAAATCTTTTCATTCTAATTTTTTTTATAAGTATTTAATTTAATTCTCATTTAAATCTTCTTATTTAACTTAAATACATTTAAATACATAAAAGAAAATAAAATAAAAATTAAATTATATTTGAAAAAATTTGAATTTGTATTAACAGAATGTGTTAAAACTTAATTCTTTAATAAAACAATGGGTTTCTTTTAAATAATTTATTTAAATTTGTTATAATTATAAACTAATTAGAATTGGTTATTATGTAAACTGAAATTTGTTTACAGCATTTATAAATTGATTCCTGGAATTTTTACAAAATATTTTTGTATAAAAATATGAGTTAAATAGATGGGAAACTAAAAAAAAAACCGGATTTGGGCATGACCAAGGGTTCGAACCCGAGACCTATTCCCCCTCAGCCGGCGGGCTTAACCGCTGGGCTGGGGGGTGAAACCTTGAAGGGTTTTGTTTCGAATTAATGATATACAGTCTCTAAAATCGAACACAAAACCATATGAACCCTAGTTTACTTTTGCTTCGAATTCGTTTGATTCGTGGATTGTGAGTGATTAAAAGGTTAGGGCTTTTAATCCTCACTTGATTTCGAGTAGATGGATACAAGAATCACCTGGTTAAGTGTTCGATGGTGTGGTGTTCGAGTAGAGCAGAGGTTCGGCCGAAGCTTGGTCTTGAATCGCGATTAATGGCTGTTGTGCGCTCTAATTTCTTGCACAGACTCTTTCGAAATGGTTAAAAGATGAAGAGGGTGTGATTTGATTTGAGTTTTATACGCGTTTTATTGGAATCCTATTTTTGGTTTTTACGGCTATGTTTAGAATGGTTTTAAATCGTGATTTCTTGATTGATTCGCAATAACTACTGATTTAAAACGAAACCGGGTGATAATCTATTCCTAAATTACCGAAAATGAGCTGTAATCATACGAGATTTGATCGAGAATGGTTGTGGGTCGAATTCGGGTCCGGTTGGGTGCTCCATGTGGTAACCGGGTAAAGGGGGTGGAAAGTTTAGGCTTTTTACATGTTTGGTCCCTCCTGGTTATGTGATTTTCAGTTTTGCAAATAAAACTTCTTCCCTCCCAAATCCTAGTTTTAAGAAATTCATTTTCAGTCCCTCTAGTTAAATACCCATTTTGTATTTCAAGATTTATAAAGTAACTTAGACTTTATAAATTTGTTTAAGACATATAATTTTAAAAAAAATCCTTTTTATAAATATAATGTCTTTATTGTTTTTATTATTATTATTTTATTATTATTATTATTATTATTATTAGTGTACACATATTAGTTATGTATATATTCTTTATAACTTTTAAGAATAGGTTATTTACAAAATAAAATGCTTTTATTTTATTATAACCTTATAAAAATTATAATTCTTTTATAAAATGAATTTATCAAGACTTTGATTATATTTTATTAATAAACATTTAATTAAATACAAATTCATGAGTTAAATGTTCAAAGAATATCCCAAACTTTTATTTATTTCGAATTTGATACGATTACAAAGCTTGAATGAAAATCGAAAATCCTAGGGATTACAACATGTTTGTACAAACTTTGACAGGAGCTGCCCGGCTATGGTTCGACAGTCTCCCACCTGGGAGCGTTGATAGCTATGAGGAGTTGCGAAATAAGTTTTTGAAGCAGTTTCACCAAAAAAAGAAAGCTGTTAAAAACCCAAATGAGATATTGCACATTAGAAGGCGAGATGATGAGAAAGTGGAACAGTTTATGGAGAGATTCATAACCGAAAGCATGCAGATACAAGGAGTACCCAAAGTCATGAAGATTAGTAGTTTCATCAACGGAGTGAGACAACCCCAACTGTGCGAAAAGTTGGGCGAAGATTTCCCTACGACGTTCGACAGCCTAATGGATAAGGTGAGGGCTTTTGTTAGGGGAAAAGACACTAGCTTCAGAGCCAGAGAATGGGAGCTGAAAAAAAGTGGAAGTTATCGCCCAAAGGAGACACAAGAGATTGCCAGGAGTGGGCCTTACACCGGAAAATGTAAGGTCCTTACAGATAAGAACCGCCAATTTTTTACCCCCTACAGAGCAAACCCCAAACAAGCAGAAAAATTCACCCCGTTGACAAAGACACCCAGCGAGATCCTGGCAACTGAAAAAATAAAAAACTCCTTCTCGAAGCCACAACCGCTCCGAAATACTTCGCGTCCCAACCCAGACGAATTCTGTGATTTCCACAGATGTTACGGTCACAAGACCGATGATTGCCTCCATCTCAAAAGGGGGATAGAAGCGGCCGTAAAATCGGGAAAGTTATCGCATCTGGTGAAAGAAATAGGAGCAGCAGCCTCGAAAGGTAAAGAAGTACATCGTGAAGAAAGTGGGAGAAAAAGCGGTCTTATGTAGACATGATCCGGAGAAGGACGGACAATGAATACGAGATGAGAAAGCGTACTAAGCTCACGGAAGATGAGGGATATCCCTGGATGGAAACATCAATCACTTTCCTGTCGTTGAAGCCGTGGGAAACACAAGAAGCACCGTTGAACATTTCTGCTAACATTGCAGGTCATAGGGTCGCAAGAATCCATGTTGAATGGGTCAGAAGTCATGTATGAGCATTGTTTCCGAAGTTTGGATCCAGACGTCACAGAAAGATGGGAAGATGATACAACAGCAATGGTCGGCTTCTCAGGGGAGGTCACCCATTCTTTAGGTAAAATCACTCTACCTTTTACAGTGGGGGAAGGAGTTAAGTGGAGGACTGTATATCTCACATTTTATATCGTGAAAGCACCATCAAAGTATAATGCCATTTTGGGACGACCGGGAATAAGGGCCCTCAGGGCATTGGTATCCACGGTCCACGGGGCCATAAAATTCCCCACCCCCACCGGGGTAGCGACTGTCAGTTCTTTCACCGAAATCATAGCTACAGTCAGCAAAAAGGAAGAAAGATGTAAAACCGAAGAGGAAGAATGGGTGTTAGATGACCGGTTCCCTAACGCAACAGTCAAGGTTGGAAGGTAGTTAAGTGACAAGACTAAAACAACCTTGAAAGAATTACTCTTGAAGAACCATGACATGTTTGCATGGACTCCATCCTACTTGGAGGGTATCCCACGGGAACAAGCGGAGCACATGATCAATGTGTGCCCAGGAGCGAAGCCGGTAAAACAAAAAAAGAAGAATGGGGGAAGAAAGAAGCAAAGCGGCCACTGAAGAAGTTAAAGAAGATGCTCGATGCCGGAATAGTACGAGCAGTCCAATATCCCTCATGGATCTCAAATCCGGTCATGGTACGAAAGAGCGGAGGAAAATGGAGAATGTGCATTGACTTTAAAGATGTTAACAAAGCTACTCCAAAGAATTGTTATCCGCTCCCAGAAATGGAAGCAAAAATTGATTCGTTGCAGACATACCCCCTCCGTTGCTTCCTCGACGCGTATAAGGGGTACCATCAAATCCGAATGGCTAGGGAAGATGAAGAGAAAACTGCTTTTTACACAGCCGAAGGAACATTTTGCTACACTAAAATGCCTTTCGGCCTCAAAAATGTCGGGGCCACGTATCAACGGATGATGGACAACTTGTTCCATGACCAAATAGGCCGAAATGTGGAGGTATACGTAGACGATCTGGTCATTAAAAGTAGAGAGGATGATACAATGATAAGCGATATCAAAGAAACCTTCTACACGCTAAGGCAGTCACAAATGAAGCTGAACCCCAGTAAGTGCTCGTTTGGAGTTGAAGAAGGTAGATTTTTGGGAGTCATGGTCACCAAGGAAGGGATCAAAGCAAATCCAGAAAAAGTAGAGGCGGTCATCTCAATGGCATCCCCAAAAACGATAAAAGAAGTGCAGAGGCTGAACGGCAGGTTGATAGCACTCAGTCGTTTCCTATCCAAGACAGCCGAAAGATCCCTACCCTTCGTAAAAACCTTAAAGCAATGCCTAAAGAAGAACAAGTTCACCTGGACAGACGAAGCAGAAGAATCTTTCCTGGTAGTCAAGGAACATCTCTCCTCCTTACCAGCTCTAGCAACACCGTTCACAGCTGAAATGCTCACAGTGTACTTGTCTGCATCAGAAAAAGCGATCAGCGCAATCCTTTTGGTAGAAAGGAAAGGTAACCAAATACCGATTTATTTCGTCAGCAGAACTTTAAAAGGGGAAGAAGAAAGGTATTCTACCATGGAAAAAGCAGCACTAGCATTGGTGCATGCCTCAAGGAGATTGCGGAGATATTCCAAGCCCACCCCATACGGGTACTCACCAACTTGCCCATCCAGCAAATATTGGCACGACCAGAAGTCTCAGGCAAGTTAGCTAAATGGGCAATCGAATTAGGGGACTTCGAGATCAAATTCGAACCGCGCAACGCTTACAAAGGTCAGGTACTTGCCGACTTCCTAATAGAAGCTCCCGAAAGCAAAAATCAAGAACAAACTTCCCATGTTGACGGTCACGAAAGTTGTGACGCCCCGAAATGGCAGATGTATACTGATGGTGCGTCCAATGCGGAGGGAAATGGAGCAAGTTTTATTTTGACAACAGGAAGGCATCGAATTTTCCTACGCTATTAGACTTGAATTCACAACCACTAACAATGAAGCTGAATATGAGGCCTTGTTAGCCGGGCTGAGAGCTGCGCAAACCATGAAAGCTTCACGCATCGACGTACATGTTGATTCTCTTTTAGTGGCTAACCAGATGAATGGTTCCTACGAGGCAAAAGAAGATGCAATGAAGCAATACCTGGCAAAAGCGAAGTCTCTGCAACAACAGTTCGTCGAATGCCAGGTAATCCACATCAACAGAAGTCAGAACCACAAGGCCGATGCCCTGAGCAAACTTGCTTCGGCCGCTTTCAGCAAATTGGGAAGTGAAATCAGAATCGATGTCCTCACCAAGCCATCCATCGAGGGAGAACTTGAAAATACAAGAGGTAACACAAATAATTTCATGGGGGGAATCGATTAAAGAATTCCTCAAAAATGGTACAGTACCGGTGAACAAGACGAAGCACGGAGGTTACGTCTGAGAGCCCTACAATACGAGTTGATCAATGGGGAACTGTACCGAAAGTCCTATCTAGGACCTTCTCTTAAATTCTTAATGTTGTAGACGAAGAAGAGGCAAGGTATGTCATGAAGGAAGTCCATGAAGGAATATGTGGACTCCACGCAGGGCCTAAAACCATGGTCGCTAGTGCGATGAAAGCAGGGTTCTATTGGCCAGGAATGTATAATACTGCAGTAACACTGTCTCGCACATGTGACAACTGCCAAGTCCATGCACCTGTACCGAAAAGACCAAAACATCCACTTGTGCCTGTTAGCTCGTCATGGCCTTTTCAAAAATGGGCGATCGATATCGGGGGCCTTTCCCGGAAGCCGTAGGGAAAGTCAAATTTCTAGTGGTGGCAATTGACTATTTTACGAAGTGGGTGGAAGCAAAGCCATTAGCTACAATCACCAGCCAAGCCATAAAGAGATTCGTTTGGGAAAACATTGTCTGCAGGTTCGGTATACCCCACACGATTGTCAGCGACAATGGAAAGCAGTTCGATAGCGCGTCTTCAAAAAAGTGGTGTCAAGATTTGCACATCACACAAATCTTCACATATGTGGCGCACCCACAAGAAAAATGGTCAGGTCGAGCGAGCAAATCGAAGCATCGTGGATGGAATTAAAGCAAGATTAGGCAGAACACGTAAGGCATGGTTGAAGAGTTACCTCATGTACTATTGGCTCATCGAACAATGACAAAAACAAGCACAGGGGAAACCCCCTTCAGCTTAATGTATGGGCCAGAGGCCATGATACCCGCAGAGATAGGATCCCCAACAGCAAGAATGCAACTCGTGGAACACAAA